>CATIXQ010000014.1:11055768-11074491 GCA_949711755.1 Leptidea juvernica
CCAATAAAACTGTAACAATATGACAAGTTTGATCTAAACATTGTTGTGTTATTACACTGGCCTTCAAAAGTAAGTATCACACTTTTAAAATTGGGATAACGTTTTAATTTCCCAAGATATACTTTCGAAATAAAAAGGACTCCAAAGAGAATTTAATTTTGTACATAAAAACTTTATAGTCGGTAACCTTCTTTTAAGAATTGACTGAAAAAAAACTTCAAAAACAAAACCATTCCTTTTTCAAAGTGGACGTTTCCGAATTACAATTTTACCATTCACATTTTTCTTTCTGTTTTAAATTTTTTTCAAGATCGATGGGTCTTGTTTTAAAAATTTATGCTAAAAAGCACATAACATTTATTTATCATGCCTCTTTCAGTTGAAGAATGTGCTAGGATCATGTCTTTTCTGGAACTAGGCATCAGTATGCGTCGCACTGCAAGAATGGTGGGTGTGACCGTACGAACGGTCCAGAAGGTAAAGCGAAGGTACGAAGAGACTGGACACCATCTGAGGAGACCTTGTAATGGCAGACCCAGGTGTACCAGTGCCCGAGAAGATCGTTATATTATTTCCACTGTGTTAAGAAATCGCCACCAAAATGCAGTTGAAGTCCAGCAACAGCTACTTCAGACCCGGAGGGACTACATTAGTGACAGTACAGTGAGAAGAAGACTTGCTGAAGCAAATTTGAAACCCCGAAGACCAGCGAGTGGCCCAAAACTCGAGAGACAGCATCGAGTAGCGAGACTGCGATACGCCCGTGAACAAATGCAGTGGGATGAAGAAGAATGGTCAAGAATTTTGTTTGCAGATGAGTCTCGATTCTCCCTTTACACTTCTGATGGAAGGCGAAGTGTTTACAGGCGACCTGGTGAGCGATACCTTCAAGCCTGCATCTCAGAAAGAGTCCAATACGGTGGAGGCAGTGTACATGTATGGGCTGGCATATCTTCAGAAGGTCGCACAGAGCTAGTAGCCATAGAAAATGGCACCCTCACTGGGCAAAGATATGCTCAAGAGATTCTCAATGAGTAAGCAGGGCCGTATTTAGCAAATATGGGTGATGGATCGATGCTGATGCATGATAATGCCCGGCCACACACGGCTCATATCGTACAAGAGCATATTCAGGAAGTCGGTATAAGCGTGATGGCTTGGCCATCAAGAAGTCCTTATCTCAACCCGATTGAACACGCCTGGGATGAGCTTGGGAGGCTAGTCAGAAATCGCAGACCACCACCTACTACCCTCAGGGCACTAAAGCAGGCCCTGGTAGAAGAATGGGAGAATATTCCCAAACATCAGCTCCGAAACCTAGTGTTCAGTATGCCAAACCGGCTCGAAGCTGTAATCAGAGCTCGAGGAGGCAATACCAGTTATTAAAAATTTAATAACATGTAATACATTTTAGTTGATTTTTTTTTACACTAAACTAAAAATGTCTATTTTCATTGTTTTATATTTTTTAAGTTAAAAAAGTTACTAATGTATAATTTTAGTTTCTAAGAATTAAAGCCTATAAAATTTGCAACAAAACGTTTTTAATCTTAAGTCTCTACCTTCTATAGTTAAGAAAAAAAATTAATTTGAAAAGTGTGATACTTACTTTTGCAGGCCAGTGTAGTTTGATTTATCATTAAAGGATTTTCAATCGTTAGAAAAAGATTGTAATAACTTTTAAAAAAAATTGCGTGCGTACAAAGTACACAATGACAGAAGTGAAACCTGCATTGTGCATGAACCTCTAAGCTGCATATGAAGTCCTGGTACATGTTGCTACGATGACACATCATTTCAACTGCTATGAAAGACATTACTATCACCGCTACCATATGTATGTTCTCCTGATGTTTATGTAGTAATAGGTCGTGCGCATGACGTCATAATATATTAAGGTATACTCGCGTCATATATAAGACAATATCTTCTTCAACTATGATCGCCTGGTATCAAAACAATGTATGTACTTCCTTTCTCATTTTTTCGCACTTTATAGTTTCCACGTTACTCGTATGTGTCTCGCTTTTTCGTTTCACCGACATTCAAATCACAACGATGCTAAAGAGGTTTCCCTTCAAAAACTATCTAACAATACAAAACGCATATTAACATTCGTTTATTTAATTTAATTTTTTGCTTATACACCTTTGTATTCCTATGAATAATACCAAGTTGTGTTTGTCTATAATTGGATCTACATTACGATAGTGATAATTTATAATTTAAATTATTTCTATGCTAAATTTTTTCTTTATGATGGTGAGCCATTACATAAATAAATTAAATATTTTCGCTGAGGTTGACTATGCACACAACAAAGCAACAATTTTATCAGATCTGAGTACTTCTACTGGCTATGATTGAAAAAGGAAACGAAGTAATACAGTTGTTTCAAAAATATTTTCCAGTCGAATTGGATGCTGCCTGTGATTTTGCGTATTAAATGTCTTGTCAAAAGGTTTTACTTTCAAAAACGGGGCAAGAGTTTTAATGACCTCTGTTAAATAATATTCTTTTGATAAAATTATAGCTCTTTCATCTTATTTTTCATTGAGAGAAATACCCAGTCCTTTTCATTTATTAGTGATGAAGATTACTGATGAAGAAATTCATTCCTATTAAGTTGCGCAACGTTCGACCACTACAATTATGATGCGAAGCGAATGATACTTTGACGTTCGTTGTCCGCATTAACAAAATGGCAGAATTCAAAACACACAACGCACTTTTTGACACGTCCATTCCAGACGACAGATGTATAGGTACAAACCAGTGCGAGCAAGAGCGCTCGGGTCGGGGAGACAGTGTCGCTCGCACGTGTTAATGCGAAGAGAGTGCCAAAGATGGCGCGCGCGTATGCACCTTGGAATCGCTCGTATACTCTTATACATTCCAGCACGCTCACCACGTTCCCGCACGCTCATGTCAACAAATTGAACTTTACGCACAATAAGCGGAAAAATTAATTAAATGATAGAAATGAAAAGTTTTTTTTTTCGTTTAAGATATTTTTGTATACAAGTTTGCGACTTGCCAATTATTTTTGGAGTTATAAATGTGACTCACCACATATTAGCTGTACCGGCCTGTTTCTTTCTATTTTCCCTTTTCTTTATCGCGCGATAAAAAAATATTTCCAGAAGAATAATGCTCACTGGCTCAAAGAAAGTTTAACTTGCAATTGACACAAGCCATCGAGCAAACGGGAAATTCACGAATCACTGAAACTTGATTATGAGTATCGTAGTAACCACGCTTCAGTTTTCGCTCGCAAGAGATTTACAACTTTTTAGATTAACCAAATGGGTAAATCGAGATATGTATATTATGATATATGTTTATCATTATATTCATAGGTACTGTTATAATGGGAATGGGCAGGAAGGTAAATTTTCGCAGATTATGGGCGTGCAGTAAGGCGAATAAACACAATATGAAATGTTACAACATTGAGTTTACTTTATTTTTCTAAAATAAATGAATTTTTCTAAGAAAAAACGTAGCCTAAGTTACTCCTTATTACATCAGCCACCTGCCAATAAAAAGTCCCGTCAAAATCGGTCCAGCCATTTCAGAGATAAGCTGGAACAAACAAACAGACAGACGCACAAAAATTGGAAAAAAAATTTTTTTAGTGTATATACCGTATATATATTGATATACATATAGTAAAAAACGGTTATTTCAATATTACAAACAGACACTCCAATTTTATTTATATGTATAGATAAAAAACGGTCAAGTGCGACTCGGAACTCACACGGTACCGCATTAACAAACATACAAACAATAATATTTTTATTTTGTAGGTAAATTGCATAACACTTGAAATATGTAATTTTTTTTTTCTTACAGCTTGTTCGGAAGGCAGATTTCCTTAGAGAAGAACGAGCAAGAAACTCTAAGGTTGCTCTTTACAAAACTGAATGATATTACAGATTCTTATTTGTAAAATAATTTTACAAATCATTTCAATGTTTGTAATATGCAAAGTGATGCAACAAAATACAGAAACGTCAATTACTAAATCTATTACACGAGTAAGGAAACAAAATATGTAAATTAATTATCATAATTGGGATAATAAAAGAACTTCAATAAAACAAACCCACATACCCATGTAATCGATACCCTTACTCGTAGTTGTCACAGTTCGTTTGAAATGTGAAGCACGAACAGCAGATCTCGAGGGAGCGGTTTTCAATATTCATAAATCAGAAAGTTCCATTCAAACTTTGATCACACGTGGAACAAAACAAAGTGACTGAAGTGACTACCGTTTATATGAAATGTCGCTTTGTGAACATGAAGCTTTACGAATTAAACTGTATTTAGTTTGACTTGTAGAAATAGTTCGTTGTTAAACCATTATTGAAATAGTTTTGCCTGCAGTTTATGCTTTGCAAATTAGTGACGCCGTCCCTATACTTCTTGATTTGACCTTTTTGATTCAAATAAAGACCTTTACAGATATCAACCGGTGTACGTATGGTTATTTTACAGTTAGTTAAAAAAATAATTTAAGAAGTCAGTCTTAATCCTTTAAATAAAGATTATTTAAATATTTAATATGTACCTACTCATGTTGAACTTTCAATATTTTACGTTTTAAACCCTTCCAAAAAATACCAACGTGGATAAATATTTTAATAGGTTTGGCGATCAGTTGAAATTAATATAAATAAAATAAAATATATTTTTTGTATGAAACGTGGAGAAAGAAATATGTTATTTCTTAACAATTTGTAGATGGCAGACAAATTTTGAAGTCGAACGTATATTAATGAATTCTCCACAAAAATCTACTCTGTTATGCAAGATTTTAAATCAATCTTTTAACGGAATTTTAAAATTAGCAGCTTATGGCTTAATATAGAAGCTGCACTTATGGCGTAATATAGAAGCTGCACTTTATTTGTAAACAAACCATGCTGCTATTATTACCTGGTGCATCTTTTTCGTTTTTATTACATTTTATATCTCCAACAGAATATGATATAGAAACCTGCTGTTCAACATTTCAGTTCGCTTAATAAATTGAAGAAAAGTGTATTCTATTTCACATCACGTACAAGCGAAGCTTAGTTATAATGATCTAAAAGTACCTATGGAGAATTTATAATAAATAGATGGATGAATGGCAGTGAATGTATGAAATTGTTTTATATTATAAGGAAGTATTATAATTTTTAACCAATGTTTTATAAAGGTACTTATTTATTGACACAGATTTTTTTTTGGAAAGGAGGAAAATACATTTGCGTATTGAAGACCCCGAAACGGGGCCCATATGTCGAACTCAGGTGGACACCCCCTACCGACTAAAAACCTCCTCTATGCTGTCAGTCCTGAAGGCTTTTACAGCGACAAAGGACGTGGGCTGTAGAGGCCGCAAAGAATACGCAAAAACACTTGCGGGGCGTCTCCTAAGTAGACTCGAACCTCGGACCGGCTGTGTGCTTGTGGGAATGATGAAGATGAAGATGAAAAATAAAAAAATGAGAAGAACACACTCACTGGCGAGTGCGGCGATGTATTGTGTAAATATGTGTGCATGTAAGTGTATGAATATGTTTGTATGAATGTATGTATGTATGTTTGTATGTATGTAAGTAGTATAAATATTGTTTGTGTTTGTGTCTGTTTGTGGAGTGTGTATGTGGTGTATGTCAGCCTGTCAGTCAGTCCGTGGCGAGAGTGAGTGGAGAGAACGATTACAGGACGTGGAGTAACGTCTCGTCGGGTATCGAAACAATGTGTGTGCTTGATTGTATCTAATTCGCCGGTAGCTGGCCATCGTTAGTGTGACGACTCCACAGCTGAATATCTAAGTGGTCGGACAGCCTGGGACGAGATTATGATTATTTTATAGCAATAGCATTAAATTAGAATTTATAGAATTAAAAAAATATTTTCATTAGTAAGTATTACTATGTATTATATATTTTTTATTTCTATTTCATTTTATAGAGAAAAATATAAGTCCGAATATTGTCCGCCATTTGTGGTCGAAGCGGTAGTAGTATCTATCAAAAATATTTCTAAAGGAATCAATTTTGAGAAAATAAACGCGTTTCGGCGTAAGGTCCTATTGGTTTTACTATATCTTAGAGGTCCTATCTACCATGTTTAAATTAATAAATATTACTTTTATAAATCAATTAAATACATAGCATTGCTTAGTAGATGTTAATTAAAGACAGAACAGAACAGGCAGAATGTTTAAACATTACTGTATTTCAGTCTGAAGGGGGCCGTAGCTAGTGAAATTACTGGGCAAATAAGACTTGACAACTTATGTCTCAAGGTGACGAGCGCAATTATAGTGCCGCTCAGAATTTTTGGGTTTTTCAAGAATCCTAAGCAGCACCGCATTGTAATTATTTTCAGAAAAAAAAGATGTCGCACTGGCTCTACCTTGAAACAAACTCTCGATTTTCTTAAATACGAACATTTAATTAACCTAAATCCTTTCCAAGCTCAACTCTTTAATGAGTTTTATCCCAAACGGAAGTTATTCTGACGAGAACAGTACTAAGCGCTTGTGTAATTACTAAAACAAGACTTTTAAATAATTTCATTAAGATAAAATATAATTCCAGGATTTATGAAGTGAACTTATGAGTTTACGAATCTATTTTGAAACACATTACAAATTAATTGTAATTTACTTTGGGTCTCTAATATCAATCATCATTATCATCATCAGTCGAGATGATTTCCAACACGATCGGTCCTGTGCTGCCCTCATCCGACGTATTCCGGCAATCTTGACCAGATTTTCGGTCCATTCGAGGATTTACTGCCCCAACGGCCATCTTTCCGTCGAACTATGTGCCCTGCCCACTGCCAGTTTAGTTTCGCAATCATTTGGACTATGTCGGTAACTTTGGTTTTCCTACGGATCTCCTCATTTCTAATTCGATCTCACAGGGACACTCTGAGACCTCTCCATTGCCCTTTGAGCGACAATGTGCTTTCTCAATTTTGTCTCTTAAATGTTTAACTTCAGTAAACTTACGATCCAGTTTAGCGGTTACCAAACAATATCAAAAAGTACTTTCTTCGGTTTGATTAAAAGTTTAACTCTTAAATTTATTTATTTATATAATTAAGGTACAAAAATGATTACAAAGTAAAACATATGAAACAGAAAATATTTAAAATAAAGTACTTATCACTATAAAATTGTAAATCTAACTATTGTACACAGCGATATATTATTTACATTCACATTGAAAATATGTAAGTACAACTAATACTTGGGTGCTATGTTAAGGTGTTTCTTAATTGTTATTTTAAAATTATACATACTTTGACTAAATATGTCGATCTCACAATTTTTATGACTAATTAACTCGTTATATAATTGGCACATACGATAAAGTGGATTATTATAGCAATGTCGCACATTGTTGTAACAGTGCGGTATTGCAAAAACTGTAGGTTTGCGATTGGTTTGTTTGCGAGTTATAAAATGAACATCTTTTAATAAGTCATTGCTGAAAGTCCCATGTACAATCCTGTGCAGGATAGTCATGTCAGCAATTTCACGCCTGCATTTAAGACTTTGAAATTTTAAATGTACCAAGCGGTCCTCATACTCAGGTATGGCTCGTCTCAATACCATTTTGCTACTAAATTGTCTGATGAAGCGCCTTTGAATTGTTTCCATACTGTCTTTGTCAGCTTTGTAAATGGTTGCCCAGACTGAGGAACAGTACTCAAGTTGCTGTCTTACTAAGGAGGAGTAAAGTACCTTTAGTGAATCTAAATTCTGAAATGGTTTTGATGTGCGCATCATAAATCCTAGCATCCTACTAGCTTTTTTCACAATGACTTCATAGTGACGTTTGAAACTTAACGAAGAATCGAACCACACACCTAAATCACGTACAACACCAACCCTGTCTAATCTATGGAATAGTTAAAATTTATTGTATTCCTTATTTTTGTGAAACTAATAAATTGACTTTTTTTATTTACAGATATATCGTTAGTTTTACACCATTCATTAAGAGTATTTACGTTATCTTGAAGTAAATAACAATCTTCGATTTTCGATATTTTGGTGTATAATTTAATATCATCAGCATAAGCTATAGTAATTATATTTACATGTACTTTTATCGAGAAGGTCATTAATGAAGGGTAAAAATAGCAGGGTCCTAAATTTGAGCCCTGAGGGACCTCGGAAGTGGGCTTAAAACCACACAATGCAAGTATCTGGGAACGATTCATGAGGTAAGTATGTAACCAACGATGAAGATTACCATTAAAACCCAAGCTTGATTAAGAGAATAAAATGATTGACGCGATCGAAAGCTTTAGATAAATAAATATACACTGAGTCAACTTGGTATTTACTATTAAAAGATTGACATAAGTAATTTGAATATGTTAACAGATTGGATGCAGTAGACTTACCACTGACAAAGCCATGTTGAACCGGATTAAGTCTATGCTTGAAATGATTATAGAGTAAATTACAAACCATACTCTCAAATATTTTGACAAAACAGTTTAATATACTAAATAGGCCGGTAGTTTGTTGCATCAGTCTTATCACCTGATTTGTGTATGGGAGTGATTTTAGCAATTTTCCATAGCTCAGGAAAAATAAGTATAAGATAATTGGTTTAGCTCTTAAAAAGAGTCTCTTGCTGTTAGACAACCGATAAAACAAGGCCAGGAATATTAGTTTACTGTGTGTGACACGCTACGTCTTACACTAGCGATTTGTATGACACTTTGTGTTAGTGTGCGTGCATTGCTCAAAATAGAGGTTAGTTCTGAATTCAATTTTTTGACACTTTCACACCTGTCATAGTCTATGTAGACGTATAAATGATTAACTATTTTATCTTATTCAGTTACAGACATAATTTTATATTTCATATAACTCACAAACACTTGAAAAGCATACGCTATTCGGTTTACCGCAATAAATTTTCTTTTGGAATGTTGTCGTTTGATATATTGTACCGATAATGGTTTCGTCTAGAGCAATCTTATGATACGATATACGATACAAAGAATTATATGATAATAAGGAGGGAGACGAGCAGGACGTTCAGGTGATGGCAATTAATACGTCCTTCCCATTACAATGCAGTACCGCGCAGGATTCTTGAAAAACCCAAAATTTCTGAGCTCGTCACCTTGAGACAAAAGATGATAGTCTCATTTGCCCAGTAATTTCAGTAGCTACGGCGCCCTTCAGATCGAAACACAGTTATGCTTATACATTACTGCTTCACGGCAGAAGTAGACGCCGTTGTGGTACCTATAATCTAGCCGGCATACTGTACAAAGGAGATTCCCACTGGTGAATTGCTCCAATGCTTATTTATAAGTATGAAGTGCTCTATTGCAAAACTGTTGACTTGACTTTCGAATTCCTATGTATGTTTTATAGACGCCTTATAAGTTTATAAGCTTCAACACTCTTGTGATTCCTCTGTTTTTACAAGAGAGAGAGAGTATTCGCCGCAATGATCACATACCATTACCAGTCTCCTGGCTTAAGGGAGGCTCCTTTGCACAGGATGCTGGCTAGATTATGGGTACCACAACTGCGCCTATTTCTGCCGTGAAGCAGTAATGTGTAAACATTATTGTGTTTCGGTATGAAGAGCGCCATATCTAGTGAAATTACTGGGCAAATGAGGCTTAACACATTATGTCTGAATGTAAAGAGCGCAATTGTAGTTCCGTTCAGATATTTTGAGTTTTTCAAGAATCCGGAGTGGCACTGCATTGTAATGGACAGGGCGTATCAATTACTATCAGCTGAATGTTATGCTCCTCTCGTCCCTTATTTTCATAAAAAAAAAGGGAACCCGAATTGCTCTCCGTACATATACTCTTTTGTCTTCCTCTCTCAAAAATGGAATAATATGTATTGAATATCTGGACTTTATGGAAATGTCTTTGAAATCATTACTTAAGTCAGGCTTAACCCTCTTAGCAGTATCAACTATGTATTTGCGAGTGGCAGTCATGCTCATGTGCTCGTCTACTGACAAACAAAACAAATAAATCTGATGATCGGATGGTTCTTAGTTATCTTACTAGCTTTTTAGAATTACATATGAACAAATAGCTATGGAGCGACGATTTAAAAGAGATGCCGCTGGTATGACGTGGGGTAGATCAGGTCATGACCGAGAACACTGTAAGAGCCTGGGGGAGGCCTATGCGAAAGCAAACCAATCTGTGCCGATGTCTAATGCAAACTCAATGTAAATATAAAACTATCTGAAGATTGTTATTAAATGATATTATTATTATATTATAGCTATATTTCTTTTAATAATTTATTGCAAAGTAATCGAAATTTTGGGATAAATAAATAATGAACAATTTCCAAAATAGGTTATGAAAATACAACGGATGCATTAATAAATTCAGGTATGTTCGCGGAGACATCCATTGATGGTTGTGCCGCCATTATAAGAAAAATATTCGATTCTCTTCTACTCAAGCCCGTGGCAGCACCAACACTCTCCTAGATGTCTTTACAGATCGGTGGAAGTCCGATAAACAAAGGTGGATGTGGCTTCACACAAATTTCAAATAATTATTATTTAATGACATCAGATTTTAGGTAAGCTTTACTTACCAATTTTTTTTTTATGGAATAGGAGGACAAACGAGCGAGGGTCACCTGTTGTTAAGTGATCACCGCCGCCCACAATCTCTTGCAACACCAGAGGAATCACAGGAGCGTTGCCGGCCTTTAAGGAAGGTGTACGCGCTTTTTTGAAGGTACCCATGTCGTATCGTCCCGGAAACACCGCACAAGGAAGCTCATTCCACAGCTTTGTAGAACGTGGAAGAAAGCTCCTTGAAAACCGCACTGTGGAGGACCGCCACACATCCAGATGGTGAGGATGATATCCTAACTTATGGCGTGTCATGCGAAGGTGGAATTTGGCGGCAGGAATCAGGTTAAACAGCTCTTCGGAACACTCCCCGTGATAAATGCGGTAGAAGACACACAATGAAGCGACGTCTCTAAGCAACGCCAAGTGATCCAGCCATTCACAGAGTACTGTGTCCCCGACAATTCGAGCTGCTCTGCGTTGCACGCGGTCAAATGGATCGAGCTGATACTGGGGTGCGCCAGACCAGAGATGACAGCAATACTCCACGTGTGGCCGGACCTGCTCTTTGTAGAGCGCTAGTATGTGGGCCAGCTTGAAGTATTGCCGTGCTCTATTAATGACGCCCAGTTTCTTTGAAGCCAATTTGGCTTTGCCTTCCAGATGACCACGAAATTGGCAATCGCTCGAGATTTCGAGGCCCAGTATTCCGATACTAGGCGCGGCTTTGAGGGAAGTGTTGTCGAAGAGCGGTGATACGACAAATGGGGTTTTTTTAGTGGTAAACGCGCAAACTTGAGTCTTCTGGGGGTTAAATTGGACAAGGTTCGATTTTCCCCATTCCGCGACCTTCTCAAGAGAGGACTCGATAGAAGACACAAGTTTCTCCCGGCACTGGTCGACGATTTCCCGAGAGAGACCTGCATGGCCAGTGTATACAGCATCACCAGTGCTGTCGTCTGCATAGCAATGAATGTTGGAGGTGTCCAACATATCATTGATATGCAGAAGAAACAGCGTGGGAGATAGCTTACAGCCTTGGGGCACTTCAGCATTCATGGGCTTCAGGTTCGAGCAATATCCGTCGACAACGACCTGTATGCTGCGCCCAGTGAGGAAGCTGGAGGTCCACTTGCACAAGCTCTCGGGAAGCCCAAATGATGGAAGTTTGGAGAGGAGCGCCTTGTGCCATGCACGATCAAAGGCCTTCGCTATATCCAGGCTAACTGCCAGGCCTTCCCCCTTGCTTTCAATAGCCGCAGCCCATCTATGTGTTAGGTACACCAGAAGATCACCTGCCGACCGACCATGGCGAAACCCGTATTGTCGATCGTTGATCAACTGGTGACCCTCTAGATATACTAAGAGCTGACGGCTAATTATGCTCTCCATGATTTTGGAGAGCAGGGAGGTAATAGCAATAGACCTGTAGTTTGCCGGATCCGAACTGTCTCCTTTTTTTTGGATCGGATGGACAAGGGCTGACTTCCATGAGTCAGGGACTACGCCTTTAGAATAAGAGTGCCGGAATAAACGCGTTAGCACCGGCGTCAACTCAGGGGCACACGTTCTAAGCACGATTGGAGAAATGCCATCCGGCCCGCTCGACTTCCTGACGTCCAACGAAAACAGAGCTCGCCTAACAGTTTTCTGTCTGAACTGTACTTCAGGCATAGAGCTCTGACACCGCGGGATGGTCGGCGGTGTTTTTCCGTTGTCGTCAAGAGTCGAGTTGGAGGCGAAGAGAGTGCACAAGAGATCGACTTTCTCTTTTGCCGTATGGGCCAGGGTGTCATTCCGCATGTGCAACGGCGGCATGGACGGCTGGCTGAAGTTACCAAGAGCAGGTTTCGACAACGACCAGAACTTGCGTGTTCCGGTCGGGTAACTGGAAAGCTGCTCGCCGATTTTGACGACGTGTTTTGACTTTGCACGGGCGATTTGCCGCTATAAAAAATCTGGAGGCACGGTTGTATTTCCTCTTAAGAACTTTGCAGTTCGGATCCTTTGCGCCCAGCGCCGCAACCCAAGCTCGATACGCCTGTTTTCTGCAGTCAGATGCTGCTTTAATTGTGTAGTAAGCAGAAGATCCAATAAGGACGGCATGTGGCTATCCACATCTGGGAGCCGCGTTGGCGACTCGACCAATTGGGACAGACCATACGCCAATGCAAAATTATGCACAGATTGCCCTGCGTAGTCTGTGGTACGTGATCCAAGCCATTCGGCATTGTGCCCGTTGAAATCACCCAAGACTACGATTTCAGCGGAGGGGATCTGTGCAAGCACGTCGTCAATTGCCACTTGAACGCAGCCCATGAGATGATCGGTTTCTGCGTTACCACTATGGGACCTGTAGACACAGGCATAGATGCGGACGCGGTCCTCTAAATCTACGCGGAGCCAGAGAGTGGACAGGTCCCTACCCTCAAAATTGCCGAGACGGCGACAGCAGATATCCTCCCTAACGTACACACATACCCCGGCATGAGGCAAAAAATTGTGCTCAATTTTGTACCCGGGGTACGTTAAATATGACGTATCGCTAGGTCGAGATATCTGTGTCTCAGTAAGGAAACACAAGGCCGGCTGCGCCGTCTCAAGGTGGTGGTGGACGGCGTTTAAATTGGAGTGAATTCCCCTGATATTGCAAAAGTCCACGTTGAGTGTGGAGCGGGGTGCCGTGGTGATACTGCCTCGTTTGTCCTTGGTCATGCGTGGTTCTGTGCCCTCCCCAGAATACGAAGGGCAGCCCGAGCTAGAGTGCTCGGGGAGGGATTCTCGGACTCTGGTAGAGCCGGTACCCTCCTGGGGTAAAATCTTTTTAAGGTCCGCTGACATATTCGGGTGGAGGGGGGGGGGAATACCAATATATGGATCTGTTCAGAAATAAATGTTTCTGTTACAATCATAAGCATAACCGATGGATAGACAGCAATACATATTATTCGCTTTTGTACAGAACAAGTGTGATACAAAAATATACAAGACATTTTGCAGAGCATTCAAACACATTTCCAACAGACGTTTCACATTTGCAGTAAAATACAATGTTGATAAGACGCCACCATTGGTCCCGAAAGATCTTTACATCACACTATTATGGCTTTCGCAATTAAGCTTCTCAGGTTTGCGTTTAAATATGATCTTTGCATAAAGTAGTAAGGTAGTGCTTGAAATTACACGTGTTGTCTAATTGCATTATAAATATGACCTATATTCTTATAGTTCATATTCTTATTTTTTAATATTACTATCTATATCAACCTGTTCGTATTAATGCTAACCTGCGTAGTGTGTGGTAGTATTCCCCCAAGACGACTACGATTTTTCTTTTGTATAAGCGTCTGGTAAACGATCATATTAAATAAACAAACAAATATTTTAATTGCAATGATATATGTACACATGTGTCTACATATGAAGATGGTACCGATATTTAAATTGTTTTTTTTTTTATTTATAACATTATTACCAGATTAATGTTTGCTTATATGGTACTTATTCTTCTCAATCGATCACTCTGACAAGAGTGGTTGTGGTCGCTAAGATGATGCGACATAAGTCGCCGTTGGTCTCTTTAGTTTTGGGTCGTTGCCTCCTTCGCGATGCTCCTCCACTTTTGGCGGTTTCTAGCATTGCGGGAGCAACAACAATTGTCAGGGTTATGCTTTATTAGATCCGTCCATCGCGTGATTGAGCGACCTGTCGCTCTTTTCCCCTCCACCTGTCCCTGCACTATCAACCGCTCAATCGATCCTTCATTTCTGTAGATGTGACCAAAGAACTTCAGAATTCGTAGTTGCACTGTCGACGACAGCCTTTCTTTTATCTTCAGTTCTTTTGAAGATGGAATTGTTCGTTCGGTAAGCCGTCCACGGGATCTTCAAGAGTTGCCTCCAACACCACTCTAAGGCATCAATTTTGCGGCGGTCTTGCAGTCAAGGGGTCCAGGTTTTAGCCCAGTAGAAGAAGATTGAACACAAGGCACCTCATAAGTCGAACCTTAGTTTTGGTTTTGGTGATCCTTCTGTCCTTCCAGATCTAATTGAGCTTCTAATGGTACTTATACAAAAATATATAATTCATGCGGAGTAAACAACATTGTGTTTTATTTTTAAATTGCCGAACAAAATAAGTTATTCGTATCTTAGATCCAGTATTTCTACAAGATTCAGTCCCATGGGCAGAAAAAGGTTCAAAGTAAGACATTACGAAACAATTTGTCAGATAAGCAAAGTAAGCAGCATCAATTATTTTATAAAAGACATCCTCTGGACTTTGTAGATATTAAAGAAATAATAAGTAATATCTTTGAGGTTTAAATATTGAAATATGAATTTTCAATATAAGAATTACGAAGACATTTTCAATTACACTTTTGTAACCAACTTTGAAACAAATAAAGTATTAATTAGTTTAGTTAGTTTAAGTGCGGTTTTGTATTTTTTTTTTATGGAAAAGGAGGACAAACGAGCGTACCGGTGTCCTGGTGTTAAGTGATCACCGCCGCCTACATTCTTATGCAACACCAGAGGAATCACAGCAGCGTCGCAGGCTCTTAAGGAAGGTGTACGCGCTTTTTTTGAAGGAACCCATGTCGTATCTCCCGGAAACTCAACGTGGAAGAAAGCTCCTTGAAAACCGCACTGTGGAGGACCGCCACACATCCACATGGTGGGGATGATATCCTAACTTGTGGCGTGTCGTGTGAAGGTGGAATTCTGCGGCAGGAATCAGGTTAAATAGCTCTTCGGAACACTCCCCATGATAATTTTACCTTTGTACTGAGACGGTGAGATCGTAAGATCTAACTGTGTTATGGGTTTGTTTTCAAATAACACGACTTGTCATTTACGATAAAGAGACATGCATACGGTAACTACCAACTAGTTAATATTTTATAACAGTAAATAGCAATTATATATTGATTGCACGGCACCCCACACAAACCCTAGTGGTACCGGGGTTTATATTGTTTTGTTATAATAAATATACAAATAGTTAGGTTATTTAAAATATTTTACTTATATATTTTTTGGCAGAAAAATAAATACAAACAGTTGGAACTACACATAATTTTGAACTCTTCTTATTTCTATTGGTTATCTTGGTCAGCTGACAAGCATGTTTGTAATATGATATATCGAAAATCCTTATAAATCATTTCGTTAAGCAAAATATTTTCTTTATGAATAGAAAATTGATAACATTTTTTTATTATGGTTTTGTTTTTCGTTCTTCGTGTAATATCAAATATCGTTCGGTGATTTATCAAAAGGCTATAAAAATCAAGATATATTGAGATATCTGTTACGAGTTTTCATCAATCATGTCTCATATTTTTCCAGTAATAATTCAGTTAATTATTATTATTAATAAGTTAAGAAGTTCTGCGTTGCTCTCGGTCAAGTGGTTCGAGCTGTGATGCACCAGAGCAGAGATGAGAAGAATACTCCACACATGGAGAGGAGTGACCTACACCTTATAGAGCGCTAAAATGTAGGAGCGCTAATATCTGTATTTACCATTGGGGGACTCCTTTGCAACACAACGGCGCCTATTTCTGCCGCGAAGCAGTAATGTGTTAACATTTTGGTCTGAAGGGCGCCGTAGCTAGTGAAATTACTGGGCAAATAAGACTTAGCATCTGTCTCAAGGTGACAAGCGAAATTGTGCCGCTCAGAATTTTTGGGGTTTTTCAAGAATCCTGAGCGGCATTGTATAGTAATGGGCAGGGCGTATCAATTACCATCAGCTGAACGTCCTGCCCGTCTCGTACCTTACTGTCATAAAAAAAAATGAAAAATATATATAATGCAGCTCGGACATTTTTTGACAGGCAAATGGGAGCCTAGTTGTTTATTGTACGTCGATGGGCGGCTTGAAGAAGTATCTCGCATTAAGATATTGTATTGGCATATAATCTTGATAGCTCATATTTAAAAAATATTCAAATCTTTGGAGGTATTTAAGTGATAGTAATGGAAAGATATGTGTGTTTTAGTTTTTTTTTTTTGGTTCAAAACCAGTCAAGAGCGCCGGGATACGTTGGATGAGGGCAGCGCA
Source organism: Leptidea juvernica (assembly GCA_949711755.1). Taxonomy (NCBI): domain Eukaryota; kingdom Metazoa; phylum Arthropoda; class Insecta; order Lepidoptera; family Pieridae; genus Leptidea; species Leptidea juvernica. The sequence continues at coordinate 11,072,448 of CATIXQ010000014.1, forward strand.
GGACCGATTGTCGTGGAAATCTTTGGGGGAGGCCTTCCGGCTGATCCATCACATATATACAGATGAAGCTAATATATATCGTACATAAATGTACAATATCTTCTGGAATTACACAAATATTCAGATAAATTTCTTCTAATAAGTCAGTAATTATTGCTTGTACTTCAACTGACCATAAATTTATATTATCTTGGAAGCAGGTCCACGATCTAATGACTTGTATTTAGATTTATTTGGGTTCATTTATCATCTACAAGTGGCTGAATTAAGAGTATTTTCTAAGCGACTAGGGACAAACAGAGTTCATCCACTGATTTTAAATCCTAATTTATAGCTTTTATGGGAATTGTGCTTGTTTAAATTCATTTCAGTCATTATACTTTTAGTATTGTTGATATCAATAGTGTGTATGAATTTTCGTCTATCTACAATCTGGTAACTTCAAATCTGGAAATTTTGTATAAAAATTAAATTAATAATATAATATTACTAGCCGCTTCACATGGCAAATAATAAAAATGGCGTGCGTACAAAGTACACATGTCAGATCTATGGAAAACTAATTTTTAAATCTCGCTTGTATCAATTATCCTAATCTGTTCCGTACACCAATTGTTTTTTGTCAATATTAGAAATTATTATTATACTTACTCGTGGACAGATACATATGTTTAGATAGAATTATACATATGTAATGCCTATTTTAATCTGATAATTTTAGTGCATTGTTATTTTTGTTGTTGAGACAAGTCGTATGATGGGCATGGTATATGGGCGGAAAAAAAACCGGTTTAATTTCCGTTCGCTATTTGTAGTAAAAAAATAATAGTAATCATTTTTTCCTCCAGCAGTATCATTTGATACATCTCAATAAATATATAATACACAATACAAGGCCAAACAAATATACGCTGTTGTCCATTTACATGCGTCTCGGCTGAGACCTGAGTATAAACTGACACAAATAGTGCGGAATTTATTCCGCAGTGCGTGCTAGTTGAAACTTACTACGCGGATTTAAATCCGCGAAAAAAAAATCCGTTAACTGTCAACCACATTTTTTGTCGACGTTTTCACCTGTCACAATCCATCTATGGATATCTATCATATCCCCCTTCCACTCGGATACTCGAGGCAAACGGACGTGTGTTTTGTTAACTTCGATACAATTATTTAGAAAAGATTAACGTAAGCATTAGTGAACCGTCAAATATAAACTTACGTCTACCGTCGCAAGTAATTACTGTGTGCATCGGTCATTCGTGCCTGGTGTGTGTGGAGGACGACCACATAAACTATTGATTGAATCCAATTTAGTTTTTTTTTAACATGTCTAAACCACTGTCGCCGGAGAAATCGAATTCTGTGCCCAACCTATCATCAATGTCAAAAAATGAACCAAATTTTGAGACTCACATAACTGCCAGGAGGGCAAAAAAAAAGAAACTAGAAACTGCTGGTACAGATGAATTTTCAGAATTTAAAGAAGAGATGAGGGAGTTAGTGCGCTCCATGGTAAATCAAAGTGAACATCAAATGAGTAAGCTGTTCCCGATCCTAAATGAAATACAGGCAGCAAATTCGAAAATAGAGGCATCCGTATTCTCTCTAAGTGAAAAAAATGACGAATTCATGAAGAAAATTCAGCATCTAGAACTTGAAATAAAGAAAAAAGACGAGCGAATTGCTATTCTAGAAGAGAAACTTGAAGAAACAACAAGAGTAGTGAAAAAGAAAAGTATAGAAATCAAAAATGTATCCAATATTGGGCCCAGGGAAACCAAAGAAGGATTGGTGTTAATGTTGTCTCAATTGGCTACTAATATCAACATGACAATTAATAGATCAGACATAAGTGACATTTATAAAGTTAATGGAAAATCAGACAAGAAAACAATCATTGTGGAATTTGTATCTGAACTAACTAAGGAAGAAGTCTTAAAAAATTGTAAGTTGTTTAACAATAAAAACAGAAATGACAAACTTAGTAACAAACACCTAGGCTCAAAAAAGCAACCCGACGAACCTATATTTATAACAGAAC
>CATIXQ010000014.1:11082469-11096125 GCA_949711755.1 Leptidea juvernica
AGCAAGTCAATTATAGTGTGTGGAGATTTTAATATAAACTTGCTTGTTTTGCTAAATTTTGATAGTACCTCCTCCATTCTATGTTGGAATTGTTCATATGATGCAGTGGGGGGGCGGTATACACTTACAACAATAAATTGCTCTAGTTCTATACAAGCTATCTCAATTAGTTGTTCTATAGAGAGATTAACAATATCTCTTCTATTTTTACATTTTAATCTATTATTAATAATAATTAGGGAACCTCCATGTATTGCCCTACTTCTACAAAACGAACTGACTACTTTATGTTCTCTAAAACTAAACTGGAGCTGATGACTCTTACGCCAATGTTCTGTAATACATAATATATCTATATTACAGCAGCTCAAAAACAGTTCAATTTCTAATTCCTTACTTGAGATACCTTGTATATTCTGGTGAACAATATTTATGAGCTTTATATTATGATTATCTATAGCAGTAACATTTATATTTGGTGAATGTTGCCTATTTTGTATGATATTGCAAGAGTTGTCCTCCCTTGTCAAATAACTTAATTTAAATTAAATTATCTTATTAAATTATAAAAATTATAAAATTATTAAATTATATGTCCTCCTACTCCATAAAAAAAAAATAGCAAAAATTTTCTCGCTTACTACAAACCGTTATCTCATGAAAAAAAAGGAGAAACTGTTAAATGCTATAACGTACTAATAATAATAATAAACTGACAAGTTGTAGAAAATCTAAAAACCAATATATTCAGAAGCAAATGATAAAATTTACGGTTTTGTCTAATTTTAAATTAAAATTTATTGATCATAATAGCCGTCGCATAACTTCAACTGTCGAAAAGGAATTCCATCTTGGAATATGTCTCCTCCTTGCAAAAAATGGCTCGGATGAATATTAATATCAAGTCTGAATAGGGCTTCGTTTTTAGCATTACAAAGACATTATTATAATGTGTCATTGATTTTATAAAAAAATAATTGAATATTGATTATGGTATGGTATAGCGGCTCCTGTTTCCGCAATTAGACCACTAGCATGGGTCCATTTCGCGTGCAGTAATGGCCAGTTACTCCAACCAGCCTAGCTCTTTCCAGAAGTTCAGAACATTCCTGGGGTGTTCGCAGACTACCTGGAGCGACCTCGTATTGGTTAAGGTTTTTGTCCGTTGGTTGGCCACCGGGCAAAAACCTTGAACATTCCAGGATTACGTGAGCGACCGTTTCGTCTTCGGCCAGACAGCCTCTGCACTTAGGACTGTCCGTTACGCCGATTGTGAAAAGGTGTTTGTTTAGTAATGTGTGACCCGTTAGGGTGCCCACCATTATACGAATGTCATGTCTGTTGAGGCTGATAAGTCTACGTGTCAGTTTGGGCGACAGTGCAGGTATCGCCTCCTTCGACTGTCTACAGCTTGAGACATTTATCCATCGGGTGTTGTGTAGGTCGTTGGTGAGAGAGCGTATCCATGAGCGCATTTTGCTGAAGGGCAGTGGCAGAAGTGGCAATGGACCAGTCACTAGATTTGCCGATGCCCGCCTTGCAAGCTCATCCGCTGCATCATTTCCCAACGAACTGCTATGTCCCTTGATCCATTGCAGAGTTACCCGGTTATAACAGGCAACTTGTTCCAGGGTTTGGTGACACTCGTGTTTTAGTGCTGAGTTGTAGGTTCAGCTGTACTTCAGCGCTATTAGTACCGCCATACTGCCAGAAAGAATTCTGATTCTGTGGCCATGTACTTTTCTTCTTAATATTGCGCTGGCGACTTCCTTGATGGCTACGCACTCACATTGGAAGATGGAGCTGTGTGTTCCAGTAGCCATTTTCGTGCCGGCTGTGTAAATTCTTATTTCATTTACACCTGACTGGTCAGCATATTTCTCACATAGCTATATGTATATTTGTGATAGTTCTTATGAAAAGCATGTGTTTTAGGTATCTTGTCGCATGGTGCCTCACAGAGTGGATAGTCCTTTGTTACCTTATTCCAGAGATTATCTGTTAGGAAGTCTTTATTCTTCCATACACCCAACAGCTTTAGACGTAGAGTCGCCATTGTCGCTTCTTGTTGAAAGTGTATGTCGAGTGGTGTTAGCCCTAGAATAGTTACAAGGGCGGAAGTAGGCGTGGTGCGCATGCATCCTGTTATGGCTGTGCAAGCCAGCCGCTGGAAACGCTGCAGCTTGGTTAGTACTGCTCCGTAGGAGATAATTGGTCTGATGACTGCTGTGTAGAGCCATCTGCTTATCTTTGGAGCTAGACCCCAGGTTTTGCCTATGAGTCTTCTTCACTGCCCGCAGATGATGCACGCTTTTTCCAGCTTGTGTTCGAGGTATTTATTCCAAAGCAACTTACTATCCAGTATGACCCCTAGGCATTTAACTTCTTTAGTAAGGCTTAGGTCGGTGTTGAACAGCTTTGGTAATGTAAGATTACCAAGGCTGTGTTTGTTTGTGAATAGCATTAGCTCCGTCTTTGACGGATTAGCTGTAAGTTTGAGTTGCGCGCACCATTCTTCAAGAACCTTAAAAGCAGATCTCATGAGGCTACATAAGACGCTCTCAACTGGTTCTGTTATTAGAATGGCGAGGTCGTCAGCATAGCCCACCGTGTACAGTTTCTTTTTGTTTAGCCTTGTGATGAGCTCATCCACCACAAGGTTCCAGAGCAGCGGCGAGAGTACCCCTCCTTGTGGGCAGCCCGTTGCCACCACACATCTAGTACTGGTGTTCACAGTGAATCGTATTGCCCTATGCCTCAACATGCTGTCTATCCACCCGGCAATTGTAGGATCTACATCATGATCGGCTAGCGCTCGGCCTATGCTAGTGAAAGAGTTTTTGTCGAAAGCGCCTTCGATATCAATAAAAGCACCTAAGGTTGATTGTTTACGTGATAATGCTTTCATTACAAGAGATGTTACACAATAAAGTGCGGATTCGGTTGATCTGCCCTGAGTAAAGGCGTGTTGGATGGCATGAAGCGGTTTTTGTATGAGAGCATTTTCCCTAATATCCCTATCGCAGAGTCTCTCTAGAGTCTTCAACAAAAATGATGTGAGACTGATTGGCCTGTACGATTTGGGGTTAGTATAGTCACTTTTGCCGGGCTTAGGAATAAATACCACTTTTACCTCCCTCCACTGGAGCGGTATGTATTTGTAGGCCAGGCATGCCCTGTAGATAGCAGTTAGATGTACTGCTAGCGGCCCCATACAGTATGGAGTGCCATTGTAGCAGCCCTGGGAAGATCCCGTCCAGGGCTCCTGATTTAAATGGAAGAAAGCTGTTAATTGCCCACATTACCTTGTCTTTGTCTACCACCCTGTGAGCTGTGGTCCAATCCGTTTGATCCGGTGTGTTGCTCTGCGACGCCTCCTCCTCCCACGTCTGGTTGTTGGTGATGCGGCATCCAGGAAAATGAGTTTGCAGGAGTAGTTCGCAGGTCTCGGTGTCGGATTTGGTGTATGTGCCGTCAGATTTTCTCAAGCAACCTAGATTTCGCTCTGGGTCACGTGAAAGGATGTTTTTTACTTTAGCCGCTTGGTTTGTGGATTCAATGTTAGTGCAGAAGCGTCTCCAGCTTTCTCTCTTCCTTTCGTGGATGCGCCTCTTGAAACGGTATTGGGCCTGTTTGTATGCGTCCCAGTCGTCTGGTGCCCGGGTATGAATATTGATTATAATATATAGCCACATTGATGATATAAATTATTTATACATATATTAGCAAGGGATATACTGAAAGGGACAGTGTTCCTGAAAAAACTCCTACGTAAACAAATAGCACTCACTGTCTACATATCCGATCCGCCGAACTCGATGTGACAAAGACGTGTTTGTCAAACAATATTTTACTTTTGTATATAATAATAGTATTAGTAGATTTTTATTAAGTCTTAACGTTATAGTTTTTTATGTAGTGCTGACATTTCTTTGATATAATAATAGTATAGAAATCTTATTGAGTGTTATAGTTTTCTGTGTTGTGGTGACTTCTATTTCTACGCATACCGCTGCCTATTGCAGTACAAAGTGACGCGATTAATAACCAGTTCCGTATCAATACATTCCTGAGTACCAGCGTTGGCAACCTTCTTATAATATCATAATATCATTGACTGCTGGGGACAAATTTCGAGACACTTCAACATTAGTTTCGTCAAACTATAATTCGTTTTCTACAATGACAGTCGCCTGCCTGCCAGTTTATTCGGCTATGCCGTTTCAGATATAAGCCGGAAAAGCAACAGATAGAAATTAATTTTATAATCTGGTTTTTAGGTTAAACAAAAAATCACTTAGATAGTTATTGAGTATAGGCGGTCATAAACCAACTTCACAAAAGGGGAAAGTTATCTAATAGAGTGTATTTTTATGTTTTTTACCATAATATATCTCCACCATTTATGGGTAGAGTAACGTAAGCGGTACCTCCAGAATGGTCATATGTTATAAAAAATAATCAAAACTTGAATATGCAGAATGTATCATTTGGTGGAATGGAAATAATGAGAAAAACCACAATTGGCAACCGGAAATGCCCAACATTATGTATTTCACGGTCGTCGATTAAATACGCGCGATTATTTAAATTGATATTATCATCAAAATGACTGATATTCCATAAAACCAATAAGAATTAGTATAATTGTCATTTGTGAAACGGAGAGTATATGAAACATGTCCATAACATTCTAATGTTAAACTAAGCTAAAACTCAAATTATGTATATTATCACTATATTTTCAAATACACAACAAAATAAAACTACGTAATACTATCTAGCTAGTAATCATTATTATTTCAGTTTAAATTCTCTTAAAAATAAATCATTAATCTGAATTGGTAATATCCACTGGGTTATGAACTGGTGTGCCATCGCCTAATCTCTTCGCTGTCGCATTTATCATCTCAGGAGTTGCTTCACGGAAGTCATAAGCCCACCCGATACTTCTGAAGAAATTTATGAAGTATGTGCACCAGTTAAAAGGGTCAAAATGCTCAGCCGCCTTGTAATCGAATGGGAACATGTGATGGTAATTGTGCCAGCCCTCGCCTAGAGTAACTGTTGCTACGAAGCGATTCTCGCTAGGCACAATGTTTCTGAAAGAATTTTAATAAATAAAATAAATTAATTCTTTAGTGCCATGGCATATTGTGCTTTATTGCCATAACATTAAGGGCGATGGAAAAAAAGGCAAAAGGAGAAGACTCAACTTCACATGACTGACATGGGATTATGCATTCATGTTTCCATGCAATGCTGTTTTTCAGCCATCCCTTTCTCCCTAAGGTGCTGTAAGGTGATATGTGACACACAATGAAATTTAAATAAAAAGGTAAGAGATTTATAGAAATTGATCATTTAATATGAATTCATAATTTCATGGCTTAAATTCGTTTACTTCAAACCATGCTTCGTTTTCTAAAAAAGCGTGCCTGCCAGTGTATATATAGCCGGTAAACAAACAGATTAATTTTAAGTTTTAATTTCCAATTTCTTGCTGAACGACTATGTCTACTATATATTTATGTATACATTAAATTGCTCCGTACGCTTGCAACGCCCCGGATATTGATAACTTGTACAGCAAATTAACAAATTAATAATCTCATAGTGAAATATGTTTTACCTGATTATAAACGAAGAATATGCAATATGTTGACTATACTATATATATATAATTCTGAAGTTTACCGGATGTTAAGCCGTCTTGCAAATAAACGCGGGAATAGTTATACGTCCGAATAAATCAATCATAAGCAAAATGTCTATTTGTAAAAATCTTGCATATTCTTGGATTATTCTCAAGTACAACTTTATACCAAGTTTATTTGTAAGGCCGATGACCTTTCATTATACTATAATAATTTAAAATGAACTCACTTGTTATACGGCTTATATCCATATGCATGAGCGAGGCTATTGACTTTAGTTAGCTCACAGTGAAACATTACCAAGAATCGCAGGAAACATTGCCACGCAAAGGAATTGGCGTTGTGCCATAGCACAACGCCAATTCTCTCCCCACAATCGACATAGTTGTCGGTAACACGAAGCATAACATTAGCTTGAAATATGCAAAGTGCCTGAAAATATACATTCTTAATAATTTAGCGCACGAAATATAAATTATCAACAAATTTCCAAGTAACCTGATTATAAATAGAATTAGGTACACCGGAGGGATCCCAACAATTTTAGCAGTGGGAGGCTCCTTTGCACAGGTTGCCAGCTAGATTATGGGTACCACAACGGCCCCTTTTTCTGCCGTGAAGCAGTAATACAATAATAGAATGTGTAAACAATACTGTGTTTCGGTCTGAAGGGCGCCGTAGCTAGTGAAATTACTGGGGTTTTTCAAAAATACTGAGCGGCACTGCATTGTAATGGCCAGGGCGTATCAATTACCACCAGCTGAACGTCCTGCTCGTCTCGTGCCTTATTTTCATAAAAAAAACCATTTACCGCGGCAAGCCCTAGATTGGAACCCTCAAGGAAAACGCAAACGTGACCTGGTGGCGGACTGTAATTGACGAAGCGAAAGACATCGGAAAGACCTGGAGTGAAATCGGACCTGAGAGATACTCAGGACCACGATGGAGATGCACTGTGTATACCTTCTGCCCCAGCTAGGGGATACAGGAACTTAAATGATAAATGAATAATTACACATGTATTACAAGCTTATAATCTTGCTCGAGAAGACTAGTAATCATACAAAGAAGGTTAGTAATCATTTGAACATTATAGACCAGTGTTGAAGCCTTTGAAAATGATAAAAAGTGAAAAAAAAATAATATAATTAAATCTATTGGAAAAGGAAGGGAATATAACAAAAAATATAAAAAAAACTTAAAACAACCGATTTGAGCCGTATTGAATCAATTGTTTATTAGCAAAATGAAATGAAACTGATAACTTTCTTCCACTTACACCCAAGCTGTGGAATGAACTTCCTTGTGCGGTGTTTCCAGAACGACATGGGTACCGTAAAAAAAATTGTGTACACTTTTGGAAAGAGCGGGCAAAGCTCCTGTGATTCCTCTGGTGTTGCGCAAGAGAATTTGGGCGGCGGTGATGGCTTATTATCAGGTGACCCGTACGATCGCTTGTCCTCTTCTTCCATAAAAAAAATGAAGGAGAGAAGAAGATAAAGAGTCGTTTGTTAAGTATCAACTTACTTATTATAAAACCTGAGAATAGGATCGCCAGTAATATCGCTCATGTCCATTTGTTTCCCTCGAGCCAGGACCTGGTCGTTCTACTTGAGCATCAGCCATCCGATGTGAGAAAAAAACAGGCCACGATTGGCGTTATGTGGATCGGCTTCCGTATCACTATACTTGTGATAAACACGATGGTCGCGGACCCATTGCAGCAAAGAATTCTGTAAAAGTTTTCTCTTATTTTCCTTGAGTGAAGTTGACGTTCTAGTGAAGAATTTTTTGATTTTTTTTTAATTTATTTTATTTATTTATACCTCTACCTATTGTGGTTGCTGAGGAATAAAATTTCCAACGCCTTTTTGCTTCATATATATAGAATTGCATAAACTTAAATATGTATCATAAACATATATATATATAAATCTTCGTCCACCTTCGATTTAACGATGATTAAAAATAATCCCAAAGTTTATTCTCTTCCAATTTGGTAACTTTGATACCGATATTGTCGCAAATATTATTTTTTTTGGCCATATTGGATTTTAAAGTATAAACTTATACAATATTTGATTTTAAAGTATAAACTTATCTCAAAGTGACTCGTATTGTAACGCAAATAATGCTGGGAGAGTTTCTTGCGCCGCTTTTCTCTCAGAGCGCCATTTGTTTCCGAAGCGGCGGTAGTGTTAGAAATGACATCAAAAAGAATTCTAAAGGAATCAATTTTTAGAAAATAAATTCCTTTTATATCTTTTTATACCTTATACTTTTACTCAACGCTCAATTTTATTTTCCTTGTCACATTTCCAAACCGGGGGCTATGAGTAAAAATCGATTCTTAAAGAGTAAGCTCCAAAAATTAATAACATTTCTAGTAGCGTTCATATTTTATGCATTAACGAATTTTATATTAAAAACTGCGTGATAGACTCGCAAATAACGTTGATATATTTTCTTATTTAATTAAATTGATCACACAGCGGGAGCAGCCAATAACGCTCATTAAAATTTGAATGCATAATTCGGCCTTCTTTGGAATAATATCGGAATTTTCATTAAATCGCAACGTTGTTTTTATATTTATTTACCAAAATTGTGAACTGACCTTGCGTTATGATTTACGCTTTAAAAGCTCGTTCTGAATTACTTTAATTTTATTCGTTTCATGATTGTTTGATTATGGCCGATTGGAGAGGTATGGATTCTTTAAAAAATCACCCATACATATTCTTACTATACTTAGATCTGTAGTATTCTACCTATTTATGTTTGATTTATGTTTATTTAATTTTAGTTAACAAGTTATATGCATTTGCCTAAGTCGTGATAGTAACATAAAATTATTTATTGTTGTATATAACTCTACATTTATTTAAGTTAAATATCACGCCATCATAGGTGTTTCCATTTAATTGACGTATATGTTAATAATGGTTTACTTATAGGTACTAGCGTTATTTTGTAATTATTAATACATGTATGTTGTGTGGGAACAAATAAATAAATAAATAAATATTCTTCTACTATAAGGTGAGACAACCATTTAGTCACAAAAGATATGATGATACGACGCTACGACATGGGTACCTTAAAAGATAGCGCGTACACCTTCCTTAAAGGCCGGCAACGCTCCTGTGATTCCTCTGGTGTTGCAAGAGAATGTGGGCGGCGGTTATCACTTAACACCAGGTGACCCGTACGCTCCTTTTCCATAAAAAAGGGACTATTTTCAGGTAAAATTGTAGATGTGATATTTTTAGATGGAATCCATCAAGCTTTAGAGACTTATAGCCTGCGTCTGTTGCTCGTATTTGTCAATTCTTCATTTGCGATTTTCAATACAAGAAAGCGCCGGCTGACTGACTGACAAAGATTTAATTTTCACATGTTTTGGTGAGTCTTGGAAATATGGTAGACATGTAGCAGCAGGGGGTTCATCGAATTGTTGATATTTTGTAAGTGGTCTACGAGAAAAAACGTAGATATGTGAATCTCTGTGTTAAAAAGCTAAAAACGCATAAAGGCGTTTATCTTTCTCAAACTTGATTCCATTAGAATTCTTTTGATATAATTTCTAATATACTAGATACTACTACCGCTTCGGAAACAAATGATGCTCTGAGCTCTCATGTTTGGCGCTCTTTTTAATAAAATATACATTATATATGAACTGTCATTGCTATTGCTAAAAAAAATAATCATAATCTAGTCCCAGGCTGTCGGACCACTTAGATATTCAGCTGTGGAGTAAAAGGATTTACGACAGAGCCATTTTTATTTTTTTTTAATTTATTTATAGATAATGCCTGAATAGTGGCTGGGAATTTACCCTTAAAGCTATTATTATGTATCTTATGAAGCCTACTAGAATTAGTTATAAGCAATCCCTTATTTCTAGTGTTATAATAATGAAAATCACTATTAAGAGCAAAAGGTGACGATTTTTGTGAACGTTTGTGTATTAAATTTTCATAAATGTACTGACAGTGAACAGTCATAATATTTATTTATTTAAATTATTCTTTGAGAGACTGTCTATAACCAAGCTGATATATAGCACGAACCGCTCTTAGATCTCAGTTTTTTTTGTTTTGAAAACAAGGCGACGAGCCGAGAACGAGACGAGCAGCATGTTCAGCTGATGGTAATTGATACGCCTATTACAATGCAGGGCCGCTCATGATTCCTGAAAACCCAAAGATTCTGAACGGCACTACAATTACGCTCGTCACCTTGAGACGCAAGATGTTAAGTCTTATTTGCCCAGTAATTTCACTAGCTACGGCGCCCTTCAGACCGAAACACAGTTTTGTTTACACATTACTGCTTCACGACAGAAATAGGTGCTGTTGTGGTACCTATAATCTAGCTGGCCTCCTGTGCAAAGGAGCCTCCCACTGGTACCCTCCCTCCCACTGGCTCCCACAGCTAGAATCAAAATTCAAATTCTTCATGTTTATAATATTAGTTTAGATTATTCCCTGACCAGCGCTGGCGAAGGCACCAAGGAGAAACAATTTGAGTGGTAGAGTCGCTTTGTAGGATTTGTGTGTCCATAGCCGATGTGCTCCTCCAACGGGAGGAGGAATAACGATTTGAAAACCACTTAATAAAAACATAAACATGGCTGGAAACAGATTCATATATTAGCAGTGAAATTAGAAAAAAACACACTTGGGAAGTTTAGATAAACAGACATGAACTTTCATTTCAGAAAAACTAATTATATGAAAATAATTTACTCTGTTAATTTAGTGTGAGATAAAATTACTTTTAATCTCGTACCTAGTAGTATTATTTACCTTAGTTAAATTAGGAGTTTCAGCACTGAAGGAAGATTTAGTTATATTAAGAATACTTATTGTAATAATATATTCGTTTAATTTGTGGGAGGCTCCGTTGCACAGGATGCCGGCTAGATTATGGATACCACAACGGCACTTATTTTTGTCGTGAAGCAGTAATGTGTAAGCATTATTGTATTTCGGTCTGAAGGGCGCCGTAGCTAGTGAAATTACTGGGCAAATGAGACTTAACGTCTTATCTCAAGGAAACGAGCGCAATTGTAGTGCCGCTCAGATTTTTTGGGTTTTTCAAGAATCCTGATCGGCACTGCATTGTAATGGGCAAGGCGTATCAATTACCATCAGCTGAACGTCGTCTTCATCTCGTCCCTTATTGTCATAAAAAAAGTAGTAATTGTTAAAATATATCTGCGTGATCAATTAAATCTTTAGATTTGCACAATTCATAAAAATATGTAAGTTGAATAAAGTAAAGTTATGTAACGACGAAAGCCATTGTGCTAAAATTCAAAGCAATGAAAGAACACCTTTGGCACGGCGCGCTGGTATTGCATATAATATTGATTGTCTAAACACTGGACCTGAGAGCTTTAACTACGGTAATAATTCATATTTCATCTATACTGGCTGAAATTTAAAACAACCGATAAATCATAGGATTGTTCCCCAGACTCGCGTTAGCTTTATACGAAGATATTAAAATTTTATGTTTGTTTATGGCTTTGGGCAATGATAAAATTTATGAGAATGAGACAGATGAAATGCTCATGGCTATTATTATTCGATCCCCTTTTTGGAGTGAATTCAGAAAGATATATTATGGATATAACTCCATACTAACATAAATATGAAAATTACTTTGCCCATCTGTCACACACAAACTACAAAACTGATATTAATTAATTTTGTGTGGATAATCGCAAGCTGCTGCCTTAGAAGGCTAAAAAAATCATCACCCCACAAATTGGCAAAGCATAAATAGAGATAATTTGCACAGCTTTTACCCGTTTTGTTATCTTGAAAATTGAAACGAAAAATTTCGATCAAGACGTGAATGCATTGCACGCATGCAGGCATGTAAAAAATGGAAAGTCCAAGTAAGTATCTTTCATCAACTGTAGGTCTTTATAAGCTGATGTCTTCGCTAAATCATACACTACTTAAAAACAGCTATCAAAACACAAGCCTTGAGATTTCATCAAGTGCCTGATGGTAGGTAAGAACATACTTTCGTCAGGAGGCACGTCGACGTGCCTAGGCAAAAATTAATAAAAACTTTTGCTGCTTGCCGAAAAAATGGCAAGGAGAGTGTATGTTTAATTTGAATTATTTGTAAAAAATTTGGAAATTATTTTGGAAAAAGTAACAGATGGATAATTATGATGGATAAATATTCCTTTTAATTTTATACAAACATTTTTTTCTTTTATGATAAATCTTTACCTTTAATAAGGGCCCCCAAGCAAATTTTTATACAAGGCACGCTACGCCACAACCTTGCGTTGTATTTTTATTAAATAAAGTTATAAAATTATTACCTAAAAACTCTGACAGGCAACGAAAGATTCTCACAAATTCACCTTAATCTGTGAACAGGTGTAGGTCACAGTGAATGCTATAATATAAATAGTATGATATATTTTCAATATTTCAAGTTATTTCAATATTGTTTATCAGTAAATTCAATGGGAATATTAACATAAAAATTAATTTTAATACATTTGGCAAATATAAGAAATATATAATATGTGAATTCTTATAATTTGGACTTATTTAAGCCATTAAACTTAAGATAACAAATATTGGCAATGCTGTGCATACCAATAAAAAAAATATAAGCATAAGATTTAATAAGTATCACTTTTAGGAAATTCACTTTAAATGAAACAGAGTATCGATAATATAGTTTTAAGAATTAAGAATAGTTTGAATAAAAATATTTCGTTAATAAGCCTTTTATAAATAAACTGCTGACCCAGCAAACCTTGTACTGCCATGTAAATTAATTCGTATTAAAAACATATTAATTAAATTGTAAGTATAAAATATTCATGTAAATTTATCGTACCTATAGCTCTCGTCATCTTGAGACCGTCGGCCCAGTAATTTCACTCGATAGCGCGCCTTCAAACTGAAACATTAACAGAAAGTGATAAGCACTCTAGAGATTAATCAAACAGGCTAACCATCTAGCAATGATCACTGGCCATTATATAACCATGATTGCGTTTGTAGATTTAGAATCTGTTGTCAAATCAAACAGGCTAACCATAAAGCAATGATCACTGGCCATTATATCACCATAGTGCTCACTGGCGCGATGATTGTCTATTTAAAGAAACAAAAGGTTCGTTACTTATAATAGAGAGTTAAGAAACACCCAATAAATATTATTTGAATATTTAATATTGCATGAATACATTAGCGAACTCTCGAAATTTACCTTTATACCCTTTATATAACTCTGATATTATCAAAACCCATTTAAATCTTTTATTATTTGTCGATAATTCCGTTGTATAAAAGCTATAGTAAGTTTTTCGTCAAGTTGCTGATGGAAAACGTTTAATATAGTCTGTTAGAAATGTTGCACCTTCGTAAAGTCAGGTTTAGATAGAATAATATGATTATCAAATAACTGTAATCTACCTTTTATACCCCCAGGTTGTTTGTATAGACATTTTCTAAACAAATATTTGAATAAGTTTAATAAGTCATCCGATATTACGTTAACAACATACTTTAATCTTGATAAATTACTTAATAATATCAACTAAGACTCATAGTATTATGTAACTATTGTAAATATATGTAAATATTGAAAGCAAAAATATCTCATTTTGTTTGAAAATGAATTACGTACTTGAAGCAATATTTTGTTGTGTGATATTTTCGTATAAACTGGAAGCTCTAGTGCACTAAATGTTTGTTGGTAGTGCGTTTAACCTAAACATAATTTTTGAGAAGCTGTCGTGTAAATACGGAAACGTAATTCGAAAAAAAGTCCAGTCAAAGATAGTCTAATATATTACGTCTACATACTAGTTTTGAAAATTATTTTTAAAAACAAATAATGGATTATATCTAGATAATGCATAAGGCTATTCTTATAGTTTTAACAAGTTTTAACTTTTCTGGTGTTTTGGTTCTGAAAATAACTTCATATTTTGCGGCATAAGATA
>CATIXQ010000014.1:11098108-11120804 GCA_949711755.1 Leptidea juvernica
CTACCACCCATTCAAAAGAGACTGCCTCAGACCTGAGAAGAATGGGCGCAAGAAACTCAGCGGGCTTTTTTTTATATAAAATATGGATTACAATGTAGTATCGTACAATAAAAATTTATAATTAAAGAGCCTGAGGGTGTTCGCTTTATTCCCAGTCCGTGGTGTCATTAAGAAAATCATTTATGCTATAATAACCTTTCCCACACAAACGTTTTTTAACAATTCTTTTAAATTTCGTAACACATTTGTTTTGTACATTTTCTGGGATCATATTGTAGAAGCTTATACATCGCCCAACAAAAGACTTACTAACTCGACCCAACCGAGTAGTAGGCATAACAAGTTTATGTTTGTTCCTCGTGTTAACATTATGAATGTCACAGTTTCTAGAAAATTCCTCAATGTGCTTATGAACATACAAAACATTATCAAAAATGTATTGAGAAGCAACAGTCAAAATGTTTAATTCTTTAAATTTTTCTCTTAATGATTCTTTAGGACCTAGGTTATAAATCGCGCGAATAGCCCTCTTCTGCAGCACAAAGATAGTATTAATATCGGCCGCACTGCCATAATACTATGCCGACATAATACTATGAAAATAACTAAAGTATACTAATTTCGCCGTATCTATGTCAGTTAACCGTCTGATTTTCTTAACCGCATATGCTGCAGAACTAAGCCTATTCGCCAATCCTTCAATATGGGGGCCCCACTGCAATTTGGAATCAAGAGTAATGCCAAGAAATATAGCAGATTCCACTGGTTTTACCACCTCTCCATTTAATAAAATATTCGCATCTACATTTTTGACATTTGGCGCGGTGAATTTAATATATTTGGTTTTATGATTATTTAACAATAAGTTGTTGGCGCTAAACCAATACACGATGTCAGATAGAGCATTGTTTACTTCGTCATATAAAACTTGGCTTCGTTTCACCTTGAATATAAGTGAAGTTTCATCCGCAAACAATACCACCTTGTGTTTTTTTTCTACAAGGTTAGGTAGATCATTTATATAAATAAGGAAGAGGAAGGGTCCAAGAATAGAGCCTTGTGGTACCCCCATACCGAGAGGAGTCCCAGGAGATCTCCTGCCATTCACCTCGACCCTCTGAATCCTATTATTTAAATATGAGATCAGAAGATCGAGTGCAGATCCTCTTATACCATAGTGGCATAGCTTCCTGACCAGCGTTGAATGTTGAACACAAACAAAAGCCTTAGATAAATCACAGAAGATACCAAGTGCATTTTGTGATTCCTCCCAGGCCTCAAAAATATTCCTGATGAGTTCAACACCTGCATCCGTAGTCGAGCGTCCCCTAGTAAAGCCAAATTGTTTTATATGAAGTAACTTATAAGTGTTAAAGTGAGTAAGCATTTGGCTTAAAATAATTTTTTCAAAAATTTTACTAAGTCTGGTCTGAAGTGAGTCCCGATTTAAATATTGGTGTAATTTTACTATACTTCAGAAGGTCAGGAAACACGCCATGTTCAATACAGCTATTAAAACTAGTGCTAGATATGGTGCTATAACGTCAATAACAGAACTTATTATTTTTACAGATATGCCCCATATATCAGCAATTTTTTTTCATTTCTAACATCTATAACTATCTTTACATTCCTTAACATTTTCCAAAAGAAGTGACTCGGCAACACTGGTGGAGGAGACAAGGGTGCTTGAGATGGAAACTGGAATGTCAGAAAAAAAATTCTCAAAAGCAGAAGCTACTTCCTGCTCAGAGTGAATTTTTGTATTGTTTATTATTAGATTATATTCAAACTTGCAGTCTTTCGCTCTTCCAGATTCCCAGTTAATAACTTTCCAAGTCA
Organism: Leptidea juvernica; assembly: GCA_949711755.1. Taxonomy (NCBI): domain Eukaryota; kingdom Metazoa; phylum Arthropoda; class Insecta; order Lepidoptera; family Pieridae; genus Leptidea; species Leptidea juvernica. The sequence continues at coordinate 11,099,951 of CATIXQ010000014.1, forward strand.
TTTTTATTTTATTTGAAGCATTTTTAATTATTTCTCTAATATGCATTGACTTAGCAATAGTACATACTTTCTTAAATAATTTTGAATAATTTTTCACATATACAAGGAAAGATGCATCATGATTACATGATGATCTCTCACTATATAGTTCATATAACCGTTGTCTGCTCCTATGAATACCAGCTGTTGCCCAGTTGTTAAATGACAAGAGACCACCCGAGTTGACTGTCTTTGAAGTAAATATAGAAGCAAACTCTGTTTTAATTATTTTAAATAACTTACCATACATCTCATTTGGAGTACTGTTATAATTCAAATACAAGTTTGAGAGTTTTTCTGAAACATTGCCTCTATATTTCTCCATTCGCCTATTGTTTACCGGAACAAACATAAACTTTTTAGTTGAAGTACATTTGTTCCCTTCAATATTAAAAGAGGCTAATTGACCAAAGTGGTTCGAGCTCAGTTTACTAATTATTGATTGAGAAATAGGTTTATAATTAGTAAAAATATTATCAATACAGCTTTTAGAAGTGCTGGTTACTCTAGTAGGTTTTAAGAAAATATTTGATAAATTATATGATTTAAACAAAGATTTGAATCTAATACTTGTGGTGGATTTTTCTAATAAGTTAATATTAAAGTCACCACAAATCATAATATATTTCTTAGATTCTGATAATTTTGATAGAACTCCTCCAATACACTCTCAAATAACTCATATAATGCATCGGGGGGTCTGTATATACTTACAACAATGGTACACTCAAGCTCTGCACAGGCTATTTCAATGGTACGTTCAACAGAGAGGCCCACAATATCTTTACGGTCTTTGAATTTAAATGATTTACTTATAAGTATAAGAGAGCCGCCACGTGTTGCCTTTTCTGTGCTAAACACACTTGCCACCCGATGACCACTGGAGTTAAAAATGAGCTCATATTTTCTAAGCCAGTGTTCAGTAAGACATAAGATATCAATATTTTCATGGTTCATTAGTAACTCCAGTTCCAGTTCTTTACCTAACAATCCTTGCATATTTTGGTGCATCAGGTTTTAACTTTACAATTATTATGTTTACTATTACTTGTACATTGTGTATTTATATTGCTAGAGGAGTCCCGTATTGTCTTATTGACTAATTTAAATAATTTGGAACATAATCCAAACCAGAAACTAAACTATAAGACTGCTCAATAGAAGCAGTGTTAATCAAATAATTACTTTGCTCAATAGGAGCAGAGTCCAACAAGCTATTACACTGCTCAATAGAAGCAGTGCTAATCGACTTACTAACCTGCTCAATAGAAGCAGGGGACCGGGTTGCCAAATAATTGGCTGAGTTATAAAATAAATAAAAGGATAGCGATTTAGCTATCTGTCTTTTATAAAAATTAGATAGGTGTAACCTATCAAATGTCAACATTTTACATTTATGATTAATTATATTATTAATATCAATTATGTGTATGTTACTACATAATAAATTATCATTATTTGTCACATAATTTGAATGAGACAATAGGGTTAACATATTATTCAAATTGTCTCTTGCTTTGTTTTCCTGTGGCAAATCCTGTATGAATGACAGTGTGAATATTATAAGATATTCTATTTTTAAACTATTTAACTCACTGTATAATATTTGTAGAACATTTTTATTTAAATTCCCTCTTCTCCCAATCATAACAATAATAGAGGTTATAGAGCAGTGAGTATCACTAAGAATTCTTTTTTTTTATTAATAATATAAATAATGAATAATATTAATAATATATATTTAATAATATAAATAATATTATACTAGGTGTCTAGTACCCTCGTCTTTACTTCTGTCTAAAGTTGTATTTCTGCAAATACTTATCTGCAATACTTCTATATAGATCATCGTATATCTAAGGCATGCTAAGTGTAATTTATAAGCACAAGTTATATAGAACCTGTAGAAGCAAATTTCCAATTTTGAACGCATAGTTTAAATTATACCGTCCTTCGAAATGGCCTGTTACGACATCGCCCCTTAGGATATCCAATTAGTAGCTAATATGGAAGTGACGAACTTTAGTTGTAGAGCTGACGCAAATCCCATTACTTGAGGGTTTGTATTATAATATTTTTAGAAACACAAGAACTTTCAAGACGCGACGTCACCTCTCCCCACTTGTAGCCGACAGACCGCTATATAAGTGGTAGCAGAACAGTTGGTGACCATTACCCCTTCCCCTGCCATATGTCACACTAGCTGTACGCCAAATAAACAGGTGACATCCCACTCAAACCCACAGCAACTCTGGCGCTGTATACAGATGACGCGGCGTACGTTACCACGTCACTCATGTGATGCACGCCGCTGTGAAGATGAAACGCCAACTAGACACCCTGCCAGTATGGCTCATAAATTGGCGACTATCGGTGAACGTGGGCAAAACCCAAGCGCTCGCGACCGGGAGTTTGCTCACAGGCCAGCAAGGGTTGCAGCTAAACGGACAGGACATTGCGTGGTCCCCGACGGTAAAGTACCTCGGGGTCACCATCGACCACCGGCTTAACATGAACGAGCACGTCACGAAGACCATTGCGTCAACAAACGATGGCCTTACTTCGTCCAGTGCTCTCCTCAAGCCTCCCTCTGAGGGTGAAGGTCTTAGTTTAAAAGACCCACCTACGCAGACGACTCACGCACGCGGCGCCTGCATGGTACCCGCTCGTGAGCCAAACTAATCGGAAAAGGCTTCAAACCGTTCAAAACAAGATCCTCCGTCGCATCACGGGTCCACCATGGTACGTGAGGAACCAGACAATTCAGAGGGACTCTTAAGTCGAGAGCTTGGACGACTTCATTCGTCGTCTCGCCACCAATATGTTCGTGCGTACCGACGCGTCTGATCCCTATCACCTGCGAGATCTAGCCACCTGGCACGCGCGGCCACCTGACAGCCGCCAGTACCCGCGCGATCTTGTGCGGGACGAGGATGAAGAGTGACGTGTTTGTGTGACAAATATAACTATTTAAAGTGAAGAAGAGGACAGCAAGGAGCAATAGCTCCCACCGCAATAACCGCCCGTATCCACGGGCTGCGAGTGAAACCTGCTGCAGGGGACGAGAAGTCCCGATCAGCATTCACCCACCGTACCAAGGGTACGGTACAAGCGCGGCGAAAGAAGACCAAGACGTTTGGTGACCATTACTTCCTTTGTCGTCGGACTGCGAACATCTCATTGAAACTCTGCCCATTTACGTATTTCCTGTTTGAAGCGAGTAATTATATAAAAATTGTTGACAGTGACAGGTGAACAGGGTGAAGACGTCTTTAAAACACGACGTCTCCCTATCGTCGAAACACTGCAATCGTTGACTAGTTAGAAGGTTACTCTGCTCGATTTCTGTTCGAATATTAGTCATTGTGTTGTTTGAAATATATTCTTTGAAGTTTAAACACAATGATCTATTTCATTTATTAAAACTCAGTTATTTCGTTGTTAGCTTGTTTGTGAATTTTTAGTAGGTGGTATTTAAATTTGTCACTTGTTATAAAAACCCCTTGGTGTTCTTATTTACAAGAATATCAAGTATAATATGGTGTACTCTATTTGCATTACTACAGGCTTTGATTTTATTGCTTGTTTATGTGGAAACCTGACAAATGTAAACCAGACATTGAATAATATTCACCTATAATATCTGGCTTGTTATTATCATTGACATCCCCTAAGTATTCTCAGCCACAAATTAGGATATCATCCCCACAATCTGGATATGTGGCCGTCCTCCACAGTGCGGTTTTGAAGGAACTGTGACTTGAGTTATTTAACATGATATATTTTAGTTGCCGCGACGTCACCTCCGTGTACGATTTAAAGCAATAAAAACACATGAATAATATACCTATATTTTTAACTCCAAAGTATTAATAAACTTTATAAGAAATTTGCATTCAGTAGCATTGAGGAATCGACTGGAGCTAGGTTACCTCTCTCGCACAAGATTACTATAGTTTTAATCAAGAATAAGAAGCGTTTTTAATTTATTACAAATAATACAATTTTCCTTATAATAACAAAACTATATCATGTTAAATAGTATTGGTATACAATTAATAAATTTTCGTACATTGAATTATTAGCATGGCTCCAACTGTAAAAGTTAGGGGTAGTTTGTTGATTTTTTTGCACTGTCTATAAAAAATAGAAATGTAAAATATAAGTGGATTCTCCTCTCATATAAATATATATATATATATTTTTTTTAAATATAACCTTTTTTTATATAACCGTTTATACCGTCAAGAAATGGTTTCAATTATGCGCTATTTTGGCGATTTCTTGGGATAGCGGCCTTAAATGCCTCTTTTCTTAGAATAAACTGCCTGTAGTAGAGTACTCATTAATCAAAGTCGCTCTAAGTTAGACGAGGGATCGACAGCGGTGAGTAGGACAAGACGTCGATTTGTAATTAGTATTACTACAATCGTTTCATTAATTAACATAATATAATAATAATATTGACACACTTTTTACACAAATTATCTTGCCCCAAATTAAGCATATATTATAGCCTGTGTTATGGGTGCAAGACAACGATGTATTTAATACAATATACTTACTTAAACATACATAAATACATATAAACATACATAAATACATTTAAACATCCATGACTCGGAAAAAACATCCATATTCATCATATAAATGCTTGCACCTATCGGGATTCGAACCCGGGACCTCTAGCTTAGTAGGTAGGATCGCTAACCACTCGGCTATACAGGTCGTCTATAATATAGAACTACCAGAACAACCAAACCAACAGCTGAAGGCTATTGAAACAAGCTATAAGACCATGCAAAATAAACCATCTTATAAACAAAATAATGGTCAGAACTTGGTGAGGGAGTAGTGTGCCGTACGGCACTCTCGGTTTTGGTGTATCTGAAAAATCTATTGCCCTAGGGTACTGCCGATTTCGAAAGGTTAAACAACCCTAGAAACAAACCAGTTTTGTAAATTTCGTAGGTCTGCGTATAACAATCAAATTCAAATGCTCGTGTTACAGGAGAATACGGGCCGCGGTGATCACCTGACCCGTATATATGCTGCTTTAACCTCCTTTTCCACGTCGACAAACGTTTTTGTAATCATTATTGCAAGGTTAAGCTGCAATTGTTTCCCACCTTCATACCTCATTCCTATAACATCACTTACACTTCACACAAACACACAAGTTTGTGAAAATGTGTGTTCTTGATGTGCAAGACAATGAAAAATACTTTATGCCACAATGAGCCACAACCTGAGAGTTGAACAAGGTATACCAAGATATACGAACCATACGTCACTCGAACGTTTGGCTCAGTTGGAAGAGCGCTTGGACGGAACCCGAGAGGTCGCGGGTTTGAGTCCTGCATCGCACATAATTTTTGGTTACAAATTTAATTTGTATAATTAACCCCAAAAGTGAGAGATAACACTTTAAAAATAACAAATTAAATAATTATTAAGTAAATTCAATTCAGACCGAGCTAAGCTGTCACCTTTTTCATGCTGTATTATTGTTAAATTTTGTTATTGTATGTTATGATTCTTTTATATGAATATAAGGGACGAGACCAACAGGACGTTCAGCAGCAGATGATAATTGATACGCTCTGCCTATTACAATGCAGGGCCGCACAGGATTCTTGAAAATCCCCATATATTCTGAGTGATACTACAATTGCGCTGGGCACCTTGAGACTTAAGATGTTACGTCTCATTTGCCCAGTGATTTCACTAGCTACGGCGCCCTTCAGACCAAAACACAGTAATGTGTAAGCAGAAATAGGCGCAGATTATGGGTACCACTACCTAGCTGGCATCGTGTGCAAAGGAGCCTCCCACTGCTAAAAAGCTATTAGCTCGTTTAAATTAAATTAAGAAATATTATAGTTTTCCAGTATTTTGTTTATTTCACGAAGTTTGCATCTATCATTCTTATCGCAAACATTTGTTTTGTAGACACACTGGAAATCTCCACTAATAAATGATGCGTAAATTATATACAGTACCTTTCTTCACACGAGTTACTCTCATACATCACTTTGTTATTTCATTAGTAATTTTGACGTTGATGAATGAACTCCAAGCGGGTTCCGTAGCTGCTGTGAGAAAACTGCGCAACGTGTGCAAGTGTCACTGGGAAATCACCACTTGAACGAAGAATATCCAATATTTTGACCAAATGACTGCTGTAACATATTATATCTACACCCATGCTTCAAATCCTCTATTAAAGATTCTAACAAAATTAAAACACCCAGACTGGCTTTTTTAATGTTAGCAGTAAGCTAACTGTTTCAGAATCATTAAAAAGATTCATATTATGGGTGTAGATTAAGTCTTGTATGAAACTGTTGATAATTAGGTATTAAAACACTCAGGTGATACTATTATCACACACAGCTTCGCGTCGTGTGATAAACCCACATTCGTGTTTTAATACCCCAATATCCGGACGACCGAGCCTTGCTCGGATTTTTAAGAATGTACAAAACTTGAACAAAAAAAAAACTAATGGATTCGAACCGGGGTCTTCTGCTTTCCGGATCACCCAATGTCCCATCTGAGCTATAATAGTCTTGTATATAGTGGCGAAATTTACCTTTGTATTTTAATGTTATTGTAGCTGTTTCTCATTCAAACATGGATAAAACTATTTTTTTTAAATTGAAACCTAGCTAGATCGATTTATCACCCCCGAAATCCCCTGCATACTTAATTTTATGAAAATCGTTGGAGCCGTTTCCGAGATTCAGATTATATATATATATATATATATATACAAGAATTGCTTGTTAAAAGATATAAGATAATACACAACAGTTGCATAAATAACTATTAATGTTATCTTACTACGATCATAATATTTTTGTAATAAGTAATAATTATATTATATACGAAATATATTATTATATTATATTTAAAGCTTTCTTTACTCGTGTATTATATTACCATGATCATATAACGCCATTCCTTGCCTATATTTCACACATTCAGTTACAAAATATATTTTTATAGTTACTCGTGTAAGGCATTAACTGTGTAATTTGGCGTTTTAGTATTTTTTTTTGCTATATTTTACATTGTAAATGAAATGATTTGTAGAACGATAATGCTATAAATATTGAATAAAAAAGCGCGATTATATTAAAATTTTTCGAAGTGCTGCTAAATATAAAAATAAAAAAAAAATACATTCATAATAATTGTCATTTCCTTGATATTTATGTCTAGTGTTTTTGATTTGATTTAATACTTAAGACACATGGACGTGGTTTCACCCTTTCTCCTAAATACCATGGTATAATAATATACTACGCCTGGTATTCTCTTCCCGTGACAGTTGGGTCACGTGATTGTCCTAAGAAGACGTCATCGGTTGCGATGCTGCTCTCAAACTATTTTTGAGTGAAACAACGCATGTGGGCGACATGACAATAGCGGCCTTTTTCAATAACGTATCTCTAGTTACTGATACATTGCTGTCACCATTAAATGACAAGATCTTATCTATCCATAGTTATGTCCAAAATAGTTTTACGGCCGTTTTCATTAACCTATTTATCCTTAGTTTAACTTACTAGACGTAGACAAATCTATCCTTTTACGCTTACTTACATTTCAATAAACTATTGACAGATAGCATTGTACTATAACTATATTGGACATAATTATGGATAGATAAGATCTTGTTATTAAACGGTGGCAGCAATGTATCCGTAAGTTAAACTAAGGTACGTCTTCTGAACTGTCCTTCAGCCTTTGATGGTTGGTGGTGATTTTAAATTGTCAAATAAATTGCTATCATGTGTTATGAGTTTGTTCAAGATTCCGTAGTACGAAGTATATAATAAGCGCTTTTAAGTTTGGACACGATTCATATATTGGATGCAGCACCTCACAAACAAATTTACTAATTAATAAGTATTAATTACAGCCATTGTAAGATACTCTATTGGTTGAAAAGAGTGGCCGTTGAGTTTCTTGTATGTTCTTATTACGAGCTAAGCCTGATTGAATAAAGTTTATTTGACTTTGACTTTAGTAGCAAATTATGTAAGTCTCGAAATAGTAAATAAAATAGTACATTGTTCATCAATACTCGTAGAAGAATTTTTGCAATTTTTTGTACACCTACGAGAAAAATAAGAACAATCAATTTTATGGAATTTTTTATTTTTAATAAATGGAATGATTTATTGAAGTCTAACAATTTTTTTTATTTAATTCAGACCTAGTTTGTATGTAAATCGTGAGTAGTCGGGATATAAACAAAACAATCAAGTGAAAAACACCATAGAGATATTATTTTTAATGGATTTGTTTGTAATAAATGACATACATTCGGCATAGTTCTCTAGCCATCTAGTTACAGCCTTATTCAATATGAAGGCAATTTCCGAGGAGGCTAAGTATAAACAATATTTCATTTTCTTATAAGAAAAACGCTCTATTACTTTGTATTTCTTACGAGGACCCTTTGCAATATGATTCAATTATGATTATTATGCTACTTCAGGAAACTCAGGTTATCAAGCCTCATTATAACACACTTTTCGTTCTTTTCGAGGATAATTTTATAACATTTGTTACTGGTCCTTTGATATTAGGAAATATAAAATAACGCCTTTTTGATAAATAAATTACAATACATTTAGATACATACATCAACGCCTAAGTCTACTTAGGCGTTGATTCCACTTTCAGATTGATTATCATAGATGTGAAAGTAACGGTAGACCGTTCCCTTCACATCTGTATTATGTATATACATTCAATACAATTATTTGAATTAGAAAAACAGTAGCGACTCTAAAGCCTTTTTTTTAATAATTTTGCGTGCGGCCTTATAATGTTTCACCTAAAAAAAATTGAAAATCATTTTAAAATGCATGACAACACTTTTAAATAACTGCTAATTATTGAAAATAAGAAATTAATAAGAATTAAAAGCATTTTATTTCGGGCCTTATAAAAAGTAAAATTACAAACATTTTTTTCAGATAATTTACATTTAGATTTTAGGTAGTATAGTTATGCGTATAATATTAAATAACCTGAAAGTATATATTATTCTATCAAATAAGATTTTAAAAGGTACCTATAATTTAACATGCAGGCATGCAAGAACCTCTGTTATGTGAGGGTGAAGGCTTCCTTCAGGCTTTTCCATTTGTCTTTATTTTTGGCAACTGTCTACCAATTTTTCCCACATATTTTTATTATATTGTTATCTCAATGAGTTAACGGTCTACCTTTCTTTTTCATACCAGCAGTGCCTCGCTATAACGTCAGTCTTGAAGTCCATCGGTCATCGCTCATCCTGGCGACATAGTCTGCCCACTTCCACTTTAACATTTGTGAGAAATTAAGCGTGTCTGTGACCTTAGTCTGTGCCCGTGTGATATTTTAGTTCCGTATCCAAATGGCAAAAAACGGAGCCCTTTTAGATTCGTCAAGTCTGTCTGTCTGTCCGTGTATGTCATAGCCACTTTTTTCCAAAACTATACGAACTATACCGTTGAAACCTAGTAAGTAGATGTATTCTGTGAACCCCATTAATATTCTTCTTTAAAATTTTCTTTCCCTTTAAAAATGATATTGAGGTTTTTACTATCATTTTTTTCAAAACTGAACTAGATCTAGTTAGTAGATTTTTTAATTACGTGTAAATGATGAGAGCACTGTATGTTTTTGAGAAAAGATTTTTTGCCTTTTCCATTTCAATAAATACTATGTTACTTGCTGCTACGGAACCCTTCATGGGCATTTATCTTAATTTGTGTGTGCCAAGTATAATTTGCGTGCGACAAGGAAACTATTCGCACTCAAACAACAGTTTCATTTACGACAAAAACTCACGCGTAATTTTAAAATGGGCAAACGTCTATTTTTCAACCGCATCAGCGAGCGCTAGATACTACTTTTCCCGTATAAGTAATACAAAAATTATTGTAAAACAAGAGTGAAAAATATCCAACGTTATCGTGTTAAATCGTATGCCAGTTGAACGAGTGCCGAAAGATAAATGTTCTCGTTGTTGAGACAGAAAGTCTTTGCTTGCAGTCGAATACTCGAGATCTTGTTAGATATTTGATAACGGATTCGGTGAAGAAATACCCTTATATTTTACTATTCTTTGTATATACGTCTTACATCAGAAGTTAGAATTAAAAGAAGCCCATTTCGATATCTCTGTAAGGCTTTATATAATTCACGAATACTTCTATTGTAGTATTATATAGTATTGTATCTAAGTGAGTAGTATGTAAAATATAAAGTGCCTGGGATTTCGAGGGTGATTGGTAAAGTCAATAAATGTAAAGATGTAAAATATTTTAGTTAATGTAGTTAGTCTGAGTAAAATTGATTGAAATTAGGGTGAAGGATAAAAGCATTACATTAGATTGCTAGATGGGTACTTTTTTTTTAATTATGACAATAAGGGACTAGTTGAACAGGAAGTTCAGCAAATGGTAATTGATACGCCCTACCCATTACAATGTAGCAAAAATTATGAGCGGCACTACAACAGCGCTCGTCACCTTGAGACATAAGATATCAAGTCTCAATTGCGCAGTAATTTCACAAGCTACGGCGCCCTTTGGACAGAAACACAGTGATAGGTGCCGTTGTGTTACCCAGAATCCTGTGCAAAGGAGCCTTCCACTGGTACGCTTGGTATTCTCGATCTGACCTGAAGGTCTCTGAATCGTATCTGATCGAGAATACTGAAGCCAATAGATGATTTGACAAAGTATCTATGCTAGGCAAGAACTTTCTTGAAATCATGCGGTTGTAGAATTTAATAACATCAACATGGTGCGGATTGAATTTCAAATTTTGACGTGAAATTGGCTTGTGAAATTAGCTGCTTTAATATTGACCTTGAACAGTCCCCATGCTTTATTCAATAGAAGATGTATGGAGATCTTTACCAATTCTTCTATTTTTTTTTAATGAAAATAAGGGACGAGATGAGCAGGACGTTCAGTTGATGATGATTGATACGCCCTGCCCATTACAATGTAGTGCCACTCAGGATTATTGAAAATACCAATAATTCTAAACGGTACTACAACTGCGCTTGCTACATTGATACATAAGATTTTAAGTCTCATTGGCCAAGTAATTTCACTAGCTACGTCGCCCTTCAGAACGAAACACAGTAATAATTACATTACTACTTCCTGGAAGAAATAGGTGTCGTTGTAGTACCTACCCATAATTTAGTCGGTATCGGTGCAACTGGTAATTAAAATTGATTATATTAAATATTAGCATTCATCATTTCATTTCATCATTCAGTTCTATAATTAAGTAAATAATATATAGAAAGTACTTGACACAGTCAAAGAAATAACAATCTTAAATTTTTCATTCCGACGGCGACTAAATGCGTCGGTAATAAGTTAATCCTAATAATTAATTGAAGGTAGGTTGAAAATAGTCTTCTTCTAGCATTACATTGCTCTTTATAACTTACGAAACGAAATACATAGAAATTGATACCTTCCTTCCTTTTTGAGGCCAGTGGATAAATATCGATAAATCTTCGCTCCCATCCATTAATATGACAAATACAAAGAATAATAAAACCCAAGTCGGCTATTTATCCACCGAGTGATAAGTTCGCGGTATTATCTAAGTCAACAATTATTTACCTTGTTGCCACCGAGAGCTTGCGACTGGAAATATTTTATGTAGCTCTTGAGATTTTTAGATAAATGTAATACATTCGTCGTCCTTACTGTGGCGAGAGCAGGTTTTTATTAAGATTACTGAAAACCTTTGATGGAAGTCTAAAATAATATTGTTGCTGAGTTTCATCTCAATTAATACACAGCTGGCACTAGTGGCTTTCCTGGAAAAGTTCTTCTCCACATTTTTTTAAAGTGAAAGACTTAGACAAGTTTTACTCAGTTTTAGTAAGCTCGCAAATAGGCTGATTTTTCCATTAATTTAGATTTCGAATTAAGATATTTAGATTTAAAGTAAGCAAGCAAAATGTCCAACGCATTTAGCTAAGACATTGCTTTGGGTGCCATTGTAAAGAATTTTTATCTGCACCCATGCCTTAAATCCTCTATTTAAGATTCTAAAACAGTTAGCAATAAACATTAAAACACCCAATGTACTAATAACCATTACATCATCCAAACGAGTGTTGTAATGAAATTCAGCACAACATTACAACGTTCGTTTCAATGATGTAATGGTTACTAGGGCTGGCTTTTTTAATGTTAGCAGTAAAATAACTGTTTCAGAGGATTTGTTTATAAAGGATTCATATTATGAGTGTAGATAAAGTCTTGTTTGCATCTGTTGTTGCATAAATAACTAGAATAGAAGTCAAAATGATACATTCATAATATTTCTCAAAATGTATTTAAAATTGTCATTTAAATCAAAATTGCAAACATATCAAGATAAATGAGTCACGAATTATACGCAAAAAAACTAATGAAATCGTAAATCAGATTAAAGTTTGCAACAAAAAAAATAAACACCATAAAAAGTCTACACTCTGAGCACAACTACCACCGTCAGTCCAAACAAGAGAATAGTACCAAGAATAGAGATCACTTACTAAAAATACTATTATTTGTATGTGCTAACATATTGACAGCTTTGAAGTCGATGCCAAGCCAAATGTAATAATGGTACGTACACTCGCCACGCGTGACTTTGAGCGGCATAGCTTCGTAGCCAGACAACCTAAATAATTACAGTAAGTAAGCTGTTATTAAGTTTTAGTTTGTTGAGGGCTTGGCACTGACTTAAAACCTATCAATAGGTAGCACATATAAAAATAATAGTATTTTATTAATATTAAAGGTAAAGGTTTGCATTAGAGGTGTATGAAATTAAATTTTAAGTTAATTGATACTTTTCAGTTTTTGAAGTCGGTTTCTTTAAACGTAGTTTTTTTTAAATTAATTATTCAAAGTTGCAAACAAAATATTTGTAATTTACTTACGTACAACAATTTCCATGTTTCCATTTTAAATGTTTTTTCAAGTATTCATTTCAGGTGATGATACTTTACTTACTTCTAAATTTACTAGCTCGAACTAATTCACCACGTTTCAATTATCTATATTATATACATACTAGCGGACCCGACAGACGTTGTCCTGTACACACGTGTTAAACTTGAAAAATCGGTCCAGACGTTAGGAGGAGATTACTAACATACGTTGGAGAATTATATGTATGAGATTGTGATAAAATTTTAACGACGCCAGCGAGTGGTCGTTACTTATTAGGGCTCACTCCGTCAAAACAAACACGCCATCAAATTGTGAAATCCAGGTTATCCAATCATCCAGGTTTCAAGTCATTCTCTCGAATCGGCTTGATTCTTTGGCATTGCGTATAGATGTGGGTTCTCTCTGCATCTTCTACCGCATTTATCACGGGGAATGCTCAGAGCTGTTCGGGTTGGTTCTAGCAGCCGAATTCCACCACCGGACATTACGTGCAAAGTGTGTGAAATTTATAACCGTAACACTTTTTTACTATACAACAGCATTTCAACACTGACAAATTAGGAACCAAAACACTAACAACTAACTTATGTTTGGTCTCTAATTAGCTGACTTATATGAAATTGGCACGCGGAGATTCTCATGTCTATCGTTTGATTGGTATATTTTAACATCATTAAATTTAAATATTAGGAATGAAATAAATTGGTGTCACAACATTTTTAAGCATGATGTTTTGTTATTACTTATGTGAATTAGGACTATTGAGAACGTTTCCTATTCATGCATAAACAAATTTATTCGTAAAGAAGTCCAATTATTGGCCTCGATATAGAGAATTCCTTTGAACACTTGTACCCTATGAACTTCCCCAGTGAATGATTGTTACAGAAGTGAATTACGATATTTTTATTATTAGCGTAGCATTCAAGTTTATTTATAACTCTGACTACTAACTAACTAAAAACTTCTTTTGACACTTCCAGGGACTGCACTACTGAAGAGGACAAAAATCCTACAAAACCCCGAAACCGAAGAAAAATGGATGAACTGACTGACAAAGCTAATAGCAAGGGCACAACGGATAAAAATAATTCAAAAAACAAAAGGTATATATCGTTGTGACCCAAGCAAGTAGCGACGAGTCCAACGATATCCAATGACTCTCTCAATGAGGATGAAGAAGAGAAAAAGGAGAAGTAGTTCCAGGGTAGAAGTTCTCAGCCCTGAAACCCTCCCTCCGTCCTCACACAGTGGGTGAGAAGATAACTCGATGACGACACTTCCAATTCATGGATTTCACGAGCAAGTGCAGGAGTTTTTGGACAGCGAATTTTGATTCCTTACATCAAACTCTCTTGTTCCTAATTAAAGATATTATAATAGATTTCAGAATGTAAAAAGATAGAAATAGTAAGTCTTGTTATTACGATGATTTTCTATGAATTCCCGTGGTTTTGAATACTCCCTAGGTTATTGCTTTTACAATCTAATAAACAACTGTCAAATTGAACTAAAACTCTATAATTCCATGCTGCTGACTTATCTTACGAAACTCCTTAAATTATTCAATTCAAATTCAAATATTTTTATTCAAAGTAGGATTCAAAATCACTTATTGACCGTCAAAAACTACCACCCATTCAAAATATACTGCCTCAGACCTGAATAGAAAAGTTACTGCTATGTATTTCTCTTTGAGATAATGGTAGATAAACCCATTAATACACAAAAAACAGACATAATTCAAGATTTGCTTCTATACAATTAAGTTAGATTGAGAGAAAATAAATTTTTACACTTTTTGCAATTTAAATTTGTACTTATAAGACACAAAACTATGTGCTATATAACCGAGTTTTATGAAAGCACATAATTTTGTGCCTTAAAAATATTAAAATCAAAATAATGTTTCATCCCTACCTCCAAGATAATCGTTGTTTCATTCAAATATAAGCAAGCGTACACAAATAATATAAAACATCAGGAAGCGATGACAAATTGAATGTCTCCGGGCATGTCTTACTGTTATGTTTTTATGGAGCACGTTATTTATTCGTGGCAAAATTTGCTTTGAACTGAACAAATATTTCTTTTACTGCGTACAATTTCTGAAAGTAATGGAAGAAATAGTTGGATATGTTAGATATAGTCTAGCCCTTCATCGTTTCGCAAAGTTGTGACTAATCTTGGCCAGAAAAGTCATGTCACGCATGTTCAATTTGGGGTGATCTCTCAGTTTTTCATTGATTTGATCGTCAGATTTGTTTTTTTTTTATAAAAGGACCAATCTGTAACTATAGTACATTATCTTCCTTTTGCAAATCTGTGCAATAACCATGGAGATCTGAGATGACTGATATAAGAATAGTACGAATTGACATCCTCTTCCTTTTTAAGTTGTTTATACATTTTATATCCAGCGCTAAGTAAAGAAAAAAGATAGTCGGTTCAAATAAAAAAAAATCCGAATTGAATTTGAATGAAAGGACATTAATATTACTTATTCTGAAGGCAGCTATATAAATATTGCCTATTCACGATTACAATCATTGTACTATAATTTAGCATATGCGTAAATGCAATTCCACGAATTTTTTTTAAAGTGTAAGTGTGTTTTTTTTAGTGTTTGAAAATGATACACTAATGCACATATGAATAATTTAACATTGCAATAGCACACTACATTACAATTACACGACAAAGAAGGATAGTAAATGCAATTATCGCAAACGAAAAAGAGATAACTCTAATTTGCTAATTGCTTCGTATTTGTAAAGAGAAAATACAGTTAATTCATCACATATGATTTTTTACCGTACACGGTGATTTATGCCTAGATTACGATTCATTCATGAGTTCATGTAGTAAAAGCTATAAAGTAGTAAAACTGCATTGAAATTAGGTAGATAATGTGTCATTGATTTTGTAGCTGTACCTACAACCAATAATATCAATTAATACAAATGTCTAATACCTAACTTGTAACGTAGCATTTAAGATCGTAGAAATAGTAATCGTGCATAATAACTGTAATAAGCGTATGCCGAAAGATTCGTTCTGACAAGAACATTTTATTTTATATAACGTAATATTAACTCTGACAAGAACATTTTATTTTATATAACGTAATATTAGCTCTGATAAGAACCATTTCATAATGTACAGCATTATGAAATGGTTCAATCAACTCATAGAATCATACAGATCACCAGTAGTCATCTCAGTGAAGTTTCAAGCATCGTACTTTCTCTCGACGATCGCAGATATACTCACGTGATCGGTCATTTGCCCCGCGTTACACAACCGCACAGCAAGGCCGAGCGTCCTCGAATGACGCGTCGGGACTCGGGCGTCGATCGCTATTCGTGCAATTTTAATCAATGAGCAATAGCGTAGGTGCGGAATGCTCATTGACATCGTATGATCGAGCTTCGACGCGAGTTTACACAAACTGCGATAGCATTAGTTTTAACACATAATTAACACATAATATTATTCTCAATTCTTATTGAATGAAACGTTTTACTATTGGTTAAAATGTAAGCTTTAGTATTAGTGTGTATTTTCTGAACTTGTAAATATTTTTTAAGTAAAAATTGTGATTGGGTAACTAGTTTTAAGGATTTTGTATATAAAAATCAAAAGATATAAAAAACTACCGGCCTATATCTGTTTTATCAATATGTGGAAAGGTCTTAGAAAGTCTAATTCAAAAAGTAATATATTCTCATATAGCTCCAAATCTCGATCCTAATCAACACGGGTTTCGCCCTCGGAAATCCACTACCTCGAACTTAGTTAGTTATATTTCAGAAATCGCAGAGGTTGTAGATGCTACTGGTAAGGTACATGCAATTTACACTGATTTTCAAAAAGCTTTCGATATGGTGAACCATAATATTTTATTGTCAAAAATTGAGTTTTTGGGAATTCATGGCTCATTGTTGCGTTGGTGTGAATCATACTTAAGAAATCGGTCACAACTAGTTGCTGTTAATGGTTTCAAGTCCTATGAGATAAAAATATCATCGGGTGTACCTCAAGGATCACATTTAGGTCCCACATTCTTTTTAATTTTCATAAATGATTTGGCACTCAAGTTAAATTCTAAATTCAAATTGTTTGCAGACGATATGAAAATTTACAAAACTATAAACAGCCAAGCTGACGTGACAACACTACAAAATGATATTGATGCTGTTCACTCTTGGTGATGGAATGTCCTTAAATATTGAAAAATGTTTCCACATTAAATTTACCAGAAAGAAAAATCCGTTAGACTGCGTATATCAAATAAACAATGTTAGTCTTAAGGAAGTTTATAGTATCAGAGACCTTGGCGTTATAATAGACTCGGCTTTATGTTTTCGCCCACACATAGAACAAATAACATCTAAAGCATCAAAAATATCTGGGCTAGTCTACAGACAAATGAAAATATTTAAGGATCCCAGTTTATCAATACTCGTTTACAACAGTGTTGTCCGCAGTATCCTTGAATATTGCAGCACGGTATGGAATCCAGGGTATCAAGTTCATTCCGATAGAATAGAACGAATTCAAAAACGGTTTCTATACCATCTATCTTACAAAGACTTCAAATGTAATAAATTGTTTTCGTACGACTCTCGTCTCTCTTACTATAGAATGAAATCACTTAAAGACCGCAGAAAGCTGGCAGATGTTATTTTCTTGGCAAAGCTAATGAAGGGACACATTGACGCGCCTGAATTACTTGAACGCTTGAAGTTCGTTGTGCCTCGTGATTGTAGCCGCTTACATAATCGCAAGACTTTCTGTTTGCCACAAAGCAGAACCAAACTTGGTGATCATAATCCGCTTTATAGAATGCAATTTTTTGCAAATTATTACAGAGATGATAAAGATATCTTCTGTGACAATATACCCAAAATAAAAAATAAATTAAGTACATAGATAAGTTAGCAAGTAAGTAATCTGTTAATCTTTTTTTTTATTGTCTGTTAGAATAAGTCCTGTTTTTATCAAGCTTGTTTGTTAAGCGTGTTTTGTTGCGCTGTAGTTATTGTTTCACTTAATCACGCATGCCACGTCCACATCCAGTAGACTCAATTGATAAATAGTTTTCTTGTATATTTTATTACTTTGCAATCCATACAATTGTAGTCAGTTTTGTGGACTAAATAAAAAAAAATATATATCGTGTAACTTTTTAATAAATCATAGGCGCTCGATGACGATGAGAAGGCTGAATGCCTCGCCGATAGTCTCGAGAGTCAGTGCTCTCCAAATGCAGCAGCCGACCCGACATACGTTGACGAAGTTGATCGTGAAGTTGAACGTCGCTCCGCTCTGAGCCATTCAGGCGATGTAATAAAACCCACCTCTTATGAAGAGGTGAAGCTAATTATTAAGGAGCTTCACTCCAAGAAGGCCCCGGAGCCCGACACTAAAAACAATAGGGTTCTTAAAATCCTACCCTCGACTCTTATTACTTTATTGGTTACCATTTTTAATATTTTATTGTCTAACAGCGCGTTCCCCGAACAATGGAAGGATTCCATTGTTATCGGTATCCCAAAACCCAATAAACCTAAAGCTAAACCGTGTAGCTATAGGCCTATTAGCTTAATTAACTCGATCGGGAAACTTTACGAAAGATTAATTCTCGCGCGTCTTAATCATTACATCGCGGAGCTTAACCTGATACCCGACATACAGTTCGGATTCAGAACCGCTCACTCGTGTCCCCAGCTGGCTCACCGACTCACCGAGTACATTCTCGTACGGCGTCAAATTCACGCTACCACGGCAGCCGTGTTTTTCGATGTCGCGAAGGCCTTCGACAAGGTATGGCACAACGGCTTAGTATTCAAGCTGTATCAACTGGGAGTGCCAAACAGGCTTGTGCGCATCATACGAGCCTACCTTACTGATCGCTCCTTCCGATATCGAGTGGAGGGCACCCTATCCTCACCCAGACCCATCAGGTCTGGCGTGCCACAGGGCTCGGTCCCCTCTCCCACTCTTTTCTCGCTCTTCACGAGCGACATTCCCAAGTTTCCGAGTGTCCAGCTCGCTCAGTACGCTGACGACACGGCACTCTACTTTGGCTCCAACCGCTCAACCTTGAGCAAGTGCTTCAAGCCGCCGTCGTTGAACTAGGCAACTGGTTCAGAAAATGGCGGATTGAAGTGAACCCCACCAAGAGTGCAGCAGTATTCTTCGGTAACGCGAATAGCATCCGCGCTAAAAAACAACCGACCGACGTTATTAAACTGTGTGAAACACCCATTCCGTGGGTGAAGGATTACAAATACTTAGGAGTCACGTTCAACAGCAATATGAACTTCAAGAAACATATTGATACGGTATGCAACAGAGCCCGATTTGTCCTCAGTCGCCTTTATCCACTTGTGTGTGGGCGAAGCAAACTTCCGCTCAAACACAAAGTGACGCTGTACAAAACCATCGTACGGCCCATACTGTCATACGCAAGCGTCGAATTCGCGCACACCCGACCGAGCTACTTACGTCGTTTGCAAGTAGTTCAAAATAAATTCACGCGCATGGCAACCGGAGCCCCGTGGTTCATCCGAAACGTAGACCTTCACCGCGACCTAGAGCTTCCGACGATAGCTCAACACTTTAAAGAGATCTCGCGACGCTTCTTTGACAAGGCGCCTAACCATCCCAACATCTTGGTTAGGAAGGCATGCGGGTACACCCCCCTTCACCATAGTCTCAACCCAATAAGACGTCCCAGACACGTCACGGTAGACCCGGATGATGACATCACCATCGCGAACGCGACACTCACACAAACACCGACACAGACAAGCAACGCACCGCCTTCGCAGGCGTAGGCGCGGTCAACCACCGCAAACCACTGGCCCTCCTCACTCTGACGATGCCCAGCGGCCCGCACCCTAGATACACCACACATTGTTTTGATACCCGACGAGACGCTAGTCCTCGTCCTGTAATCGTTTCACTACACTCACTTACACACGGACTGACTGACGGACTGACATACACCACTTACACAAATACACTCCACAAACAGACACAAACACAAACATACATGCAAACAAACATTTACACTACTTACATACATACAAACATACATACATACGATCATAAACACATACATACACACTTACATACATTACACAAAACATCACCACACTCGCCGGCGAGTGTTTTTTTATCACCTTTTCATCTTTCATCTTCATTTTCATTCTCTCTCCTTCCCACAAGTACACAGCCGGTCTGAGGTTCGAGTCCCTTCCTTAGGAGACGCCCCGCGACTGTTGTTGCGTAGTCTTTGGGGCCACCACGGCCCACGTCCTACTTCGCTGTGAAAGCCAGGGCTGCTAACAGCACAGAGGAGGTTTTAGTCGGTATGGGGCGTCCGCTTACGCGGACACTCGAGTCCGACATATTACGCCCCGTTCCGGGGCGTAAATACGTAACAGAATTTCCTCCTCTCAAAAAAAAAAACATATCTTCCACATATTCCTCACAGTCAAGCAGTTGTTTTATTTAATCGCCAAACGCTCAGTCTCTAAAGTGGTGATCCCGAACAAGAACACCGACGGAAGAATCCCGAACAAGAACACCGACGGAAGGACCCCGAACAAGAACACCGACGGAAGGAACCCGAACAAGAACACCGACGGAAGGAACCCGAACAAGAACGACGACGGAAGGAAGCCAGAACAGAATACCCCGAACCTCTGCCCGGCTACACATCGAAGAACAGCTTCACCAGCTCGCCGAAACGACGAATTCCTGTTCGATGAATCTCTGCTCGAGGAATATCAACCCGACGAAGAAATGGAAGACAC
>CATIXQ010000014.1:11121304-11141441 GCA_949711755.1 Leptidea juvernica
ACAATTATTTGAATTAGAAAAACAGTAGCGACTCTAAAGCCTTTTTTTTAATAATTTTGCGTGCGGCCTTATAATGTTTCACCTAAAAAAAATTGAAAATCATTTTAAAATGCATGACAACACTTTTAAATAACTGCTAATTATTGAAAATAAGAAATTAATAAGAATTAAAAGCATTTTATTTCGGGCCTTATAAAAAGTAAAATTACAAACATTTTTTTCAGATAATTTACATTTAGATTTTAGGTAGTATAGTTATGCGTATAATATTAAATAACCTGAAAGTATATATTATTATATAAAATAAGATTTTAAAAGGTATCTATAATTTAACATGCAGGCATGCAAGAACCTGGAGGACCAGGCTTTTCAATTTGTCTCTATTTTTGGCAACTGTCTTCCAATTTTTCCCACATATTTTTATTATATTGTTATATCAATGAGTTACCGGTCTACCTTTCCTTCTTATACCATCAGGGCCTCGCCATAACGTCCGTCTTGAAGTCCATCGGTCATCGCTCATCCTGGCGACATATATTGCCCACTTCCACTTTAACATTTGTGAGAAATTAAGGGCGTCTGTGACTTTACTCTTTTTTACTCGTATACCAGATGATGTGTTTTAAATTAACAGTATAAGTGGCATCTAAATCATGTAAACATAAAATAGTATATTGTGCAACTCAAGCGAATGACCGCACTCTTCGCACGTTCTTATTCAACCGCAACAGCGACTGCCAAGATACTACTTTTCCCGTATGAGTAATACAAAAATTATTGTAAAACAAGAGTGCAAAATATCCGACGTTATCGTGTTAAATCGTGTGCCAGTTGTACGGGTGCCGAAAGATTAATGTTCTCGATGTTGAGACAGAAAGTCTTTGCTTGCAGTCGAATACTCTAGATCTAGTTAGATATTTGATAACCGATTCTGTGAAGAAATACCTCAGAAATTTGAATTTAAAGAAATCCATTACGATATCTCTGTAAGGCTTTAAATTTAGTAAGTATGAGTAAAATTGATTGAAATTAGCGTTAAGGACAAAAACATTATATTAGATTGCTAGATATGTATTTTTTTTAATTTATTTATGAATTATGACTATTTATTTACGAATATATTTTCTATTGCTATTTAATTATCAGCTGAGACCGTCGAAAATTTTGTAAGTATATTAAAAAATAAATACTTTATTGCCATTTTTGGGAAACAAAAATAAATTTGCGAGTAAACTCATGCCGCGGGTAGCTTGTAAAATATAAAGTGTCTGAGATTTCGATGGTGATTGGACAAGTCAATCATAAAATGTAAAATATTTTAGTTAACTTAATATTGGGTAGTTAGTATCAGTATAATTGATTGAAATTGGCGTTACGGATTATATTAGATTGCTAGATAGGTACTTTTTTAAATTTATTTATGATTTGTGACTATTGTCCCTTATTAGGGTCACGCCATGCCCATTACAGTGCAGTGCTGCTCAGGATTGTTGAAAAACCGAAAAATTCTGAGCGGCACTTCAATTGCGCTCGTCACCTTGAGACATAAGATGTTAAGTCTCATTTGCCCAGTATATTCACTTGGTACGGCGCCCTTCAGACTAAAACACAATAATGCTTACACATAGTAATGCAGTAGCTTGACGGCAGTAAAAGGCGGTACCCATAATCTAACTGGCAGCCTGTACAAAGGAGCCTCCCACTTTGAAACTTGTAATAAATTTTGCTAAACGCCCAATATGACTAATAGCTTCCTTAAGGCCTTTAATGCCGGCGGTTTGTTTTAATAATGTTCAAGAGTAAGATTGCCAATCCACAAGATCTTTAATTGTTTATTAGCTAATAACTTATAATAAAATTAATTAAACTGTTAAATTTTTAGTTTGAAATTATAATATATTTATCGTAATTGTATACAGAAATAAATAATTTGAAAACAAAATTTAACGAGGCGGGACTCGAACCCGCGACCTCTCGCGTTCCTTGCGAGTGCTCTTTCCAACTGAGCCAACCGTTCGAGTGACGTATCGTCATTAAATCTTGTATGCTTTGTTCAACTCTCAGGTTGTGGCTGCATCTACAGGATATACTTTACAGTTGATAACCTGCTCAACCCCAATATTTTCATATTTGATTAACATTGTTTGATTGAACTGTTGAGCTGGATTGATGATTTACTTCAGCTTATAATATAGAAAATCCAAAGTAAAAAAGGTCATTTTTATGACACAGCATGATTAACTGTCCATTTTAAAAAGAAAACTTAGTTATATATTATTCAGTCAAAATTGAGAAAACATATTAATTCAAATTATTGAAATAAAAAGAAACATTTTCAACAGTTTGTAATATTTTAAAGTAATAACTCTCACTACTGAGAATAATTACACAAATTAAATTTGTAAACAAAATTGTATTTGTGTAAATTTTCAAAACTTTGAAGGTTACAATGAAAATATTTATAGGTTGTAGTATATAAACAAACAAACACTTTTAGTACATACCTAGACATAATATCTGACATCTCAAAGAAAACTTGGAGAAGAAGCATCAAATGAAACTTGAAGGCATATTTTGATGATATACGAAACAGTCCTAGATATCAAATTGAAGGTTTCCTTGTAGAATTTAAGCTTGTTAGTTTTAACAGCTAGCGAGTTGGAATGCTTAGACAATACTCTTACTCTTGGTTTTTTTTTATGAAAATAATGATCAGGACAAGCAGGACGTTCAGCTAATGGTAATAGATACGCCCTGCCCATTACCATTAGTGCCGCTCAGGAATCTCAAAATACCCAAAAATTCTGAGCGGCACTACAACAGCGCTCGTCACCTTGAGACATAAGATGGCAAGTCTCACTTGCGCAGTAATTTCACAAGCTACGGCATCCTTTGGCGCCGTTGTGGTACCCATAATCTAGCCAGCATCCTGTGCAAAAGAGCCTTCCACTGTTAAGCTTGGTATTCCTGAACTGACCTGAAGGTCTCTGAATCGTATCTGATCGAGAATACTGTAGCCGGTAGATGATTCGACACAGTAGCTATGCTAGGCAAGAACTTTCTAGACGTCATGCGGTTGTAGAATTTAATAACATCAACATGGTGCGGATTGAATTTCAAATTTTGTCGTGATATCTGCATGTGAAATTGGCTGCATTACTATTACCTTGAACAGTCCTCATGGTTTATTTAATAGAAGATGCAAGGAGATCTTTACCGATTCTTCTATTTTTTTTTAAGGAAAATAAGGGATGAGACGAGGAGGACGTTCAGCTGATGATGATTGATACTGCCCATTACAGTGCAGTGCCACTCAGGATTATAGAAAAACCCAAAAATTTTGAGCGGCACTAGGTACAACTGCGCTTGCCACCTTGAGACATAAGATTTCAAGTCTCATTGGCCAAGTAATTTCAATAGCTACGGCGCCCTTCAGACCGAAACACAGTAATAATTACATTACTACTTCCCGGAAGAAATAGGCGTCGTGGTAGTACCCATAATCTAGCCGGTATCCGGTGCAACTGGTAATTAAAATTGATTATATTAAATATTAGCATTCATCATTTCATTTTATCATTCAGTTCCATAACTAATTATAGTTATATATATTATTTACTTAAGTAAATAATTTTATTATTTACTTAAGTAAATTAATAATTTACTTAAGTAAATAATATATAGAAAGTACTTGACACAGTCAAAGAAATAACAATCTAAAATTTTTCATTCCAACGGTGACTAAATGCGTCGGTAATAAGTTAATCCTAATAATTAATTGAAGGTAGGTTGAAAATAGTCTTCTTCTAGCATTACATTGCTCTTTTTAACTTACGAAACGAAATACATAGAAATTGATACCTTCCTTCCTTTTTGAGGCCAGTGGATAAATATCAGTAAATCTTCGCTCCCATCCATTAATATGACAAATACAAAGAATAATAAAACCCAAGTCGGCTATTTATCCACCGAGTGAAAAGTTCGCGGTATTATCTAAGTCGACAATTATTTACCTCGTTCCCCACCGAAAGCTTGCGACTGGAAATGTTTTATGTAGCTCTTGAGATTTTTAGATAAATGTAATACATTCGTCGGATTTACTATGCCTAGAGCAGGTATTTATTAAGATTACTGAAAACCTTTGCTGGAAGCCTAAAATAATATTATATTCATAAGAGTTTCATCTCAATTAATATACAGCTGGCACTTTTGACTTTCCTGGCAAAGTCCTTCACAACATTTTTTTTTAAAGTTAAAGACAGTTCCAAAAAAATTAATTTTAGTAAATTCGCAAAAAGGCTGATTATTCCATTAATTTAGATTTCCAATTAAGTTATTTAGTTATAAGTAGTAAGCAAACAAAATGTCCAACGCCTTTAGCCGTTGTTACGTTGTTGTCGTTAAGACGTTGCTTTGGGTGCCATTGTAAAGAATTTTTATCTACACCCATGCTTTAAATGCTCTATTAAAGATTTTAAAACAGTAAGCTTATTGTTAACATTAAAACACCCAATGTTCTAATAACCATTACACCATCCAAACGAGTGTTGTAATGAAATTCAGTACAACATTACAACGCTCGTTTCAATGATGTAATGGTTACTATTGCTGGTTTTTTAATGTTAGCAGTAAGCTAACTGTTTCAGAGTCTTATATAGAGGATTCATATTATGAGTGTAGATAAACTCTTGTATGCAACTGTTGTTGTATAAATAACTAGAATAGAAGTCAAAATGATACATTCAAAATATTTCTCAAAATGTATTTAAAATTGTCATTTAAATCAAAATTGCAAACATATGAATATAAATGAGTCGCGAATTATACGAAAAAACCATAGAAATCAGATTAAAGTTTGCATCAAAAAAATAAACATCCTATAAAGTCTAGACTTTAAGCACAGCTGCCACCTATGGTCCAGACGTCTACGGATCATGTGCTGATGTTGTTGGAGAGTAGTACCTACCAAGAATAGAGATCACTAATGATACTAAAAATAGAAATGAATACGAAACACTTGGTATTTACCCCGACATTTTCATCGACGGCGCAGACCATGACTACGCCTTAGTTACTGTTAAACGGTAAATTTAATTGAGCCTGAAACTTTTCAAATACATACAGAATATTTTATTTAATAAGAAAATTTCACACAAAAAACTAAATAACAATCTATTTGAATTTATGATGAAGTGGAGTGCAAGTTTTTGACTTTTCAAATTCGCAAACAAAAACTTTGTAATTTACTTAGGTACAACAATTTCAATGTTTTCATTTTTAATGCTTTTTCAAGTATTCATTACTTCTAAACTTACTCTAACTAGTTCACCACGTTTCAATTATCTATATATACATACTAGCGGACCCGACAGACAGTGTCCTGTACGTGTTGAATTTGAAAATCGGTCCAGACGTTGTTAGGAGATCACTGACTTACGTAGGAGAATTATAATTATTTCGACTGTATTGCGAATCTAAACCAATCTCAAATTCACTGGAACACTCTAAAAAAACAACAAACTCGGTCCAGCCATTTAGGAGGAGTTTACTGTCAACACACGTACAGAAGAACTATATATATATGGACTTTACAATACCTGTACCGATTGTAATGAAATTTTCAAGGCCTGCAAGTAGTCGTTACTTACTAGGGCTCACTCCATCAAAACAAATACCCAATCAAATTGTTAAATCCAGGTTATCTTTAAGTCATCTCCAATCGGCTTGATTCTTTGGCATTGCATAGAGACTAATGTAATTCCTTACTTGTGTAAAATTTATAACCACAACCTTTTTTTAACCATATAACCATATTACCTGTAGAAGTAACCGAAAAGATACGTACAAAGTACGTAGTAAATAATGTTGACTTAAATATATGTAAATATTGACAAGATAGTTAGATTTCGGGAGCGAGCGATTGGGTTTTTAAAAATAGAAATTAAAATTAATGTTTTAGAATCGAAATAAGGGTTTGATATTTACGACCCGAGCTTACAGAGTTTGATGCAAGACTCATCTTAATAACTAAAATATAAATGCAGAATGTAACTTAAAACTATCTTACCAGCTACTGTTATAATAACAAGTCTTCCGAAAGGGCCGACTGATAAGAGAAGTGCTGCGTTAGGCTCTACCGCAGCGTGAGAGCTTAAGGCTCAGTTGCACTATGGGATAGGATATATAACTCCTTCCCCCTTGGACCGAAGTTATCGGATATGTAGCTTTTCGAGAACTTCGGAAAGTTCTTTTAACGAAATGTTACATACCAAATATACTATAATTATTGAGAATAATGGAGTTAACCCATTTATAATAAGGGCCTCTGATAAACTCTATTTTTAACAATGTATTGACAATCCTGCTTCCTACAAAGCTTCGTTTTTATTACAGAGGAATACTTATTCATAATTAAAATTAGTGACAATAAGATGACGATCGCGTACAACGAGTAAATAGCGACACTATTCACTTATTTCACTTTTTACACTGGTTACACTTTTCTTCAGTATATAGTTTAAATGTTGAATATCATCCAATCTGATGCCTTTTAAGTCCACAGGTTCCATATCTGCGGCATTTGAGATTTGATCCCGTAAATCAGGTAAGTTAATAATGGGTATAGGCATATAACTCGTTTGTAGAGAGTAAGAATGCCGGTTTTGGATTTGGATAGAGTCTATGGAGCCATCGCATTGTTCTCCTATGGTTATAATGTATGTTCCTCATATACGCTCCTTTGAATCTTCATTGTTACAAGTTTGAGATATGAGTTTGTAATATTTGGAGTATACTATCCAACTAATTGGGGCGATTCTTTCGTTTTTTCAGGTTTTCAGACGTGATGAACAGCGTTATAGGTTATGGTGGTACTTCATGAGTTGCTCGATGCAGGTTTCCTCCGCATATTGAACGAGTTTATTTTAAGAGCAGAGGTATTCTTTAGCTGTGATCGCCTAGCACGGTTGTTCTATCGGGCGGTATCGAACACCTTCTACTTATATGTATGGAAATTCAGGAATAACAATAAAGGTGTGGTTATTGGAATCGTTGGACATAGGGAGGGAGTACAATTTATAATAATTATAAGTAACATTATCAACAAGTGGAACTTCAATAATTAACGTTATTAGTTTTATGCGTGCATTCATTTTCTTAGTGTTTTCATCAATTGTCTTGGTAGAGTTCAGAAAGTGATCCAAAATTTCAGATATCACAGTAAATTTGTTAGAGATTGCTTGTTCTCTGGTTTTGTTTCGTGATCAAGGTTTCCGGTAATAACTTTGATTATAGAGGCTAAGGGATTTATTAACTCACGTTTGTATCTTTTGGAAGGGACTAATTCTCGTAATTTTTCTAGAGTCTCATTTTGTGTTTCACTACCTGTGTTTTAAGGCTCATGAGTTCATGAGCCTTGAGATGAGTTCATCTGCATATGATTTATTCGGGTGTATCTTTTTACTAAATTAGGAATATTTTTGGATATTGAAAGAAAGATCGGTACTAATGCCTGTAAGGTTGATTATTTTAACTATAGACCATTTATCGCCACCTCGCTTCTTATTAATATTTTTGTTTTGGGTTTTTAGTTTTTCTGAAAGATATTTGTAAAGTGTTTGAGTTCGTTTCTTATGGTCTTTAATTAATTGTTGTCTGTAGGCTTTGTCAAAGTCATAGTCGAATGTGGAGTTTAATTCAGTGTGACCAAATACAACTTCGAATGGTGATAAGTGGTGTGGTGTGTGGTGCTGTGTATTGTATTATTGTAAGCCATAATGGAATACGTCATTACAGATGCTGCATCTGTGTATTTTCTTTCATATTTAGCCAATCGGTAAATTTCTATTATTGTGGAATGAAACCGTTATATCAAACCCAAAGAGTTCGGGTTGTTGGGTGTACCTATGTGAAGCTTAATTTTATATAATTCTGCCAGTTCTCTGAATAATTCGTTATTGAAATCGGTTCCAGGATCCGAACTAATTTTTTGGGCAATACCGTAAAAAGAAAAGTATTTGATAAGTGCTCTAACTACTTCTGGTGTTGGCCTTGATGGAATTTCTATAGCTTGTCCCAGTTTGCTGAAGGCGTCAATTATAGTTAAGTAATATTTTGATTCTATGCTAAACAGACCAATGAAGATTTCTTGAAAAGGTGCATTTTGCGTTTGTGTTAATTGAAGAGCCGGTTTGATGGGTTTTCTATCATATTCAGAAATTTTACAGTGTTCGCAAGAATTAATTATGGCGGAAACGGTTTCATTCATATTTTGCCAATAATAAGTACGTCGTATTCGTTTGATAGTTTCTGTAATACCACGGTGGCAAGTTTTGCCCTCGTGTAATTTAATCACAATAGCTCTTTGTTCCTGTTCATCCTTAATATAAACCACGCGCTCAGTACATTCGTAAAAGTAAACCATACCCTTTTTAAATAATGAAACGATGACATTGCTGAAATCTTTTCTATGTTCAGGATTCTCAAAATAAATAAAATATTTCGTTTTCGGCTTTATATAATTCTTTAAAAATGATTTAATAAGTTCAAGGTTGTGTAGGGGTAGAAATACCTCTAACACTTTTTGTTTGTCCCTAGATATATCTTCTTCTTGGGTTTCATTACGAAACCAGCTAAATACAAGTATCTGGTTTGGTTTTGTATCTATAGCTTCGTTTAGGATGGGGGTTCCGTGAGACTCAAGATCCTTAGCCGAATGAATTGTTTGAGTGGAAGTAGATTCAGATGGTATGGAATAAGTTGATGGTTGTTCAACCATATCTATGTCTGAAATCTTTGCAGGACTAGCTGTTGCTGTTCTGTCAGATATTGAAATGGTCTTAGAGTTGTCAGTATTTCTTCTTTTTGAAATGTCGGTAATTTGTTTAGTCACGTCTTCCAAATAGCTTTGGAGTCGTTTTTCTTTCTTGTCTACGTTTACAATCATTGAGGTATCGTCGGCTTCGTCGGCTCCTAGTGCGTTGAGTCTAATGCGAGATAACGCGTCTTCGTTTACGTTTTGTTTGCCATTTTTATATATTACACAGAAGTCATATTCTTTCAAGCGCAAGCGCCAACGCGTTAACTTACTATTAAGTTCTTTAAGTTGGTATAGCCAAACTAACGGTCTGTGGTCAGTGTAAATGTCGAATTTATGTCCATATAAATACGGTCGAAAGTGTTTTGTGGCCCATATGATTGCTAACAGCTCGCGTTCAATGGAACTATATCTTCTTTCGGTATCTGTCAAAGTCCTGCTGGCATAGGCTATCGGCTTGTCACCACCTATGGGGCCTTGTGATAATACAGCGCCAATTGCAACTTCGGATGGTCGTGTAATTTTGGAAAAGTCCTTGATAAATCGTCTATAGTATCCAACAAAACCCAGGAATCGTTTTATTTCTGTCTGTGTTTGTGGCATGGGGTACTTCAGAACTGCTTGTATTTTGTCGTTGTTAGGTCGAAGTCCGTCTTTGGTCAATGTATGTCTTAAGTACGGCACTTCCCTACGTAAAAATTCAGACTTGTCCAATTGAACTTTTAAATTCGTATGACGAAGTCTGTCGAACACGGTACGTAACTTTTGAATATGGTCTACTAATCCGTTTGAATATATAAGTATATCGTCTAGGTATACTAGGCAGTGTATACATTGCAACCCTCTCAACACGTTATCCATCGTGCGTTGGAAGGTCGCTGGTGCTGTTTTAGACCAAAAGGCATTCGGAGAAATTCGTAATGACCATTTTGGGTAGATAATGCTGTTTTCTCAGTGTCAAAAATTTCAATTTGGTGGAAACCGGAAGCTAAATCTAACGTTGTAAAGTAATTGCTTTTCCCGAGTTTGTCAAACAAATCTCATATGTTAGGAAGTGGGTACTTTTCGTCAATCGTTACGTCAATTAGTCGGCGATAGTCTATTACCATTCTATATTTCACCTTACCGGAAGCATCTGCCTTTTTGGGAACCAAATGAACAGGGGCACTCCATGGCGAATACAATTCCTGAATTACGTTGTCCTTGAGAAGCTTTTCGACCTGACGTTTGATTTCCTCAGCTTGTGCTGGTGGTTATGGCTTAATATAAATTGGGTCTTCGTTTGTGGTTCTAATATGATGTTTTACCTGATTTGTAAAGGTCAAGGGTAACTCTTCACAATAAAATATGTCTTTGTATTCTATACACAATTTTTGTAAGATGTCGCGTTCCTCGTGGTTTACATGTTCTAGTCGTAATTTTGATAAGTTATCTGTCAATAGTGAGTCAATCTCAACGTCTGTCAAGTTAGTTGTAGTATTTACGAAACACTCGTCGTTATAGAATTCAGTAACCTTAAAAGGCGCTGTAATGGTCAACTTCATTCATGAAGGTCAGTTGTGTTCTGTATGACAGTGGGTGCAAAATAGTTTTCGCATTTAACTATTGCAGTTGGCATTCGGACCCCATCTCGAAACTGCTTGTAATCTAAAATTGCAAGGCCATCTTTCTGTTTTACAGGAAGTCTCACTCGATTCCAATCAGTCCGTCATACCTATGGTCAACGTTATATATATAAAATTTATGATAGCCAATATCGTTAAATATTGAAAAAAGAGGAATATTAGCCACTTCATGGTGAACACTAGAAGCTTGTGTACTTGTGACTGTAAATGGTTCATATTGTTTTGCATCAGCAAAATATGCTTCCGCTTTTTCGGGGCTCATGAAAGACCTTGTGCTTCCTGTATCTAGCATAAATTTACCATTTATATCAGGGACATATATATAAGGATGTCTTAAGTTAGCGTCATAATTAAGCTCTATCATCTCTGGTATACTTGGATCGAATTTATTTGAAAATTTTGTCCATCGTTTGAATCCTCTTTATTTTCAGTAGATTGTGGAACATCTACCTTTTCGCTGTATTCTGCGTCGGGGCACTGATCTGCACAACCATCGCTAGAATACATGTTCGTATAATCGAAATCGTAGTCATAGTAGGTCGTCATATTATAAAACCTATTATCATTGTAAGCATTGTATGGATTATAATATTGTTGCTCATCACCTAAATAAAGCTCGTTTACAGGGAATAATTGTTGTGGCTTTGCCAGTGCTGGGGCAGTTCTCATGGTCACGTCGCGATCGTTCAAAACAGCCTTTTGTGGCTGGTATCCTGAACGTTGAGGGTGTCTGTAACCAAACTGTCCTACCTGTGGTCTAAAGCCAAATTGTTGAGGTTGTTGAGGGTGTCTGTAACCAAACTATCCTACCTGGGGTCTAAAACCAAATTGTTGAGGTTGTTGGGGGATACCCGAATTAAACCGGCGGCCTGTATCCAAATTGATTCAACTGAGGTCGGAAACCATTCTGCTGATTTGGAATAATATTTGGGCGCACAAAATTTTGATTAGGTATGCCGAATTTAAATCGAAGTTGATTTGCGAGAGGCCTGAAATTATTATTATATTGCAATGGAGGCTGTGTTAAAATAGGTTTCGGATTCGATGAATTAAAAGCAAAGTCTTTATCGCATGATGGCAATTACGTACTTTTCGAACGGTGTTGCAACATCTTACTGCGTAAATTATATTGTTCCTGAAAATTAACATCTTCAAGGACATATTTTAGCGCCTCCTCCAATGAATCTGGGCTTTTAATTCGAACAAGCCGTACCATATGTTCTGGTAAATTGTACATGAAAACATTTAGTGAAGTATTATTATAAATAACATGTTTAGCTTCTCTTAATGTCGTGGAACTATTCTGATTAACTTTCAACATTAATATCGCACGAATATCCTGTATGCGACTGCAAAATTCTAAATATGACTCATTTTGTTGAATTTTTAAGGTTTCCAATTCTATCGCCACGCACTCCTCACTCCTGGGATCTCCGAAATGTTGAATCAACAAGGATTTTAATTCGTTATAAGTATCAAAGTCGCCTCTTTCACTTATAAGGGCTGCCGCTTTTCCTTTTAATTCACCCGTAATTATTTGCATTAAAAATTCTTTCCGCTCTACGGTTCCTTGATATCGTTCGATAACATATTTGCACTTTCGTAAGAATAAGCTTAGTAAATTAGTTTCACCGCTATAATCAGGAATTAAATTTAGCACGTCCCGGGGTATTGCTGTCTCCGCCTGAGACATTAGCGAGGGGGAGCAAACAGGCAAAGCTGCTGCCGCCTCCGCCGTAGTACGACCTTGACTCATTTTTTTAAATATTAAAATAGAATATAAAAGCACGTTAAAGTCAATTATTAATAATGTAATTAATTAATTAAAATTTCAATCTAAAAATAATATAAAATTCCAAGGTTAAATACTAATCATATGAAAAACTTATAAGAAAATGTAGAACGTTACTAACTTAATAAAGTAAAGATGCTATTCACTTTAAACTTAAATATTAAACAAGAACACACACGAGTTAAAATTCTATTAACAAAAATGTGTAGGGGAAATGGGGAAGAAAGTAGAAGGGTACTCACTGTCCAACCGCCTTAAAAACTAGCACCATCTCTGCTCACTTGCGTTATTTTACGCGATATCTAAACTAATTTATTTGGTTCGAGGATTGCCTTGATAGAGCGCCGTACTGATGTTAAGTAACAACAACTCTATGTATAGTCACCACTCGCGAAACACTATTCTACACGAGCTTTCCACTTTTCACACGCGTAACTTTCGCGAAGGCAACAACCAGCAATCCTACCGGCTGCGCCAGTTAGATTTCGGGAGCGAGCGATTGGGTTTTTAAAAATAGAAATTAAAATTAATGTTTTAGAATCGAAATAAGAGTTTATTATTTACGACCCGAGCTTACAGAGTTTGATACAAGACTCATCTTAATAACTAAAATATAAATGCATAATGTAACTTAAAACTATCTTACCAGCTACTGTTATAATAACAAGTCGCCCGGAAGGGCCGACTGATAAGAGAAGTGCTGCGTTAGCCTCTACCGCAACGTAAGAGCTTAAGACTCAGTTGCACTATAGGATAGGATATATAACTAGATATTTATCAGAACAGTAGGATTAATTCAATTCAATTGTGGGGCTAGTATTTGCTTAAACACTGACAAATTAGGAACCGAAGCACTAACAACTAACTTATGTTTGGGCTCTAATTAGCTGACTTACAAGCGATGGTCTCCTGTTTAGGTAATTGGCCCGCGGAGATTTTCATGTCTATCGTTTGATTTTAACATCATTAAATTTAAATATTAGGAATGAAATAAATTGGTGTCATTGAAATTAACATGTTTTGATATTCCTAATGTCAACTAAGCCTAAATTTTATAGCGAATCTTTCCTTTTCATGCATAAACAAAGATATGAAGAATGCCTTTGATCCGTTTTTCGGGAACACTTCTATTCTAAGCACTTCCCTAATGACTGATTGTTACGAGAAGTGGATTCCGATATTTTTATAATAAGCATAGTATTCAAGTATATTTATAGTCGTGACTATATACAGAAGGGCGGCGGTCTTCCATAGTAAAAGGCTTGGTAGTCCTGGATAGAACTGTGACTTTGATCGAGTATATAACAAAGAACTTCTTGTCCAGGGACTAGACTACTGAAGAGGAGGACTAAAATCCTACAAGACCCCGGAAACAAAGAAAAATGAATGAACTGACTGACAAAACTAATGCAAGCAAGGGCACAACGGATAGAAATTATTCAAAGAAACAAAAAAATAATATCGTGACCCAAGCAAGCAGTGACGAATCCAAAGATATCCAATGACTTTCCCAATCTCTTGGGAGAAGAAGTTCCAGGGTATAAGAATCAGCCCTGAAACCAGCCCTCCGCCCTCATACAGGGGGTGAGAAGTTAACTCGATGACGACACTTTCATTTCATGGATTTCGCGAGCAAGTGCAGGAGTATTTGGATGTTGAATTTTATTTCCTTACATCAATCTCTCTTGTTCCTTCTTAAAGATATTATAATAAATGTAAGAATGTAAAGAAACTAGAAAAAGTCTTGTTATTACAATGATTTTCTATGAATTCCCGTGATTTTGATTACTCCCTATGTTATTGCTTTTAGAGTCCACTAAACACATGTCAAATTGAACTAAATCTCTATAATACCATCCTGTTGACTTATCTTACAAAACTCCTTAAATTATTCAATGTATTTATTTCTCTTTGATTTAATTGTAGATAAACCCAACTAATACATAAAAAAACAGACATAATTAAAGATTTGTTTCTATACTATTAAGTTAGATAGACAGATAATAAATTTTTAAACTTTTCATAATTTAAATTTATACTTATACTAGCCGTTCTTGCCCGCTTCGCTGGGCGAATTTTAAAACGAAGAAACATTCGAATTCGAAAAATAAGTAGCCATAAACTATCTAGGATAAATTTCACATCGAATGGTGGTAGTTTCATGTCGATACAATAAGTGGTTTAGGCGTTATTGAGCCTCAAACAAAGTAACAAATATAACCGTGTTTTTTAAAAGCACATAATTTTGTGCCTTAAAAATATGAATATCAAAATAATGTTGTCATCCATATCTCCAAGATAATCATTGTTAAGATAAGCAAATGTAAGCAAGCGTACACAAATAATATAAAAACATCAGGAAGCGATGACAAATTGAATGTCTCCGGGCATGTCTTACTGTTATGTTTTTATGGAGCACGTTATTTATTCGGGGCAAAATTTGCTTTGAACTGTACAAATATTTCTTTTACTGCGTACAATTTCTAATAGTAAAGTAATTCATTGTTGGATATGTTAGATATAGTCTACCCCTTCATCATTTCGCAAAGTTGTGACTAATCATGGCCAGAAAAGTCATGTGACGTATGTTCAATTTGGGATAATCTTTTTAAAAAATTTTTTACATATTTAACGATCATGTCATTAGATACGAGCTCGTATATGTAAAAGTTACTCGACAAGTTCTTACGATAAAGTATTGAAACTGCTCCGGAACTAACTTTGAGTCGACGAGAGCGTGTCTCGCTCCTATAATTAATTAAACTGCAGGACATCTTTTACGCACACACTTTTTACAAAATATATTTCTAAGATTTCCGTTAAATATCAAGTACAAATTTTCCGTATAATTTGTAGAAATAATTAATAAATATTTATATCATAATCATATCATTTTTGTTCTTTATTTTCATATTTTTTTTATTATCTTCAATATTAATTTTATAATATGAGATTATATTAATGAATAATGCACATGAAGAGATTTCAAAAGAAACAGTAATACCAAAAGACTAATAAAATCTTGTTTTAATTATTGTTTACATTTTTTAAGTGTATGTTGAATTTTTATTTGAGTACGATTTCACCTCGCTACTAAACTACAATAAAACTTTCTATTCCCAGACAGTCTCTTCACAGATTCGTTGCTTGAAATCTCCTAAAATGGGAACCACGTACAAAGCATCTCTGGGGAGCTGTTTTCAATATTCGTAAAACACGAAGTTTCAAACTTTGATCGTACGGGGGACAAGACAACGTGATTTAGGTGACGCGTTTATTTGAAATATAACCTTGTGAACTTTGGATAGAAAAGATTCAGCCTTTCTGTGTAATTAGTGAGGTTTATCAATATCCTGAGCCTTATTTGTGTGACACCCAAACGCCTGTTAGTACTTTGAGTTAGTAGTTAGTTCTATATTTTTCAATGTCATCATCAGCCGGAAGGTGTCCACTGCCGGACAAAGGCCTCCCCCAAAGATTTCCACGACGGTCAGTCCTGCGCTGCCCTCATCCAACGTATTCCGCTAATCTTGTCGGTCAATGTTGTGGGGGGCCTACCAACACTGCTACTTCCAGTACGTGGTCGCCATACAAGGACTTTACGGCCCCAACGGCTATCTGTCCGTCGAACTATGTGCCCTGCCCACTGCCCTTCAGTTTCGCAATCATTGGGGCTATGTCGGTAACTTTGGTTCTCCTACGGATCTCCTCATTTCTGATTCGATCTCGCAGGGAGACTCCGAGCATTGCCCTCTCCATTGCCCTCTGAGCGACCGTGAACTTTTTGTCAATGTAAATGTTTATAAACACACACAAAATTGATATTATATTACTCAAAAATAATTTTTAAAAACTACCTTCTTTACATATAAAAAGCAAAAAACATTTCGTTACAATAAAGTTTATTAATCAAATACCCTGAGGGACGTCGGTCTATTCCTTCATTAAGAAATTCATTTACGTGATATTATCCTTCTTCCCAATAAACCTTTTTTAACAATACTTTTGAATTGCTTATTATCACGTTTTGTTTTCTGGAATTATTTTGTTCTCACAGTTTTTAGAAAGTTCACTTAATATGTGCCTATGTACAAACATTACATTATCAAGAATATATTATTGTAAATGTTTATTTTTTAAATATTTTCTCTTAATATTTCTATATGATCTAGATTACAAAAAGCCCTCTCCTGCAGCACGAAGATGGAATTAATATTGATGCCCCATAATAATATTAATTGTTCTTGATTGTGACATATTATTATTAATTATCATCACAGTTTCAGACGATGAAAGCATATCTAATACACCATGAACAACATGATTGTACGTGAGACTTGTTTTAGCAAAATATGTATTGATCATTGGATCGTGGAACCAATATTATCTATCTTATATCTTTAAATGAGCAATTCTTGTATATATATATATATATATAATTGGAATCTCGGAATCTGCTCCAACGATTTTCATAAAATTTAGTATATAGGGGGTTTCGGGGGCGATAAATCGATCTAGCTAGGTTTCAATTTAAAAAAATGTAGTTTTATCCATTTTAATGAGAAACAGCTACAATAACTTTAGAATACAAAGGTAAATTTTGACACTATATACAAGACTATAGTAGGTCAGATGGGACATTGGGTGATCCGGAAAGCAGAAGACCCGGTTCGAATCCAGATGTCCTATTAGTTTTTTTTTTTTAAATTCAAGTTTGTACATTCTTAAAAATCCGAGCAAGGCTCGGTTGTCCGGAAATTTTATATAAAAACAACAATTTTGTTTTTCCTTTGATGTGTCCACTGTCCATACATAATTTCTATGAGAGAATTTATTGACGCACGGTTTGACAGTTCTGCTGTGAAACAATTTCATTACGAGAGCAGGGTGCATATTTTACGAAGTAATTTTTGATGTTATTATATATTATTGACAAATACATATAAAAACATTATTTTAGTTATTAAATACAGAACAACGTCTGTCGGGTCAGCTAGTGGTATATAATTATTGCTAATGATAATATTATATACACTAATAATTTTTCATAAGGTAATAAATATAACGTAATTATATTATATACTTCCTTAGATTAAGGATGGGTCTCCGCTGCGCTCCAAATAGATACCGCAGGCGTAGTCGCAAAGTACGGCAATTAATAATTAGCTCAAGTGGGCGTACTGGAGCCAGTCTCGAACAATGTGCGACGACGTGCCATATCTTCTATTAAATTTTGCTAATAATTGAAACTACAATGTCGGATTGCGTGGTAAGTGGTAAAAATAATTCTGCAAGAAATAAGAAAGACACCGGGATCAGATATCATCAGTGAGTATTTTGTATCTTATAAATTTCAATGTTAAATAACACGAAGCGTATATAAATAACAAAATTTGAAAGATTGCGTGTCAAGATGCCACGCACACAAGCATCTTTACAAATAGCCAATACACACTACAATATAAAGTTGCCGTAATAAAAAAGCTATTGTTCTTAGGTAGTGCGGTATCTAGTTGGAGCGCAGCGGAGACCAACCCCTTAATCTAAGTATACTTCTCTGAATTATATTCAATTAAATTATAAAGTAAGTGACTGAGAAAGGTTTTGCTTGTTCCCATTACGAAGTTTTGAACGGACGAGACGTCTCCAGGTACCCACTCTGCGATGCCAAAACTGAACTTTAAAATTTATTTATTTACTAGCTGACCTGGCAAACGATGTTTTGCCATATAAATTATATATTTAAACCTTCCTTGAGCTTCAACGAATCTACTACAAAAGATTTCATTGAGATCGGTTGAATAGTTTAGGAGTTATTATGGAACATACAAACATACATTCACTTTTATATATATAGATTTATTTAGCAAATCCAAACAGATTACAATAATTGCTAACCTAAAGGCTCAGTGGGAGGCTCCTTTGCACAGAATGCCGCCTAGATTATGGTACCATAACGGCGCCTATTTTTGCCGTGAAGCAGTAATGTGTAAGCATTACTTTGTTTCGGTCTGAAGCTAGTGAAATTACTGGGCAAATGAGACTTAACATCTTATGTCTCAAGGTGACGAGTGCAGCTGTAGTGCCGCTCAGAATTTTTGGAGTTATTCAAGAATACTCAGCGGCACTGCATTGTATCTAATGGGCAGGGCGTATCAATTAACATCAGCTGAACGTCCTGCTCGTCTCGTCCCTTATTTTCATAAAAAAATACTTAATTAAATTACATTTTAATCTTAAAGCAATCTTATAGGCTTGCACAGCTTGAATAAGATTTTAAAATCAAATCAACTACAAAATTCCTAATATACTTAATTATTTCACATATTTTTATTAAAAAATAACGATAGTCTGGAATCGAAAAATATCTATGTCTAATTTGTCTGTTGATATAATGATCGGGTGTTATTTGAACAAATGTCTAGAATAATGAGTTCTGATCTTCGGCAAAGTTGTCTAATATTTATGTTTATTTGAGACAGCAAAGCGGGAGAGTCTTAAGTTTGAATGTAGTACTTTGTGGAAGGTTAACAAATCGTCGTAAACGACGAATATAGAGTGCACTATAAGTATAATAATCTAATATAAGTAACTATAATATGTTTTTTCATATTAATAGGCGTAAAAACGCATCACCTCGTGGTAACTATCGTGCATGCTATAAGTATCTCCAGAGCAACAAGATAATTGTCAGCCTGTATGAGTTAAATCTTTTTTACACGCTTTTTATTAGCGTCACATGTATGTATGTATATTTGTTTGTAACCGACTCATTTTGGCGCGTTTTTGACCAACTTTAAACGGCCAGATTTCTTCCAAACTTCGTAGATTTATCGAGGACCGAGGAGGACATTAATTTTATAAAATAATTCCATTTTTCAATTTGCAAAATAAGATTTTTGTTAATTTCTCGTCGATAAGGCATAAGTCGATATCGTCGATAGGAATTGATGTTCATTTTAAATTTCAACCAGAATATTTTCAACCAAAGCGTGTTTTTTTAAACTATTTTTTTTAAGGTACTGTGACGCGTACTCGTAGTTGATACATGTTGGCATTGAAGATCAATGAAATATATTCACCATTCTTATATTAAATTTAAATATCAATATTTAAAATTATATATAATGACATACAAACTTTTTTCGTTGTGACAATACGACATGCGTACTTAAAAAAAGCGCGTAAAGACATTCTAAACGCTCCTGTTATTCCTGTGGTATCACAAAAGGCTGTCTTTTGTATTCATTTACATTTACTTTTTTGACTTACTCGTGTAAGGCATTGACTATTTGACGTTTGAGTATGTTAGATGCATCACTTTACATATTATATTGTTATGGAAATGATTTGTAAAACGATGAAAATGTGCATCTTGTTTTAAGAGAGTCTTTCTTGCTACTTCTTCTCATTAGCTCAACCATTTACGAAGTAGCAGTAGATTCAAAAATATTTTTTTTTTAATTGATATTCATTAGTGTCATTTTCTTGACCTACATGAATAAAGTGATTTTGATTTGATGTGTGGCGGTGATCACTTTACATCAGGCGACCCATACGCTCGTATGTCCTCCTCTTCCATACAAAATATGCTCATAGAAAATGTAGATATACGTATCTACATGTAACAACGCAAAATACATGGATATTCTTTAACAAGAGACTACAGACTACAGTTTGATATACGAAGAAGAAATTGGGAGACTACAAGACAGGACGATAAAGTTATGTAAGGGTTCTGTTTTTCATTTTGATGTGTGATGAACAAATTATGAGATATAAATTGAAAAGCTTTACTTCTATTTAGTAATTCCCGCCAAGATTTAGAGATAGCTGACAAACTTGTAGTAT
This sequence comes from Leptidea juvernica, assembly GCA_949711755.1. Classification (NCBI taxonomy): domain Eukaryota; kingdom Metazoa; phylum Arthropoda; class Insecta; order Lepidoptera; family Pieridae; genus Leptidea; species Leptidea juvernica. The sequence continues at coordinate 11,141,388 of CATIXQ010000014.1, forward strand.
TAGGTTTTAATATTTCCTACATCCATTTCTGATCCATTCTTGTTATGATAACTC
>CATIXQ010000014.1:11141941-11159484 GCA_949711755.1 Leptidea juvernica
CTTTATTATTTCTTAACACATATTTTTACATACATTAAAAACAACTACCTAAACATTTTTTTTTATGTTAATTAAAATATTAAAAGTATCAGCTATAAAACATTAGGTATAAGAAGTTTCTCCATGGCCTCCCCTTCCTTCGTTTTGTGCATGGATATGAATAGTTAGTAGGCCGATGGATTAAAAATTTAAATAATAGTTAGTAGCATAGTAGTAGTTACTAAATTTAATTTACTTTTAGTAATAGCAGCTAGGAAGACAACCGGGACAACTGTGTAATTTTAACTTTTCTAACAAAATAAATATAATATACGAGTGGACCTGAAGGCGTTGTCCTGTACACACGTCTTAAATTTTAAAAATCTTTCAAGCCGTTAGGAGGAGTTTACTAACATACACATGAGCAGGAGAATTATATTATATGGACGGAATTGAGAATCTAAACCAATCTCAAATTCACTGGAACACACAGAAAAATCATCAAAATCGGTCCAGCCGTTTATGAGGAGTTCACTTACATACACATGAGCAGGAGAATTAAATTATATGAACGGAATTGAGAATCTAAACCAATCTCAAATTAACTGGAACACACAAAAAATCATCAAAATCGATCCAGCCGCTTAGGAGGAGTTCAGTTAATACAGACGCACAAAAAAAATGTATACATTAAGATATATGGACGGAATTGAGAATCTTAACCTATCTAAAATTCACTGGAACACACAAAAAATCATCAAAATCAGTTCAGCCTTAAAGGAGGTAGTTCAATTGTGAATCTAAACCAATCTAGAATCCACCTGAAGACACACATAAAGTTTCATTAAAATCGGTGCAGCCGTTTCGGAGGAGTTCAGTTACAACAGACGCATAAAAGAAATATATTATATATTAAGATTTCAACCAATCAGCTCTAGTTGACTTTTTTGGTTCAAATATATTCGGTTACCATTTCGATAGATACAGAAATAATTGTATTGTTGGTACGAGAGTATCACACGTTTCAATAAAATATATTATAAGGTATAAAAAGCGTGTCACAAATGAATTTTAATATTTTTATTTTTGGATAATACAGTTGGCTTTCGTTATGTTGACAGAGAAAAGTCATTTCAGTATTCATTTTGTGATGTTGTTGAAAACATTTCTTATTGGATATTGTAAATGCGTCCAAGATATATATAATTGAAACCAATAATATCAGTGCCTGTCTGTGACATGAGCATCCGCCGTCAAAAAGAAATTATATTATTTTGAAGGACCTTGTGATTTAGAGTTTAGACTTTAAATGATAATATTTATATGTATACAGCTTAATACAGTTACTTTTATTATTTTTAAAGTTCAGTTGTTAATTACATGATCCAAACGAGTATTGTAATTAAATTCAGAATAACATTACATCATTCATTTTCATTACAACACTCGTTTGGATGATGTAATCGTTACTAGGCCTGGCTTTTTTAATGTTAAGCTAACTGTTTCAGAATCTTTTATAGAGGATTCACATTTATGGGTGTGTATAAAGTCTTGTATGCAACTGTTGCTAATTAGGTATTAAAACACTCATGTGATTCTATTATCACACATTCATGTCTTAATATCTCTTATTACACAACAGTTGCATCATCATCATCAGCCGGAAGACATCCACTGCTGAACAAAGTCCTCCCCCAAAGATTTTGACGACGATCAGTCCTGCACAGTTGCATTAATAACTATTATTTTATCTGTTATTTGTTTTGATAATTTTGCATCATATTAATTAGCATATCACAATTACCTGGTAAAATATTTTGTAGTCTGATTTTCTACAAGTTTAAGTTAAAGTTTGAGCAGATTTCCAAACCTTAGCAGCTATGAACATACTTATTAACTCGGGCACTGTAAAGAACATAAAATCGTAAAAATATACCGACTTACATTCTTAACACTAAGAATAACAAAAGCGCTGTCAGTCTTAAGGATAGGTACGTACTTTCTATTAAAAACCATTGTACAAACTTATCGCAATTATTGAGTCCTAATTGAAGAGCGGTGATTTTAAAAATACTTTCTTTTGTATATATTTTTCTTGAAAACCATTTTGCGATATTTTCTAAACGTGAGCTTCATAAGACTATTCTTATGAAGCTCACGAACTCTATAGTTGGGTGACCCAGAATAACACAGTAGGAAAATATTGTTTAATTGTTCAATACGTTTATATTATATACACTGTATATATATATATATGTATGTAAGGAAATAATTGCACATGGTTTTCACTCACATCTAGATGACTGATTTACAGGATATTATTATTAATTCTATTCAGGATAGCGAAATTTATGTTCACTCGCTACAAATCTTAAGAACTTTTAATAATGTTTGAAATGCTACAAATATAGTTAAAAACGTTTTAAAAAGTAAAAGATAATTATTCAAATATTTTATGCTTCTCTACCGATAAAGTCCACTGGTTTACTCTAATAAAATTCTCAGTTGACTGTGTCACTTTAGAACGATCTGTAAATATTTTAAATTATATTCTAATTTTAAACATATTTTTTTTTATTTTATAAATTTCATTTTGTAAATTAATTTACGTTTACGATAGAAATGCGAGGGTAATTTATCATTATCCAGAACTTAATAAAAAAAAAATATTCGTAAATTATGATAAGCCGAAATCCGCTTTTAATCTTGTATACTTACTCGTGTAAGGCATTTAGTAATTGATGTTTATGTATTTAGTTGCATCATTTTGCAAGTAATTGAAATGATTTGTAAATTTAATTGAAAATTGGAACCTGTAATACCATTCTGTTTTGAAAAGAGCAACCTTAGAGTTTCTTGCTCGTTCTTCTCTAAGAAACGAGCTGTATGAAAAAAAGCGTGTGTGTCAGCTCCGACGCACCACTGGAGTTTATTCCTGAAGAACGATTGTCTTTGAACAGGTACTAAACAAAATCAAGTCCAATTGAGTCGGTTACAAACAGACAGAAAATACAAGACAGTGAAAGGTGCGCGAGAAATGATGCGCACCAAAAACGTTACTATGAGATTTGATGAGTAGATTTTACTATCCATATTTTTCTCATACCATATATGAAAATCGATTCTTAAGGAGTAAACTCCAAAAATAACATATATCAAGTGTAATTTATGCAATTAACCTACGAAATAATATAATATTATATATGAATTTATTTGTGATTTGTATAAAATAGTGAGATTTAACCAAATATAATCAGGCGACAATTAATTCTAAGAACAATCAAGCATATAATTAATGCCAAATGTTTGACCCCAAAAAAAAAACTCGTGACATTTCCGTGAAAACACATTTGACAAGGAAAGCTGTAACATTTTAACGTTATTTTAATTAGTTTCTCTACATGAAGTCGAGAGGCAATGAAGGCGGGAGTATTGTTATGAAGTATTTTAATTATGTACTTTTCGTGGCAGCGAAAATTATACTGGCTCTGAAAAACGGTGTGCAAACAAAAATTTTCTCAAATATAGTTTTATTTTAACAACTTGTGATATTAAGTTTTTAAACGCCTTGAAATTTAATTAAACCTAGTCTAATTTGCTTCTCACAGCGTTAGGGCTGAGTGAGTATCGCACTTACGTTGAGAGAAGCAAATTAAAATGTATTTAAAAATCTTATTTTATTGAAAAATCAATACAAATAGAACTGAAAACAAAATTTTTTGAACTATGTGGGACTCGAAACCCCAACCTCTCGCGTTCTGTGCAAGCTGTAGATGAAGCCATAACCTGAGAGTTGAACAAAGCATACAAGATTTTATACACGATACGTCACTCGAACGATTGGCTCAGTTGGAAAGAGCACTCGCACGAAACGCGATACGTCGCGGATTCGAGTCCCGCATCGTTCATAAAATTTTGTTTTAAGTTTTATTTGTGTAAATAATCCCAGAAGTGAGATTTTATACATATAAATTGATTATGATTATTGGCGACAGGCTCTCAGAGTAATAAGAAGCAATATCCAAATAGTATCCCAATTTCATATAGGCTCCTCTAATCCGTTAATTTCAGCTCTACAAATAACACTGAAATAACTCCGAAGCCTTATGTTATAAGATTTACTTGTGCTGCGGGAAAAAACGCTTGAAGTTGTGAACACAAAAAATTAAACCAGAGGGAGGCTCCTTTGCACAGGATGCCCACTAGATTATGGGTACAACAACGGCCCCTATTTCTGCCGTGAAGCAGTACCTAATGTGTAAGCATTACTGTGATTCGGTCAGAAGGGCACCGTCTCTAGTGAAATTACTTTGACAATGAGACTTTACATCTTCTCTCAGGGTGACGAGCGCAACTGTAGTGCCGCTCAGAGTTTTTGGGTTTTTCAAGAATCCTCAGCGGTACTGCATTGTAATGGGCAGGGCGTATCTATTACCATCAGTTGAACTTGATGCTCGTCTCGTTCCTTATTGGCATAAAAAAAAATGTTTATTAGTCATGTTAATTAAATCTACACCTTGCCTGCATACGGCTGCCACGTAAATAATAATCTATAAAACATCTGAAACCTACAAAGGTTGAGTAAACGGCATTTTTTATATAATATGTAATATTTTGTATATAATATCTTTGACTGTACTGTACGTTTTCAAATTTTATTGGAATAAAAGCCAAAATGCAACGTAAGCCACTTGAAAAGTTTCGTCAAAAAATTGCCTTAACCGTTTCTAATCTGGAAAGTTTGACGTCAAAGCTAGGTGCTCTAGTCACCCTGTTACAGATAAAACGGATGCTATTTTTGAAAAATGAAGCAAGATTGGCAAATTAGTAAATAGGATATGTGAAGAACTAAAGAGTGACCACAAAATAGGTCTCACGCATTTGAATAATGATAGGTACACGAAAAATCTCGACATTTGAGTGACACTCGAGTTGACCTTAAGAAACCTAATAAAAAGTGTACTCATTTGCGACGAGATAAATTGGTCACATTAAGTGGGAGGCTCCTTTGCACCGGATGCCGGCTAGATTATGAGGGTGTGGTCCCATAACGGCGCCTATTTCTGCTGTGAAGCAGTAATGTGTTAGTATTACTGTGCTTCGGTCTGAGGGGCGCCGTAGCTAGTGAAATTACTGGGAAAATGAGACTTGACAACTTATGTCTCAATGGTGACGAGCACAATTGCCGCTCAGAGTTTTTGGGTTTTCAATAATCCTGAGTGGTACTGAATTGTTATGGGCAGGGCGTATCAATTACCATCAGCTGAACGTCCTGCTCGTCTCGTCCCATATTTTCATTGAAAAATAACATAAAATGTATGACAAGAACGTCCGACAAAGGTCATTGTCAAAGATCGGTCAAGCTTCACTAACTGTGGCATAAGCATTATTAATGGCATAACCCGTTAGCACGCAATAAGATAATGACGCATACTCTGTATAAATTTAAATTCATATATTATTTTTATTCAAAATCACTTATCGAACGTCAAAAACTACCACCCATTCAAAATAGACTGCCGCAGACTTGAGAAGAACGGGTGCAAGAAACTTAGCGGGCTTTTTTTTAAATATGGATAACAATGAACCTAATATCGCGCAGTAAATATTTATAATTCAAGAGCCTTAGTGTGTTCGCTTCATTCCTAGTCTATGGTATCTATAGTAACCAATTGGACTGGCAAACGTTTTGTAACAATTCTTTTAAACTTCGTTACACATATATGGTGGAATTGGAGGAGCATTGTTAATTATGAGCTTTAGCACCAGGCAGAATCATTGATTCGGATCTCTACTGTGTCAGTAGACAAGTCATCACTTGTTCTATTTCTTTACCCACTCAGTAAAACTTATGAGAGTTAGGCTTGGAGGTGGTAATGCATACGTCATGTATTACTTTAGGATATGCGCTTGTTTAGTTCTCTTCAGAATTCTTAGGCAGTGACAGCTTAACATCAAGAGGAGACTGCCAAAACTACTTGTTGTGTTTTTTTGATCAGAAGTTCTAAAATTACTAATTCAACGGGATCATGTCATAACCTACAAGATTGGAATGAAAGATTCAAACGAAATGACACATTTATTATACTGTAATTAAATATAAGTAAACTAAAAATAATGTCTTGTTTTCATATAAGAGAAAAAAAAACCTTTTCCCTACTCTATTGTAAATTATTTCATTATACACAGAAGCATAAAGCAAGCGAATACAATACGAAAGGATATTATGCAACCCTGTACGGCTATGGTCGGAGCTATTGAAGTGAAACCTTTCATGAACATTGTATCGCAGTTTCGGAAATCTAAATGCAATATTGACGTTGTATATTCAATATTGGTTATTGTATTTTGTGTGAGAAAATTGCAATCCTGATATGATACATGCATAAACATTATAAACATTTGGTATTATATGGGAAAATTACAGTCTCTATGTTATTGTGTTATTCTAAATATTGAAACTCCAAGATTGATTACGTCATAAGATATATTATTATGAGGATATATATTATATGCCCAAAAATACCACAGTGTCTGAAGATGAAGGTTTTTAATCAATGTGTGCTGCAGTGATCAATCAGAAATGAGGAGATCCGTAGGAGAACAAAGTAACCGACATAGCCCAAATGATTGCGAAACTGAAGTGGCAGTGGGCAGGGCACATAGCTCGACGGACAGATGGCCGTTGGGGCAGTAAAATCCTCGAATGGCGACCACGTACCGTAAGACACAGTATTGGTATGCCCCATACATGATGAATCTGGGCAAGATCGCCGGAATACGTTGTATGATGCGTCTTCCGGCTGAAATGATGATATATATATAGTATATTGTGCTGCAGAACAGAGCTATTCGAGCAATATATTGTATGGAACCAAGACAGCTACTGGGATCTAAATTTAAGGGTGTTAAAATAATGAATTTACTTATCCAATACAAATACGAAAATTTGGTAAACGTTGATAAAAATGTCAATAGTTTTCAATAGATGTACTAAATACATAATATTAATACCAGAAACAAATATTAACAATAAATGCCCACTTCTAGGTTAAGTAAACTCGACAGCTCATTTTTCGGAAATTGCATTATTGTTGTACTGTAAAGCAGTTATAATTGTACTAGTTTTTGTTTTTATGAAAATAAGGGATGAGACGAGTAGGACGTTTAGCTGATAGTAATTTATGCGCCCTGCCCATTACATTGCAGTGTCCCTCAGGATTCTTGAAAAACTCCAAAGTACTAAGCGAAACTACAACTGCGCTCGTAACTTGGAGACATAAGATTTTAAGTCTCATTTGCCTAGTAATTTCACTAGCGACGGCTCCCTTCAGACCGAAACACGGTAATGCTTACACATTACTTCTTCACGGCAGAAATACACAATATACAGTGTACAAAAAATTCGAGTTATGATGTTAATAATATCTTACATACACACAATTGCGTCTTCGAACAATACCTTGCTTCTACGACTTTCATCATTTCATATCCTACAAGCATTTTTATTCTATTTTTTGTCCAAGGTTTTTCTTGACCAGTATCCTTTTTAGGTCATATTTCGTATCGTCTATTGTATCATGGCAGGTTCTTCCCAATGTTTTTCCGCACACATGTCCATAAATTCGTGCAGTCAATCTAGTTTTATCCTTCATCCTTACATAATTAACCATCACAATATTCTCTTTTTAACCGACTTCAAAAAAGAAGGAGGTTCTCAATTTGTCGATATGTTTTTTTTTATGTTTGTTACCTCAAAACTTTCGACTGGATGAACCAATTTTGATAATTCTTTTTTTATTAAGAAGCTGGTGCTTCCCCTGTGGTTCAATTGTCATTTGGTCCAGATTAAACAATGGCATCCATGAGAAAACCATAAAAGTCTTAATTTTGCTATACATACGTATAGCAAAGTGGATGATAAATTTACGAATAACTCAATATCGTGCCAACCGATTTCGATGATTCTTTTTTTATTGGAAAGGATAGGTATATTTCAAAGATCGTTTGGTGAGAGTTTGGTTAGGTTCTGATTACTGAAACCATGACAAAGTAACGGAATACTGTCTTTAATCAAATTGCAAAGCACTTACGTTCATTGCTGCATTGAAAATTTTAGTATATCTACACATATTTAGACAAATTGTTAGTTAGTGTACTTCAAATTCACTAAACATCATAAAATAAAATAAAAATTTACAAAAAAACAACCGACTTCAAAAACACTTCCAAAACAATAGATATAATGTGCACTAAAAAGTATAAAAATAATTGCGTATGTTTATACAATCTAATTAATTAATGTAATTCTAGTTACGATTATTGTAATTTTGGAGTCGGTGTCATCCAAGATAGGTTTGTAACTAAATACATTGTTATAGGTGAGTCGTGAGGAGGCGAGAGGCGAGAGCGGGTCGCGGCGGAAGGACACTGACTCCAAAAATAACAATAATCGTAACTAGAAATAGATTAATTAATTGAATAGTGTTTTTGAAGACTTTGTTTTTTTGTTAATTTTTTTTTTCAATTTCAATCATCGTCAATTTAAACATTACAATGATATCAGCTAGTCGTAGTTATATATATATACGTTGTTAGCAAACAACTAGATTGTTACAGAAAATTTCACAATAAATCAAAACACAAGATAAATATATATATTGACATTGCTTAACATAACTTGAGATCAAAAATAAATCTATTTTACAGCGATTTTGTACACTTTGTGAATAATTTATATCTTCGATGTTGTATATTTTATATATGGAATGTGCCTAAGGGCAACACTATCGTAAAACAAATATTGCGGCATACTAAAGAATATACGAAAGCGGTAAAGATAGTACGTTTTTTCATAACATTTTAATGCCCTCTTATCATAAATTTGGGGTGAAGTCAACTTTCGCTCGAGAGAAGGGAATTGTAATTTATATAACTCCAAACTCTCAGGCGAAGCTCAAAATGTATTTGGATATGCCTAATGAATTTGATTTCAATATCAACTTATACAGTAATGTGTAAGCATTACTGTGTTTCGGTCTGAAGGGTGCCGTAGCTAGTGATATTACTGGGCAAATGAGACTTAACAACGAAAAGGTGACGAACGCAGTTGTAGTGCCGCTCAGAATTTTTGAGGTTTTTCAAGAATACTGAGCGGCACTACATTGTAATGGTCAGGGCATATCAATTACCATCAGCTGATCGTCTCGATCTTGTCGTCCCTTATTTTCTTAAAAAAAACTACTAGATGCTCTAAAACTCAAGTAAGTAATTTTGTTTTCAAATTTCATTCGTGTAATTAATACCAGAAGTGCGTGTTATCACTTTAATAACATAATAAATTGTTACGGATTTTATTTAATTTCATTTTTAATTCGTACGAAACCATGGTCGATGGCATTACCACAAGTTGACCACTTTTTCCATCTCCTCAAAGCATTAAATATTGTTTTAGATCCTAAATGTGATTTAGAAACAAATAAGTGAAGACAAATAACAAAATTATGAGGTAATTTAAAGTAGTTTATATCAAAAAGTTTTAATTAGTTTTATTTTTGTTGTTAAAGTTTTCACCAATGTATATCTTTATCTTCTTATTTTCGTTAACATGGAATTACTAGATAATTACTTACAAAGTTGTTTAATCAGCTTTGTTAGAGGCGCTCACTTATGAGTATTAACCAATATAAACAATCCAACCTACATATTAACCAATATAAAATAATTTAAGTGGAAAAATTTAATGTTGAAATTGTTTAAGTTTAGAAAAGCTTAGGTTATTTTTTAAATTTTATGTATATTATTAAGATAATGTTGGGAAAGGTTATTTATAATTTTTTTTTAATTATCCCTACTAATATTTTAAATGAGAATGTAAGTTTTTTTTGTTACGCATTTAACGCCGGAGCTACTGAGCCGATTTTGATGAAATTAAGTACAGCGATAGACTAGAGCTTGGGAAAGGACATAGGCTTTATTATATCGCGTAAAATCCATGATTCGCGCGGGATTTGTGAAAAATTGAAATTCACGTCGATGAGGTATAACTTAACCAATAAGAGATATCTGATTAATGTACTTAAAGTCAGTATCTTTATAAAGTGTGGTAAGATACCAACAACATATTTACAATTTTATAAATATATATAATAACCTAAAATTTTTGGTTATGGTTATCTTGATACGTTGGATGAGGGCAGCTTAGGACCAATCGTCATGGATATCTTTTGGGGAGGCCTTAGTCCAGCTGTAGACGTCTTTCTGCTGATGATGATAATGATGATGATGATGATGATGGTTATCTTATGTTTCCCACACATGAATTAAGAAATTCTTAAATGCTTAGCTTCCAAGTCATATTGAAAATGATTCAAAATTTTTACGGAATATTGAAATCGTCACGAACACTAAAATTTATTAAATAATCATTTAAATAATATATTTTACTACTTCTAAAAAGTCTTTTTATATTACTTTTAAAATTTGCTAGAATTCCGAGGTAAAATAAAATCACCTTACAAAAGTAGCAATGCAAAGATTCTGCAAGGAACTGAGGGTAAGATATTGAAATTTCGTTCTAAATTTTCTGTTCCACTTTATATTAGATCCACTCGGGTTGGCAGCCGATTAACATAATGTTGCCAATATGTCTTTGAAAATGCTTTAAGTAAAGTAAGCTCCGTAAAATCAAGATTTCTGTTCATCTGTCCAATTTATTAACATTTTTTAAATCATTTCATTGGCGTTACATTCCTTATACAAATGAATTGAGTTTACTTTAGTGTTAATTCCGCCAATATTTGTCTTTAAGCAATTCGACACGTGTTTTGCGTCTACACGAGGTATCCTCAGGACGTGTTGTCTCGCCAAAATCTGGAACGAGACTCAAGACAAATATTGGCGGAATTAACACTAAATAAAACTCAAATCATTTGTATAATTATGGATTTCCGCAAAGTAACGCCTACTTCAATAAATTTTGTTACATTCCTTGTTGATTTGAAAATAATATTAAACCTTAGTTAAACTTTTGTCAGCAATATTATATTGATTATTTGGTTGATGTGTCAACAAGCGCTACCCAATATTATGAACTGCCATACGATATCCCAATTAGTAAATACTTAACTATTTACTGTGTTGGTAATGTTATTTTATATAATTACCACAATAATTATATATAACTATAATAGCATATAATATTCAGATCTTTAGTTAATTTGATTCGTGTAAGTTACTTGGCACTTCCGCAGTGCTAACTAACTTGACTTGAATAACGTGACCGATATAAGCCAGAGAGCTAAGTTCGAGTAGACATTACTTATTGTGAGTTCTAAGGAGTAACGCTGCCTAAATTGTATTGAGTCAGTTATTATTATAATTATTAGTGGAAACTGTAAAATACAGATATTTCAATTTTATTAAGTGCCCTTCTACTTTTTTTATACATATGGAATGGGATATTTTATAAGAAATTATTTAATAATTTGTTGTGTTTTTAAAGTGATAACTATCACTTCTAGGAGATTGATACATAAATAAAAGCCAGAGGTCGTGGGTTCGAGCCTATTTAATATATTATAACATCATTTAAAACCATAAAAAGTAATAAATATTGCGAATGTTATACATAATGTTTGCCCTATAAGTATGTTCTTATTATAATTATCTTTATTTACATTTTGTGTAAGTATTACAGCTAGATATTTTTACAGTATTATAAGTACAGATGACCACACCAATTTTGCTTGGTAATCGGTCAATACAGTCGAATTGACAACCTTCTCCATTATTTAAGTCGGTTAAAAAATTATAATCTAGGTATTGTAACCTATATAAGTATAATTCCTGGATAATTATAGGATTGCAGTTTCGCATAATAAATAATTTATCCCCGCTTATAAAGTAAATAAGTACCTAATAATTATTATGCAGTAATCGAAACGTAAGTATATGACCTTGATCAAACACAATAGTAAAATGTTAATTTTAATATTCGCACATACACGGGCTTCGGGCTCGAGAAATAACCGTCGACAACGACCTGTATGCTGCGCCCATTGAGGCAGCTGATGGTAGATTTACATAATCTCTCGGGAAGACCTAATGATAGAAGTTTTAGAGAAGCGCATTATGAGAAGATACACGATCAAAGGCCTTCTCTATGTCCAGTCTTACTGCCAGGTCTTCTCCCTTGCTTTCGATAGTCGCCGCCCATATAGATGGATGTTATTGTCCACATAGATAGACCATGGAGAAAGCCGTACAGTCGATCGCTAATCAGCTCGTGACTCTCTAGGTATACCAAGAACTGATGTTTAGTTATGCTCTCCATGATTTTATAAAGGACTGTAGTTTGCCGGATCCGAATTGACTCCTTTTTTGGATCGGATAAACATGGTCTGACTTCCATACGTCCAAGACATTGCATTTTGAATAGGAGTGCTGGCATAAACACGTTAGCACCTATGTCAATTTAGGGGACTCGTTCTGTGCACGATGGTAGAAATCCCATCCAGCCCACTCGACTTCTTGACGTCCAAGGAAAACGGAGCTCACTGAACGGTATTCTGTCTGAACTGTACTTCAATCATAGAACTCTGACTTCACGGGATGGTAGGCCGTGTTTTTCCGTCATTGTCAAGAGTCGAGTTCGGAGCAAAAAGAGTTAACAGAAGATCGGCTTTCTCATTTGCCGTACTTTTAGTAGTTTTCTAACCTGAAAATTCTATCTATAGTTAAATTACAATACTTGATAGACCCAAAAACAGTGTGATAATATATCATACGATATAACCGAGATTATTATCCAATAAAAATGCAATTACTATCGCAATTATCCAATGTCATGCTTCCAATATCACGACAACTTCAAATGTCATTTGGAAGAAGTCCAATAGTACTGTTTATATTCAATTTACGAGCGACTTCGCTTTGTAATGTTAATATTCATTTTCTTATTGCTATAATGAGGAAGATGATTTTAAAGAACTATTTTTCTATTTACTTGTTTTAGAACTATATTTAGAAGATATAAACTATATACGGGGAATTCTAGGAGAAAAAAATTGTGCTACTACAATTTTTTTCGGACAACACATTTTTTATTATAGGCCCCGTATTAATAGGCCCGCTATTTTCCAGAGTTAAATCAGCCAGGCTTAAACAAAGATATATGTTGACTTACTCGTGTAAGGCATTGACTATTTGACGTTTGAGTATCTTTGTTGCATCACTTTACATATTATATTGTAATTAAAGTGATTTGTAAAACAATGAAAATGTAAATCTTGATTTAAAAGAGTGGCAATGAGTTTATTGCTACTTCTTCTCAACCCTTTACGAAGTAGCGGTAGATTCAATAAGAAAAATATTTTTTTTTGTCATTTCCGTGACCTACATGAATAAAGTGATTTTGAATTTGAATTTGTTGAAAAATCTTTGACTTTTTAATTATGGTTGTCTATCAAAAGATATAATTTCAATTCTTCACTTGCAGTTTCGTAAAATGCATTTTTACAACTCTTATTCTTTGTTAATGTTATTGAATTACTTTTTGTCATCAATATTTATGAACGCTCGAATAACGATCATTGTTCGTTCAAACATTACATGGTCCATAAAGTCGATGTGTACTGAAAGCAATATTACACTGTGACTGGTGATAAACGGCGGCTTATTGAGGTGATGTGACCTGATCTTTTTATTTTTGATAGTATTATTAGGTAAATATATTGTGTATAGTCTGTGGAATTTTTAAAAAAAAAAATTCATGATGAAGATGCCATTGAATTTCATATTATAAAATTGTGATCTTACTTATAATTTAACAGCTTGGATGCACCGCAATTATATATAATCATTTCTTTTAATTTGTTATGGCAAAGAGAGGCTAATGAAATGACAGTTGTCTCTTGCGCCGCATAATATAACCAAATATTGTCATCGAACAACACAGTTCCAACGCCAATTGCATTACACAATATATGCATAATATAATAGTAAATTGAGACCTATCAGTGATCATCGACCTAATCACCTCGCATTAAGTTCTCGGTGTTACGCCTCGCAAAAGTCCTTTTCCTACACACGCCGAGAGGAAATAACACGCACCTTAGCAACAGTAGTTCCTATAGGATTAGCAGGGGGCCCCAGCTGCAGACCATCTCACCTTGGAATCTAAGATATGTAGCCATAACTGATTTTGCAATTTTGGTAATATAATATGTTTTCCTTTTATAAAGTCTATTATAATCTTAATATATATAAATTACGTGTCACGTTGTTTGTCCGCGATGGACTCCTAAACGAATGAACGGATTTTAATGGGTATTACTTCATGGAGTGCAGTTTAGTCCAACTTGAGAGATAGGATAGTTTTAATTTTAAATTGGGACCCATAATTATTTTTATTTCCAATATTTCTTTTGTATGGACATATTTTCTGCGAGAGAATTTATTGACGCACTTTGACATTTGACAGTTCTGCTGTGAAACAATTTCATTATAATGAACAACAGGGAGCAATTTGACGTTCTATAATCTATACATAATATAGAACGCCATTGACAGGGAGCATATATTACAAAATAATAATTACTGGTGTTATGAAATATTATTGACAAATTCATAAAAAACGGTATTTTATTTATTATGTACAGAACGACGTCTGTCGGGTCAGCTAGTAGACTATAATAATTATAATTGGTAAAATAAACAACTTGTTAACAAGTTTCACTTTACTAAATACTCGCCGTGAGCTTAATTCCTGTAAGCGACGGTTTGAAGTACAGCTGTAAATAAAAGACACCGAATGGGAGGGAGAAATATTATTTTAGAATGAATACTGATTGCAGCTTGGATCGTGGCAATAGGAGGTAAATCAATTAGTTATTTAAACACGATTAGTTTTAAGATTCGACGACGATTCGATACGATCAAGTCATCTCCGATTGGCTTGATTCCTTGGCATTGCATAGAGATGTGGGCTCTCTCTGCATCTTCTACCGCATTTATCACGGGGAGTGCTCAGGGTAGCTGTTCGGGTTGATTCCAGCGGCCGAATTCCACCAACGGACATTACGTACAATGTACCACTCGCATCACGTTGACGTCTGACATTCCACAACCACGCGTTTTCGTAGAAATTTATTGCCGCGCACAGCCACTTTGTGGAATCAATTACTGGCTGCGGTTTTCCCAAACAGTAACGACTTAGGCACCTTCAAGAAAAAAGCATACTCCTACCTTAAAGGCCGGCAACGCATTTCTTAACACCTGTTGTTGCGTATGTTCATAGGCGGTTGCCCGTTTGCCCTCTCTTATATAACAAATAAAGATACTAAAAGTGCAGTATTTAAACATCGTGTGGATGGAAGTTTTAAATTCATTCGAGTATAAGAGTTAATTGCGATTAATATCCTGAAGTGTCAGTCTGTTTGATTTGCTCTTGTCATCCGTCGTCATTTTTTTTCATAAAAAAAGCCCCTGAAAAGGTCCCTGAAGTATTCATTAATGGTGGAAATCAGGTCGGAACAGATGATACGGATACTTTATTACTAACTAACCTAAATAGACCTCAAATTTCCTTTTTAAAACGCATAAAACTAATTCGTGAGGTATCAAGATAAATATTATTTAAGTAGAAATCCTTCAATAACACAACTAAAAGGGCATTCACTTGAGCTTCAAGAACCGTAAGTAAGAATGCAAATTTGGACATAGCTGGGCATTTGTAAACGTTTAAGTTTATTAAAATGTAAATTTCATGTAATAATTATTCGTCAAGATACATTTTTAACATCTCATCAACAGTAAGCCTTCTTATCTATGTTACTTGAAGTTTGATGCTTTTCAAGATAAATTTTATTAGAGTACTAGCTGACCCGGCAAACGTTGTCATGTTATATCAATTATTTTTAGAGTTAGACTGTTTCTTAGGAATTACAACTTTACTCTATTTTTCTAAAATAATTGATATTTCTAAAATAAACGTCAGTACGTCAAACCGTCAAAAAGTACCGTCAAAATCGGTCCAGGCATTTCAGAGATTAGCCGGAACAAACAGACAGACAAACAAAAATTGTAAAAAATGTTATTTTGGTGTATTAACCGTATATATGTATTACATATATTCATATACATGTAGTAAAAAATGGTTATTTCATTATTAAAAAAACTAAAATTTTATTTATATGTAGTATGTATAGATATAATAATATTTTCTCTTGTTTTATTACTTAATGAGAATAAACTCCAGAAAGTAATTGAGTTTTACAGTGACTTTTGTAATAAATGAACTCAATAACATGATTCTGGAAAGTATACTCTTTGTCAGCATTAATATCTAAATATGATATCAATTTGATAATAATTAAAATAAATTAATAAATGAAAAATAAATTGAAAAATGGAGAAAGTAAAAGAAAAACCTGAAAAAATAGTCATGTGTATATTTTTTGTTTGTTTCTTTTTTGTAAAATTTGGTAGAGCTTTGTTTATTTTGTTTTTTTTCTTTCAAAAAACTCATACACTTTTCTAAAGCGGCGGCAACGCTCCTCTAAAAGGCATCTATTTTCTTAACATTAATTTCTTTAGAAATCTTTTTGCTGCCCCGGGGCGTAAAAAGATTAGAGTAGTCCCAGGTCCAAGGGTGTCGTAAGAGGCGACTACGGGCTTTTTGAAAATGGGAGAGTCACGCTGCTGTCTTATGACGTCAGCACAATCGGGCCAGTCTCGTCCGGGTTACTTACCACACTCGCACAGAACAGGCGTGACGTAGCGGCCTAGTGCCGCTTGTTTCGCATAGGTTAGTGTCGAGGACCGGAGGCCATTCCCCCCCCGTCCTTCCCTCCCCCCCAACAAAATATGAGAGCGGTATCTAAAGAGAAATTACCCCAGGAGGGTACCGGCTCTTGTAGAGCCGGAAAATCCCTCCCCGAGCATTCGCGCTCGGGCTGCCCCTCGTACTCTGGGGAGGGCTCAGTACCGCGTATGTCACAGGGCAGCAACACCACGGCACCCCGCTCCACGCTTCATGTGGACTTTTGTAACATCCGGGCAATTCACTCCAACTTAAACGCCGTCCACCACCACCTTGAGACGGCGCAGCCGGCCTTGTGTTTCCTTACTGAGACGCAGGTATCTCGACCTAGCGATACGTCATATTTAACGTTCCCCGGGTACAAAATTGAGCATAATTTCATGTCTCATGCCGGGGTATGTGTGTACATTAGGGAAGATATCTGCTGTCGCCGTCTCGGCAATTTTGAGGGTAGGGGCCTGTCTACTCTCTGGCTCCGCGTAGATTTAGAGGGCCGCGTCCGCATCTATGCGTGTGTCTACAGGTCCCATAGTGGTAACGCAGAAACGGATCACCTCATGGGCTGCGTTCAAGCGGCATTTGATGACGTGCTTGCTCAGATCCCCTCCGCTGAAATCGTAGTCTTGGGTGATTTCAACGGGCACAATGCCGAATGGCTTGGATCACGTACCACAGACTACGCAGGGCGATCTGTGCATAATTTTGCATTGGCGTATGGTCTGTCCCAATTGGTTGAGTCGCC
>CATIXQ010000014.1:11159984-11176918 GCA_949711755.1 Leptidea juvernica
ATCACTTATTGAAAGTCAAAAAACTACCACCCATTCCAAAATGAATGCCTACTACTTGCTGCTGAGTTTACAAACTGAACGGTTTTCTGTCTTAACTGTTCTTCAATCATAGAGCTCTGACACCGTGGGATGGAAGATGGTGTTTTTCTGCAGTCGTCAAGAGTCGAGCTCGACTTTTCATATTATATAGTAATTGAAATCATTTGTTAAACGATGAAAATGTAAATCTTGATTTAAAAGAGTGGACAATGAGTTTCTTGCTACTTCTTCTCATTAGCTCAACCCTTTAGGAAGTAACGGTAGATGCAATAAGAAGAAATTTTGTTTTTGACATTAATAAGAGTCATTTCCGTGACATATATGAATAAAGTGATTTTGATTTGATTTGATTGTCCAACTTCAAATGTCATTTGGAGCGGTCCAATAGTACTGTTTATATTCAATTTACGAGCGACTTGGCTTTGTAATGTTAATATTCATTTTCTTATTGCTATAACGAGGAAGATGATTTTAAATAACTATTTTTCTATTAACTTGTTTTAGAACTATATTTAGAAGATATAAACTATATACGGGGAATTCTTGGAGAAAAAAATTGTACTGGGAGCAATGACGTTCTATAATCTATACATAATATAGAATGCCATTGACAGGGAGAATATTTTACAAAATAATTCTTGGTGGTTAGAAATAGTATTGACAAATTCATAAAAAAATTGTATTTTATTTATTATGCACTGAACGACGTCTGTCGGGTCAGTTAGTAGACTATAATAATTATAATTGGTAAAATAAACAACTTGTTAACAAGTTTCGCTTTACTAAGAACTCGGCTTGAGCTTAATTTCTGTTAGCAACGGTTTGAAGCACAGCTGTAATAAGACACCAAATAGGAGAGAGAAATATTATTTTTGAATGAATACTGATTGCAGTTTGAATCGCAGTAGAAGATAAATCAATTACTTATTTAAATACGATTAGGTTTAAGATTCGATGACGATTCGATACGATCAAGTCATCTCCGATTGGCTTGATTCCTTGGCATTGCATAGAGATGTGGGTTCTATATGCATCTTCTAGCTCAGTGGAGCAGCTGTTCGGATTGATTCCAGCGGCCTAATTCCATCACCGGACATTACGTGCAAAGTACCACTCGCATCATGTTGACGTCTGACATTCCGCAACCACCCGTTTTGGTAGAAATTTCTTGCCTCGCACAGCCACTGTGTTGAATCAATTACCGGCTGCGGTATTCCCGACCAGTTACGACTTAGGGACTTCAAGAAAAAAGCATACTCCTACCATAAAGGCCGGCAACGCATTTCTTAACACCTGTTGTTCCGGATGTTCATAGGCGGCCCGATTGTCCCCTCTTATATAAAAAATAAAGATTCTAAAAGTGCAGTATTTAAACATCGCGTGAATGGAAGTTATAAATTCATTCGAGTATATAGTGCCACAAGGGTCTTTTGGCGCGTAAGTGACATAGACAGGAGGGCGCTACAGTGAAATTGGGGTTACCGGTGAATAAAAATTGCCTAATTTAGGGTCCAATTGAAAGAGATACTATAGGTAGTTTTAATTTTAAACTGAGAACATGCATATATATCTATCCCGAAATCTTAGGGCCTAATGAACATATCAGATAATAGGATGAACAGAATTTTAAGTTTTTTAACTGTTAGAACTTAAGGAAATGGTAAACTATAAAAGTATACATGTATATACCTATCATTCATCAAACATAAGCATATGGTGGCAAAAAAGAATAATGTTTCAAATAATTTTATTATAATTATGATCAAGGTGTACAATATTAAGTGGTCGAATATCGTCCAATTCTTCGTCTTCACTATCGCTGCTTTCTTCAGGCTAAGTCTATGATGAACGGTACGTCCAAATGCGCGTCCCTTATGTGATACTCTTTTTGTATTTTTTGACGTGCGAACAATAATTGCGCCACTCCTCAACAGTAATAGCATTAAATGCATTCATTACCATACTTGGCATTTCATTAGCCAGTTTCCCAATGTTCACCATAGCCACTTTGTGTTTCATTTCAATGGGGTTGAGATCACAATGATATGGAGGTAAACGCAATACCTGCAAGCAATAAATACAATGTATAATTGGTAAAATGGTATAGGTTAGGAAAGTCGGTTAGCTGTTTAGCAGTTAGGAATACCTTTTTATTGGATCAAGTAATCTTGTATCCTTTAAATACCAGACTGTTATCATTCGATTCCGGAGATTAAATAAAAATATATTTGTTAATATTATATTAGGTGACAATATATTAGTAAAATACCTAGTGGCCTAATCCTTAATGGCGTCAATACCATAAACAGGTTCCGGCTTATTTCTTTTTACAATTTTCAATAATTGTGGTATTGTATATTGTGGTGAATATTCAATATGATTTCTTGATAATCATTCCTGTATTACTTTATCCCTTTCTTGAATTTGTGTTAGGTGCTTTGTTCATGCTTGTATTGTGATATGGTGCATTATCCATCACAATAAGACTCGGTTGGTTTAAATTGGGTGCTAACTTTTCAGTAACCCATTTTTTGAAATTTGTGTGATTCATGTCAGTATGATAATCTCCACTTTTTGTTTGTGATTTAAATACCAAGCAGGCATTCTCCACAAAGCCTTGCTCACCGCCAGCATGGACTATTATAAGCCCTTTAGATATAGGATTCAGTACACCATCTGTGAATAAATGAATTCATAAACTATAACAAACAAACAAGATTCGGAAAAAGATAAATGGCAGGCTATGAGTTGTTTATTGCTAATGGAGCACTTTGTCTTACTGGCGTTGGACATAATGATGTAAAATACCTGTGCCATCATCATTCTGCCAACATTTTCCATAAGTTAGACCAGAATGAATGTATATCTCATCTAAGTACACAACTGGAAGTTTAAGTGTCTCATCATTGTCCTTTAAAACCTGAAACATAGAAGACAATCGTTCTGTTACATACATACACAAGTTATTACGGTTCAAGGTAACTAAAAATATGATACTCTACCTGCAGGTATTTAGCTCGCCAAGCAGATATATCATTTCTTTCAATCAAAACCTTCCAATTACTTTTTGACTTCTTAAATCGGAAAACAATCTTTTTTATGTGTTGTCTAAGAATTTCTCGACTGCCTTTAAATCCAATGTCTTCCTTAAGATTATAATAATGACAATATAATTTATTCACTGTAGGAATTTCCTTTTTCATAGTATAAAATTCATGGATTTTACGCCGCAAAACACCAATATCAAAATCATCCATCAAAATTTTTTTCCTTTTCTTTCTTTTCTTTCCCTGGTGTAACAATTTTACTTGATGAAGCTTCGGCCAATCTTTCTTCACCTATAATTTTTGTCACTGTGCGCAGTGATATGCCTGAAAATAAGTAGGAAGATCTGACATGACAATTATTTTTATTCCTATAATATTTTAAATATTTTAGCCAAACTGATAATGTAGAATGTTGGCAACACTAACCTGTAGTAGCGGCGACTCGATCATTTACCTTTTCAAATGGAATAATCGGAGCTGTAGCTTGTTTTTCTTTTAAGAAAAACTCTTTTACCTTTAGCAACACCTCTCTGACATCACTTATGATCACTTTCGGCATGTTAAAATTCAATATTTTCACAAAAAACCACAAAAATGTTCGAGCAAACCTGAGGAGTAAACAACAGTGACACGAACTGCCAAAATGACGTTTGGCAAGATGGCGCCGTTTAGTACCAATTTTCGCCACGCGCCAAAAGACCCTTGTGGCAGTGTAAGAGCTAATTGCGACTAATATCCTGAAGTGTCAGTTAACTAATATCCTGTTTGATCCCTAGAGGTATAACTCATAATATAGATATATTGTCTTAGATTTAGTATATTACGAAAAATTTTTTCCAAAGTCAAATAAACTTTTTTCAATTAGGCTTAAACGAAGCGCTTTTGGATTATCACTATAAATATTTCTCTTAAATTACTGAATCTACCAAGTGTTCGGAAAAAGTAGAGCTCGTGTACACATAGAGTATTTTACAATGTCTGTAATATAGTAAAAAAAAAAGGTTTTAAGTATCCAATATAATATGAGTCTTATTAAAAGTTAAAAGCATTTTAAATATTTCATAAAAAGTAATAAATAATAAACTGTACAAATATAAACTATCCTATTTTGGATGTATCAATCTTAAGAGCTTGAATTTATTCTTTGTAAGGATGCTTCTTGTAATATATGGTCGTGATTACTGTCATAATTAGTAATCGCTCGTATCCAATGAATAAACCAATTTTAATAGAACTATCAAATATATAAAACATAAAAACAATTTGAAAAATATTTTAACCGTAATGGTATAATTATAAATTATTTGCAATTTTTGCCAGCGGGTGGCTCACAACGGCGCCTATTTCTGCCGTGAAGCAGTGATGTGTGAGCATTACTGTTTCGGTCTGAAGGGCGCCGTAGCTAGTGAAATTACTGGGCAAATGAGAATTAACAACTTATGTCTCGAGCGCAGGTGACGAGCGCAGTTGTAGTGCCGCTCAAAATTTTTGGAGCCAATAATCCCGAGTGGCACTGCATTGTAATGGGAAGGGCGTATCAATTACCATCCACTGAATATCCTGCTCTTGTCGTCCGTCGTTATTTTATTTCATGAAAATAAGTTTAATGAAAAAAAAACCCTTGTCCCTGATTTCCACATCCGTCTCATCTGAGAAGGTTACTTTATTACTAACTAACCTAAAAAGACCTCACATTTCCTTTTTAAAACGCATACAACTAATTCGTGTAGTATCAAGATAAATATTATTTAAGTAGAATCCCTTTAATAACATTATTTAAAGGGCATTCACTTGAGCTTTAAGAACCGTAACTAAGAATGCAAATTTGGACAAAGCTGGGCATTTGTAGACGTTAAGTTTATAAAAATGTAAATTTCAAGTAATAATTATTCGTCAAGTTAAATTTTAAACATCTCATTAGCAATAAACTATCTTATTTATGTTACTTGACGCTTGCTGCTTTTTAACATAAATTTTATTACAATAGTATATTATTTGATTTACGCGCGTGTTACTTATTTATATAAAACACTTTTAAAGGATTAAAACGCGTGTATTATTATTATTATTATTATAAATTGTAACTGTTTTTCGGAGGCAATAAATGGCGCTAAACTTCATAATGACAAATACTATCTTTGACTCATTTCATCTGCAGTCCCCCTGAAAACGAGATCTGGAAAGGTCTTGAAACGTCGGGTTTTCTAAAATGAAAATGTAACTTTTACGCAAAAATCTAATGTAAGAACAGTTACAATTACACGCGTTTTAATCCTTTAAAACTGTTTTATTAAAATTTATTACAGTATATTAATATTTTCTTTTGTTTAAATACTTAATGAGAATAAAATCCAGAAAGTATTTGAGCTTGACAGTGACTTTTGCATAAAATGAACTCATTAATATGATTCTGGAATAGTATTCTCTTTGCCGGCGTTAATATTTAAATATAATATCCATTTCCATTTCCATTTCATATTCAATACTTCCATAAATTGAAAAATGGAGAAATAAAAGAAAAACTTGAAAAAAGAATGACAAGTGTATATTTTTAGTTTTTTTCTTCCTTGTAAAGTTTGGTAGAGTTTTGTTTGTTTAGTTTTTTTCTTTCAAAAACACATACATTTTTTAAAGCGCCGTCAACGCTCCTCTAAAAGGCATAAAAGGCATCTATTTTCTTAAAATTGAAAAAAAAATATTTGGAAGTCTTCTTGGTGTCATTTCTAATATACTAGATACTACTACCGCTTTGGTAGATTTCTCAGGTGTTGCAAGAGAATCACCTTCACCTTCGCACGACACGCCACAAGTGAGGATATCATCCCCACCATCTGGATGTGCGGTCCTCCATAGTGCGGTTTTCAAGGAGCTTTCTTCCACGTACTACAAAGCTATGGAATGAGCTTACTTGTGCGGTGTTTCCGGGACGATATGACATGGGTACCTTCAAAAAAAGCGCACACACCTTCCTTAATAAAAAATCACTTAACATCAGGTTTCCATCGTTTGTCCTCCTTTTCTATAAAAAATATGACCACGCTATTATATGGCACGAATAACTATTTCTTCTACAGTGCAACATGATTGTATATTTAAATCCGCAGTATGACTGTATATTGTAATTGCGAATTTTTGTGTACTATGTAATGTTGTAATGATATATTTTATACTGTGAAAATAACTGAACTACGCAATTACTGGTCCTTATTATTTCTTACGGCGCTAGCAGCAGAATGGAGGATGCCTGCTAATTGGACTATGTAGCTGTCCCACTGGAACTTATGAAGCGATTCTCACGAAAAACGTAATGTCAAAAACTTAAAATTTCACGAAAAACATGTAGATGATAAATAGTAATAATAATTATTATTATTTCCAATCTAGAAGTATACAAGATGCTTTTAAGTAATATTTTACCTTAAATGCATAATTTCTAGGATTGTGCATAAAAGTATGTGCAAAATATTGAAATATTTCCTTCAAACCTTCGATTCCAGTGATATTAGATCTGAGAACACTGGCAGCCGATTAAAATAATGTTACCAATCTGTCTTCGACAATTATTTTAAGATAAGTGACTTACGTAAGACCGAAAACTATTTCTATTCGTCGTGCCGTCTTATTTGCATTCTTGAATTCTTATCTGCAGGGTAATTCTTATTCAATTTTGATTTGAAATAGTAAATATTCGTTTTTTGACACTTTAGTAAGGAAATTGAATAATACTATACGAAAAATAAAAGAGGGTTAAGAGTCTGACCAAAAGTTGCGTTACTAAGAAAAATGAATTTATTTTTTATGATGTAAAGCAATCTTAGTAAAATTTATATAATCATATTTGTTTGATTGAAGTCTAAATAAACAAGAATTTTATCCCTTTGGCTTTAATGCAGACTTTTAATATTAACCCACGAATCTATTGACGTATTACGTATCCACGATTTACGTAATATTTCCATGGCAAAGGAGACAATTTTTTTTGTTCGATGAATAGGCCCACCTCAAAATGTGGTGTATTGACACATACACGGATTTATTCCTTATAATCTCTAGTTTACAACGGTATATTTACTTAGAAATGGTCTAACTGGAATACTGAGAAATACGACAAAAATGTGAACGTCAAAATAACCTAAAAATCATAAAAATATGTTAATATCATGTTCATGATCCCGGTTAGATTTCACAATAAAGTGTGGCCTGTTGACAATAATTACTAATTAGTTACAATTTTACTAGCAAAATACGATTAATAAACATCACCATATACAGTGGGCCAAAAAAATGGCGCCATTGGTCACTGCTTGTTCGAGAGTTTTCTTATACGAGTCGATGTCAGCGTGTCATTTAGAATAGGTAAAACCAATAGTAATTTGTATGCCGAGGGGTTCTAATCTGGACTTGACGATGGCCAGTCTTCAGGTCTTATAAAGTCTGGAAAGTTGATTTCAACAAAGTTTGATAGTTCATGTCTCGTGAACAGATGAGTCTTGCTAGAATGTCTAAGGTACAGTTTAAATGCGTTTCGCTAAGTTTCTTAGAATGTTTTAATAAGTTCTCGTAAAGGAGTCTGCACACTTTCTTCAGAAAATTTAAGCTTAGAGACTCCTTGATAAGACACCGTCACCAAACCTTGACTGATGCAGGATTATGATCATGTAACAATGATAATGATAACACAGATTGGTAATGGAGCGACCCTCAGGCTATTAAATAATAAGTTCAATGTTACTTTGTTACCAATTTTTTTTATGAAAAATAAAGGAAGCTCGCTGAGTTTCTTGCGCCCGTTCTTCTCAGGTCTGAAGCATACTTTTTGGAATGGGTGGTAGTTTTTGACTTTCAATAAGTCGTGTCACATCCTATTTCTTATAAAAATATTGGAATTTGAAAACACTATTCAAACTACTTGTTAAGCTTCTTTAAAGCTAGAAGCGTACACTTTGGTATTTTCCTTATTGCTGTGTTTACTGAGTGCATCAGTGTAAAGTATATTACTATACTATTCACGCGCGTATCAGGATAGCAATTATTTTGATTTAGTCACTCAACTGTAAAATTGATTAAGAACATTTCCTGTACGTTGTCGATAAGCACCCAGATTCACAGCTTCTATAACAGTACGCAAAACAGACCTAGCGGAAATACTCGAATGCGCGAATAATCAGTGAAGTAATAAAAAGTGACTTTTCGATATACATATTGAGATGACTTGGATATTTTAATAATTTAAATAAAATTATAAATTACAAAAGTCACGTCATGGCTATGTAATCCATTTACTTCTGAAGCGTTTTCTTGTTCACTCGAATTTAAACTAGATGATAAATATGCATGTTTTTAAGAAAAAAACCGACAACCGACTTCAAAAACGCTATTCCAAAACAATAGATGTTATATGCACAAAAAAGTATAAAAAAAATTCTTTTAAACAATCTTCATAAAAGCACTTCAGGTTTCAAAAGCACTGTTTAACGTTTATATTCAATTATAGTGGACTTAGCATTGTAGTGTTATTATAAATTGTTTTATTATATTTACATAATAACTATTAATAATTTTATGTTGTTTAAAAATATTATTTATATTTCAACATTTGCTGTTTTTTGTATTATTTTCTGAAGTTATTGGCAAGATGGCTAAGTTTGTCTAAAATTATAGATAATATTTTATTTTTTGTATAAAACAGAAATTATTAAATAAATATTAGTAAATATTTAGTTTATATTTCCAGATTGAGGTAGACGGTAGCTCGGAGAACGAAGAAGAAAGTTCGAGCAAAAGTTAACATATCTTGTTGTTTTCTTTTTCGTGTTGGCCTATGGCAATATACGAGGGCGGCACTGAAAATTTTGGGAATCAAGGAAGTGACACAACATTACAATTTACAAATGTATTTATTGCTTTTCTAAGTATTCTCCGCGAAATTTGACACATTTTTCCATACGATGGAACCAATAATTGAAGCAACCATTCCATTCGGAAGTTGGGGTCTCCAAAATGGCCGTTTTGTAGGTGTCCACAGTTTCTTCAGGTGATGAAACTCTTTGACCACGCAATTTATTCTTTATTTTAGGGAAAGTATAGAAATCATTTGGGCTTAGGTCAGGGCTGTACGGCGGATGGTCTACTAATTCTATGTTTTCTTGCTCTAAAACCTCTTTTGTTCTGTGCGTGGTGTGAGAACTCGCATTGTCGTGATGGAGGATGATGCGGCTGTTGCAGTTCTCTTTACGGAGTTCAGAAACGACCTGTGGCAATAAAATGCTAGCATACCATTCTGCATTAACCGTTCTTTATCCTTCAAGAGGAATAGTCGCAACATGGCCGGTTTTGGAGACAAACGTGGCCACCATTTTTTTTGCAACACTCCGTGAAAGAACAATTTTTGTTGGCTTTAACTCATTTTCGAACACCCCAACTGGTGACTGGTTTTTTGTTTCGGGTTCGTACGCGTATATCCAGGATTCGTCACCTGATACGATTTTGTATACAGCATTTGAGGATCTTGCGTGGAATCTTTCGAGAGTTCTAACGCACCAAGTAACGCGAGCCGCTGTTTGCTCTTCACAGAGCAAATGCGGTATCCATCGGGAAAACAACTTTTTTACACCTAATTGTTCATGCAAGATTATTTGTATTTGACTCATCCAAATGTCTAAAGTAGCCTGAATTTCGCGGTATATCACATGTCGATCTTCCTCAATCAGCTTACGCACAGCGTTTTCTTTGGTGACTGCAGTTTTTGGACGACCTTGACGGGGATCACCACTGAGCTTGACACGTCCACGTTGAAATTCAGCAAACTAGCGATAAATTGTGGTTTTGGATGGGGCTTCATCACCAAATGCAGAAATCATCCGATCAGCACACTGTTTTTGTGTTAAACCACTTCGAAAGTCATAATAAATCATCGCTCTAGAATTTTCTCGAGTCAATTCCATTTTCTCAACGACTAAACAAATTTGACAAGACATTGTCACAAGATCGAGAATCTTTTTTTAAATAAATAAATGGTATTCGATTTTTAAGACCAAGGAGTTTTCAATTAAAAATATTTTAATATGACAGGAACAGTGGAAATATTCCATTCCCGATACTTTTAGTGCAGCCTATGTATTATATAACATTCCTTTCTTAAAAATTATTAAAATTATATACATATTATATTATTATACAATTCAAACAGGGCATCGAACCCGTTATCCGAAATGGCAGAATTATATCACTCTACAAGCGGACTCGTATAAAACTCTTAAATTGAATTCTTTAAACATTGATGAAAATGGCATTTCTAGAAAATTATCCAAAAGAACGGTAACAGTTTTTATTAGCAATTTGGAAGCTGGCTCAAAGCCAAAGATCTCAAGTATTGCTGAACTTCACAACCTCTAACTCCATTTTTACTTCTGGAAAATTACACAGTCGCATTGCATTATCAAACCTAATTCATACAATATGTTTCTATGTGCTGTGTTTTGTTCAATTGATCAGTAATATTCAAATTAAAAAGTTCAAACAGGTTAAAAGAAAATTAGTTAATTAAACTTTGTGGATATACAAAGAAAGAGTCTTTTAAAAAGGTATTCTAGCTAAATATTCCTTTAACTCCGGTTGTTGTTTTCCAAGCGGTTAGCTCCCTTTTTACGCCTTAGTGCATATTATGTACAATTTAGTGTTGAGTTCAGGAAATATTGTGATTTTTTACTAATATGAGCTGATCTAAAACAGAATTATCTATTGATAACTGTCGAATGTCTTGTATTCAGCAAATATTGATAATTTTTACTAATTTGAGCTGATCTAAAACAGTATTATAAACCGATGACAGTCTAATGTCTTGTATTCAGTAAATATTGTGAACTTTTTCAATTTTGAGCTGACACATTTCACACCATTTTGAACACAACAGTTCAAGTGCAGAAACAGCCTAAAGCTAAAACTATTTTTATACTGCTACGAAGATGAAAATAAAAATAAAAAAATTATAATACTAACTATCTTAGAATTTTAAATAAGACTCAAACATACTTATGCTGGGTTGCATTACATTGGCTGTTATAGTTAAGGTTTTATTCAAATTTAGCGTTAACAGTAACGCTTACTTTAACATAGACTGCGGAATGTGTTGCACCATCGTATTTCTTGGCATAGTTAAAGCTTAAATCTGAAATATCAAGTCAATATCCAATTTTCATTTGAAATTTTTATCAGGTCGCTACTAAACGTTAACAATAGCTTGTACCGGCGAAGATTGGACGGCTACGGTTAACAGTTAAGGTTATGACGTCATCTAAAAATTCTCAAATGGTGCTACACATTTTTGGCTTAACCGGTACCTTAAAATGTTTGTTATTGCTGAAGTTGGTTGTTGCAATCCAGCTTTAATTTTAAGATAAGCTTAATTTATTAATTTAGCTAAAGTTACTCTGCATATGATATATTTAAATTAATTAAGTTAATATTTATAATAGTGTGATGCGATAACTGTACGTTCTAACACTTTTTAAACTTAAATGAGAAATATTTATTATAATTAAAAATTGTAGATAGCTTAACTTATTATTGAATTTACATGAGAACTTTAATATTTAGAATATTGAGAACCCCCAAAAATTTTAACGATAATTTGAGTAAAATTAAGAAGATATCATAATTATCCAAATAATAGTTATTATTTGTATATTATTGCTAAGGAACGAAAAAATAATAAAACTAGTAAATTATATTATAATATTGCTATTAGAAGATACTGACATATATGAAATTTTAATAAAACTTATGCTTATGATCTTTTATCACGGCATTAACATTAACTTACAAAATTTGTTCGAGATTTTGCATGAGAACCGTACTGCCTCAAATTTATTCATTTATTTTGATTTCTCCTTCAACAAGAAAAAAATATTTTTCAGTTAAGTGAAATAAAATTAATGTTTAAATCTCAAAATGTAATTAATAGAAGTGCAAAAAATGGACTTAATCAGAATAGCAATGATGAAAACTGAAAAGAAACGATTTAGCATTTATAAGTGTTATTGATGGTAAATAAAAAAGGCAATATTTTACATATTTATAAATGGTAATTTATATAACACAAATATATTAATAATTTAATTTTTAGTATCCCTTGGTGGAGTGGCATTTTAGTATACCATCAGCTTATTAAAAATAAAAACAACCGACGTAACTAGAATTATATTATTTAATTAGATTGTATAAAAATACGTAATTATTTTTTAAATTTTTAGTGCATATAAGATCTATTGTTTTGAAAAATCGATTGTTTTTTTGTTACACTTACTTACAGTAAGGGTCGCACCCTTACTGTAAGTCGTTTAGGAGTGAGTTCCATTTTTTCCATATTTTACTAGGTCTTGCTTAGTTACTTATTACTTGACCATAAAGAAAAAGATGAAAAATAAAAAGATTTGGCCTAGTATCGTTACTTTGCTCCTAAGAAGTTAAGAATTCCGTTTCTTTGACATGGATCCCATAAGCAGAACCTAACCAAACTCTCAACAAACTACTTTTGAAGTATATCCTTTCCACTAAAAAAAGAATCATTGAAATCGGTTGGCACGATCTTGAGTAAATCGTAAATTTGTCGAATATATACTTATACCAAGTATTAGACTTTTATGGCTTTCTCATGAATACCACTGTCAGATTTAGACCAACTTGAGAGCCAACCAAACAATGAGACCACACGGAAAGCACCAGCTTTCAAATAGAAAAAGAACTATTAAATTCGGTTAACTCAGTCGAAAATTCTGAGGTAAAAACATAAAAAAAACATACCGACGAATTCTCCTACTTTTTTGAAGTCGGTTTAAAAAGCTATGTAATGTTATCTGTGTTAAAAAAGCAGCAATTCCATAAAATGGCTTTACCGATTTTGACGACGTTTATAATTATGATTGATAAGCAAGGATAAGACAAGTTTTTCGATTTCTATTTCGGAACTGGCAATTGAACTCAACTCATAAACTTATGATAAAGTAAATCGTATTGTCGACTCATTTACTTTTGTAAGTGATTTCAAAATTAAAATTATAAATTAGACGAATCGAATCCATCTGTTCTTTTATTTTTTGAATATTTTGGTAAAAAGTAATAACTTATAATGGTAATTTTCGTGTAAATTTTTTCTTGTAAGAAAAAAAAGAGTTTTACTGTATAAGTACTCAAACTCGTGCATTATTTTTAAGGACGGAAAAATACAGCTATTTGAATGAAAGTAATTAGTAATAGTTAGATTCATTCCATAAATTATTATTTTAATAAATATTTTTACATGTTCTAGTTACAAGTTGTAATAATTATATACTTAACTGTCAATTAAAGGTTTCAACTCCTTAATGAATTTTAAATAAATGATTTTTATGAATGTTTCTTATAGGGTAACTGGAAATAGTTTGATTCACCTAGTTGTTTAAATTTTTAATATCTTAGTCTAGTCGCTTTTCTTCACACTAAATGTATTTAAGAAGCTTCCACTTGGATAATAACAAGAGCGCAATCTAAATATTAGCCACTGCAACGAAGTAACCTTTATATTATATCCATAGATGTAAATATTTACACGATGTTCCCAGCAAATCCAGAACTATTGTGGGGCAGAACTAAATTAATTAATGCTGCTTTGATACCGAGCCTT
Source organism: Leptidea juvernica (assembly GCA_949711755.1). Taxonomy (NCBI): domain Eukaryota; kingdom Metazoa; phylum Arthropoda; class Insecta; order Lepidoptera; family Pieridae; genus Leptidea; species Leptidea juvernica. The sequence continues at coordinate 11,173,731 of CATIXQ010000014.1, forward strand.
ACAACCGCTCGTCTGCATTCATTAGACAAATACACAACGCGTGTGTGGTCGACATACACCAATATCAACTTAGATTAATGTTTGATGTACTGTCGAGTACTGAAGAGATAATGTGTGCCATAACTAGTATAAACTTAATCGTAGTAAAACGCTGACGTGACATACAAAATATTAATCTTTCAATTAAAAAAATTTTAAACGATTAAAACGCGTGCAATTGTAACTTATCACGGGGAGTGATCCGAAGAGCAGTTTAACCTTATTCATGCCGCCGAATTCCACCTTCGCACGACACGCCACAAGTTAGGATATCATCCTCACCATCTGGATGTGTGGTGGTCCACCACAGTGCGGTTCTCAAGGAGCTTTCTTTCACGTACTACAAAGCTGTGGAATGAGCTTCCTTGTGCGGTGTTTCCGGGACGATACGACATGGGTACCTTCAAAAAAAGCGCGTTCACCTTCCTTAAAGTCCGGCAACGCTCCTGTGATTCATCTGGTGTTGCGGTGATCACTTAACACCAGGTGACCCGTACGCTCGTTTGTCGTTTGCTATTCCATAAAAAATTGTTTTTACATTAGATTTTTGTGTGAAAGTTACATTTTTATTTTAGTTAACCCGACGTTTCAAGATCTTTCCAGATCTTGTTTTCAGGGGGACTGCAGGTGAAAACGCAAAAATCGAATGAAAAAACAGTTACAATTACACGCGTTTTAATCCTATAATTTTTTTTTTATTCAAATGTGTAACACTCGCGTTAGTCAAAAAAAAATTGTATCTATTATTTTAAGCCTATTTTTCTTACTTTACAATAAAAAACCTGTTTCTTATGCGATCAAGTTACAAGTCGAATTACGTCTCAAAACAAATAATATCCTCGGAAACTTCCCCCCGTGGCCATCAGCTAGAGACTACAAATATTGAAATCACATGTGCGTGTAACTCAGCACCGTCATCCTTCCTACCAGAACACAACTCTTGCCCGTTTTCCCCCTCTTATATAAAAAAATACCAGTGGGGGGCTCCTTTGCACAGAGATTATGAGTACCATAACGTCATTTTCTGCAATGAAGCAGTAATGTGTAAGTATTATTATGTATAATTTAACTTTTTCAGTGAGCCATTGCTTTGATTCAAAGGAGCTACATAGTGTCTTAAATCATTAACAGCTGATAATGTCTGGGCGTTTGACAAAATCAATCATTAAGATCTTTAATTGATTGAATTTCGTACAGTGCTAAATTGTCATCAATGACCTAACTGTCTCGGTGACCTCTAACCGCTGCCACAAGAGGTAAGACATAAAGGTAAGTGGAAGCGTATCAAAGGGGATAGCGAATAGTATTAAGAAATGTATGAAAACATGTGTTTAGTTGCAGGGCGTTTAATGGCGTATCATTACGTTCAACGATACAAAGATATAAAATTAATTAATTTTAAACCAATGTGATGTACTGGTAAACGTTGAATGTTTTTCAATTAATCTATAATTGAAACATTGATGGATACAAGCTCTATCAGGCGAGGAAAACAACGAAATATTTTATTAACACTGAATGTCATTGTGTTTACAAAAAATAAATAAACTGGAAATTTCAGAGCCTCATATTGGGCAAGCTACTAGGGGAGCATTACCTTGGAGCAGTTGTTTTTGTAACTGTGCTATTAATACATCTTACTTAGATAATATACAAAACTAACTCTTATAAGATAATAAAAACTTATGCGCCATTGTAAGTTAAGCTTTAATTGGCTCAGCAGCGTTTATTTCCGTAACCACAACATTTACTATTCTCAACATCGCTACACAACAGCAAAATTAGCTGGAGCGTTATAGAACCTACGTAAGAGTTAATTGAATATTTAAAGTGAACTTAGTGCTTCTTATTTATTTTAAAGTCTCAGCTATATAGACTATGGTCTATTTATAGGTTTTATAACGATTATTTTGTTATTAAAAACAGTCTGGCGCTCTTTCGTAGAAATAATAAACGTGTGTTTTATATTGCTATGAAAAGTAGCTAAAGTGAACAGAACAGTGTCTGTGTACTATGTACGCGTTCAAGATGTTTAGTGTGCAAAAAAGTTTTTGTTTCCATTTAACTTTTTCGTACGAAAACGAAAATGAAAATATTTTTATTTTTTAAACGTTATAAGAATGCATACGGCATGTGTATTATTAAATTACCTAGATCGGTATTTGATAGTTGTCATTAGATTTGTTAGAGAAATAAAAGAAAAATAATTAATAGTTATTCGTTATTTGTATAGTTAAAAAGTTATATTTTTACTATCACGCTGAATCGTCACTTTCATGAAGTTCTTCTATTCCAGATACTATATCACTATCTATAAAATATAGGTTTTTATTTCAAGAAAAAATTACAAGAAAAATTTTAAAAAGTACAATTACACGCATAGTAATCCTTTGAAAAGTATTTGATTTCGAAAAAATTTTATCAAATATCTAATAATAATAAATAATAATAATTTTAGAGCGCAAAGACACCTGCGACGGTAACTGCGATGCAATCGCTTAGTGTTATAACAGTTAATATAAAATGCTACCCAGAAAAATTAACCATGTTAATATTAACTGCTATTAAGGAATAAATTTAACTTTAATAATTATTAATAATCAATAATCAATGCTAGATTTGGAAACACTAAATATTTTATGAAAATGACACTGCACACAATACAGTAATAAAACAGTAAGTATTTACACTTTTAACGAAGAACGCCAGAATCAACAGAAATCATCACGTTGTAGCTAAATAGAGACTTAACTAAAGAATCCCACCTCCCAGGATTCGATTCATTAGGACGAGAAAAACCCTATTCAGATTGAGTTGCTAACATAAATGAAATATTCTGCTAATGTTATATTAACAAATAGTGATTTAAAAAAAAAGCAGTAAAATATAACACTGTGAGTAGTAATTTTTAACAGTGTTATAATAATTAACATTTTACGTTAACAATTTTAACGAGTAAACCAACTCTGTTATCGCTACTTCCCTCGCAATGCAACTGTCAAAATCGAGCGGGGTGTCATGATAATTTGTACAAGTTATACTTCCTTGGCTTAACAAAACAAGAGTCCTTTACATAATTTATTCCTCATGCTATTTGACATTTGTAGAAATAACACTATAGTAAACTGTCTTAGTAAGATACATTAAAC
>CATIXQ010000014.1:11177418-11189946 GCA_949711755.1 Leptidea juvernica
TTCGATATTCTAGAAATTTTAAAATTTTCTTGACAAGTTGACAAAAATATGATCTAATCAAGTTATAATCGTTTTAAAGTATTCTTAATAATTAACAAAAAATTTAAATTTAAGATTTCAAATCTGTACATTCTTATCACTCTTTTATTGTTTTTTATAATTATATCGACTGTGAAATGATGTAAATTTAATATAAATGGATTATAATACTACCATGCTCTCTTTTAATAAGGAATATTATATCTGATGGATACAGGATTTAAGTATGGAATGAGTTTGCAGATCAGGCCATTCAGTAATGGAGTATTGTTCTTATCTCTGGTCTGGCGTGCCCCAGTATCAGCTGGAACCATTTATTTACGTACAAGGCAGTGCTCTTTGAACGGCTCGATCACTTGGCGTATCTTCATTGTGTGTCTTAACCTGTTAAGCTTAGATTTTTATACTAACTGTCCGAGCGATGTTGTCAAAGTGTTCATTAGTCGCTCTGTAATAGTCGCGCGGTGCGCGGTACGGTATAGATTGACGTGACTTTGACGCTCGCGCAGCGTTCTGTCAATGCATATTATTTTACGTGTAGGAATAGATTATGTGGTAATAAGTATGATTAATTGAGTGAATATATCAGAAAGCTATTTATACAAGCTATAATACCATGCAAAATAAACCGTATTATAAACAACATAAGGGTTAGAACTTGGTGAGGGAGTAGGGTGCCATATGGCACACTCGGTTTTGGCGTATCTGAAAAATCTAGAGCCCTGGGGCACTGCCGATTTGGCAAGGTTTTTCTTTTATGAAAATAAGATATGAGACGAGCAGGACGTTCGAAAATTAGCATTAAACATCGACGTTATCCTAAGCTTCGCAATCATATTAAAACTCGTTTTTCTGTGAACGACACAAGAGACATCATAAGGGCATACCCCTTAGCTCAAAGCTTAACCTTAGTAATGAAAAAGAACCCACTGAATTTCATGCGCCCTTTCTTCTCAGGTCTGAGGCATAACAGTCACTCAAGAGTCATTTATAAGATTAGTGTTCATATTAAGGAATGTGCGCGATTTCCGCAGCGTCAATATAATACCACTGCTTTTCAGGACCCTTGTGCGTAGTAAGCTTGAAGCGAGCTTGTGTGTATGGAATCCCTATGAAGTAACCCGTATATTTCCTTATGCTGGAGAAAGTACAAAAAGCATTTTTGCGTTTCCTGTATAAGCGGATTTGGTTACTATCCGTACTTGTACCCGACGGCGTATCTCATCGGTTGCCTCGGATACAGCACTCTAGAAACCAGACGGGCTCTCGACCTAGCAACTATCTTACTTAAAGTTATCCGGGGCTTAATAGATGCCCCTGATATTCATAATGAGCTGATTCCATTGTATACATCTGACAATTATAGTCGTAGCAGAAATCACCGTCATCTGGTAGTACCCGCGTTGTTGTAGCACGCACTGCAGCACCCGTCTTGCAATTGTTTAATCGCCTCGTGAAAGCCCAATCTGATTATTATCTATTTACTAACAGACTTAAGGTGTCGGTGCAGTTGCTACTCCAACTTTCTCAGTCCATAATAAGGTCTAGCAATATCAATGTACTTGATTAATGTAATTGGTATTGTAACCGTTTTAATCAGAATAAATAAATTAAAAAAATACTATTTCGAATGGGTGGTTGTTTTTGACGTTCGATAAGTATTTTAAATACTATTTTGAATAAAAATATTTCAGTTTGAATTTCCGTCGTCGTCAGGAGTCAATTTCCACAACGAAGACCCGGAACTTGCGTGTTCATGTCAGATAACTTATAATGTAGTAACCTTATAAGTGCTACAATCACTATACTTTTCATTGCCTATACAACTACCTGGATGCAAGTTTGTGTTTTGTCAATGACTCCAGGTTTATCCCTTCTAATACAGATAGGGAACCACAATTATATGCTTTCCTTCCATTTACATATAATGCTCCTGATATCAATCGTACTAAATAACTAGACGATGTTATTACGACAACATCATTTTAGAATGTCAAAGAGTAAGGCAGCTCCTTGATGAGCACGATAACAGAGTTCACTGATACAGAATAAGGTAAAGGATTTTTTTTTATATGAACCCTTTGCCTGATTTTTTACACGCTTTTTATTACTTCACCTCTATGTATGTTTCTTTGTAACCGAATCATTTAGCCACAATTTTGTCCCACTATAAACGGCCAGATTTCGTTTCTAACTTAGTAGATTTGTTGAGGACCGATGACAATACATTAATTTGATAAAATTATTAAATTTTTCAAATTGCAAAATAAGATTTTTGTTAATTTAAGTAACTTTTTCATCTATCGTCAATAAGGATATTCATTTAAAATTTCAACCATAATCTTTTCAACCTAAGCGTGTTTTTATGTTTTTTTTTTAACTATTTTAATTATTTTTTAACATCAAACAGATAGTGTTGAAATTACAGATAAGCATTTTGTATGTTAAATTGTAATCTTCTACAATTAAGTTTGTACGAGTTACAGCAAACTCTATCTCATATTATGGTCTTGACAGTACATCAGGCCATAATCTAATTTGATTTTGATGTATGCCAACCACACACGCGTTCTGTATTTGTCCAATGTATTCAGACAAAGGTGAAGGTCGGTACCAAAATAGCATTAATTTATTTAGTTCTGCCTTATACTATATATATTCTAGGTTTACTAAGAATATCGTATAAATATCTTAATCTATGAATAAATAAGGCTTAATTGTGTACCGTGTCTATAATTTAGATTGCGCTCTGTTGTTTTCTAGGTGACAACGACTGGAGCACTTTTAGAATGAAGTAAAATCACAATTTTTAATTATCTTTATTATATTAACTAGCCGTTCCCACCCGCTTTGCTCGGCGAATTTTCAAAGGAAGACACATTGGAATGCAAAAAATAAGTAGCCATAAACCATCTAAGATAAATTTCGCATCGAATGATGGTATAAAAATTTAAGCTTAAAAACACAGCAGACCATAACTCTTACACTTACCGTTTAAGAGTTATTCCTAACGAATATTATGAAGGACTTGAAAACTTTAATTGAAGGTTGTTTATAGAAGTAACAGTATTTACTAACTACGGAATGAAATATTTCCACCTTCTAACTTTCTGAATGCATTGAAGCACTAATGGCTTTCATTCAAATATAAATAATATCCAGTCTTAATAAGCTCGAGTCTAAGTAACGATAGAGTTAAAAACATTTTATTATTTTTCTTATTTCTTAAATATTATGAGAAAAATACTAATAGGATTTTGATTTTAATCATACTTTTGCGTCTAATATTTACTTAAAGTATCAGGTTAAAGCCAAATTTACACATAATCAATCACAATTAAAGCTGAGACAAAGAGACAGACAAAATTTTTAAATTAACGATCGGGTCCATGTAAGATTTATTCGTGTTATCATTGTTTTCAATTTTATAATCAGTTTCTTGAATACACAATGTTATAAAACGAAAACTGATTAAAAATCACAATGTAGGCGATTATTTAAATTAATTAATTATTTAACGGAAGCAAAGCAAAATCATCATATTATCAGGTCATCTTCCATTGAGACTCGACAATTGTCGAATATCTGGCCTCACAGCCTGGTGGTTAGTGATTTCTGCCCACTGAGCTAGGTCCCAGGTTCGAACCCCGGTAGGTGCAAGCATTTATAATATGATGAATATAAGGATGTTTGTTTCCGAGTCATGGATGTCTTTATATATTACATTGTAAACATTTTTTATCTCAGTGGAACAGCTTTTGGCGGCGTCGAAGGCTGAGTCGATATCTTTCATAAGATATGGCGAGGGAAGGGTTGACCAATCCACGCGACAGCCTCGGGAACAAATAAGCCTTATACATATAAAGAAATAAATAAGTTTTGTCTACCTAAATATAACAATGTATATGGTAAAAGAACCTGTAACTATGTATTACCTAGGATATTAAATACATTACCTAATGATCTAATAGATATATATCGGCAAAAGAAAAATTTCAAAGTAAAGCTAAAAAAATACTATCTAGAAGCTAATAACCAGGAATACTTATGATGTAAATTTTTAATATTACTACTATATTATGTTATATTAAGTCTTAAGTAATTAAAACAATTATTGTAATGCGAACTTACCGCTCGCACATAAACCTTAGAGGTTTTGCGAGTATGTCTCTATTATTATATATTTTAAGATAATTTTGTTCAATGAATAAATAAATAAGTAATACAAAATATAAGAAAATGGGAAATGTACAAGAACATTGCTGTGCTATTCCCTTGTAAATTTAATATAAACAGTACTGTTGGACCGGTTCCAAATTATATTGAAGTTGGCGTGATATCGGGAGCAAGACATCAGTTAATTGGAGTGTTAAGTGTATTTTTATTACCTCATAAGCTCTTTTACTACAAAATATACATAGAATAAAATCTTAACAATACCGCGTAACTTAAAATAATATATATTTTATGAGTGGGAGGTTTTTGGCAAGGGGATACCAGCTAGAGTGTTGCATATTGGTGATTTTTCCTTTTTTATGACAAAAGGGATGAGACGAGCAGGATTTTCAGCTGATGGTGATTGATAACCTCTACCCATTTCAATGCAATGCCCCTGGGGATTCTTGTAAAACCCATAATTCTGAGCGGCACTACAATTGCGCTCGTCATCTTGAGACATACGATGTGAAGTAATTTCGCTAGCTACGACGCCCTTCAGACCGAAACACAATAATGCTTACACGTTACAGCTTCACGGCAGAAATAGGTGCCGTTGTAGTATCCATAATCTAGCCGGCTAGTAAAACGTAAGAATAAGAAATTTCGATTTATGCGTAATTTACTCCTTATGTATTTTACATATTTCATTTATCACTTTACTTTAATTTTTGATTCAAATTCAAACATAAATTTCTATTTTGGGAAAGAATAGACAGAATAATAATTAAAAGTCAAGAAAATTTAAATCTAGAATGTCCTAGCTGCCATGTCAAAAGAGTATCACTCTGATTTCTTGCACAGGCAAGCTTGCAAGGCTTGCAAGGAGGTTTTAATTTTATCCAAAGCAACTAAACGGCAATTTAATTTTAAGTGTTAAATCCGGTTCAATTACCTACCCGGTCACTATGTGCTTATCTTACGGCGACTGACAGAACCTGGATCTACTAATTAATGAGAATCTCACTTTTTGTTTTATATACCAGCCTCAGTAAGTCGAGTATGTTAGTATACTTCGTTTAATATTTATCTCATCTCAGGAAACACTTAATATTTTCTTTTATTTATGAAAATAAGGGACGAGCAATAGAGAAAATTTTTCATCAAAGAGATTCAAGACATGTTGTATGAAAGGAAACCCTTTAAGTGTTTGAAGCGATAGTAATAGAGACTGGAATAAATTTAGTGAGTAATATTATTTATATTTATGCTTGAATATATTATTATTAAATATGAGTAGTGTACTAGTGGGAGACTCCTTTGCACAGGATGCCGGCTAGATTATGGGTACTACAACGGCGCCTATTTCTGTTGTGAAGCAAATATAAGCATTATTGTGTTTCGATGTGAAGGGCGCAGTAGCTAGTGAAATTAATGGGCAAATGAGACTTGACATCTTATGTCTCAAGTAGTATTTGTAGTGCAAGAATTTTTAGGGTTTTTCAAGAATCCCGAGCGACACTGCATTGTAATGAGCAGGGCATATCAATTACCATCAGCTGAACGTCCTTCTCATCGCGTCCCTTATTTTGATAAACAAAATTATTTCGTTTTAATATGCCGCAGTATGGGTGAAAAAATCTTGTCGAATTATAATGTATGGCCGCATCGTCTGATCAGTTTCAACGCATGCAAAAAATCACGATACAAAAGTAACTATTCGGATCGTAGATGGGTGAAAATTTGAAGTTGTATGTATTTTTTAATGCTGACTCATAATCAAACAAATTAAAAAAAAATGTCAAAAATATTTAAAAAAAAATTGGCGTGGACCACCCTTAACATTTAGGGGGATGAAAAATAGATGTTGTCCGATTCTAAGACCTAGCCAATATGCACTCAAATTTTCATGAGACTCGGTCATGCCGTTTCGATGGAGTTTAACTACAAACACCGCGACATGAGAATTTTATATATTAGAATATAAAGCTTACATAATGTTATAAAATCTATTTCTATTGATAATAGAACCTTTAAGGCTAGACTAGGTATATTAAGTCTCTTTTATTTCTCGTGTAGAACAATTATTCAACTTCCTTATTATAAACAATTTGTTATTTTTTCAAAGTGATAACCCTCACAACTGGGAGTAATTACACAAATTAAATTTGAAAACAAAATTTATGAACGGTATGGGACTTGAACCCGCGACTTTTAGATAAGTATCACAGGATTTGAAGATTTGAAGATATATTTTAATATTTTGCGCACAGTTTTATGTAAAATCTTATATAATATGAATTTTTGGTTTAACTGACAATTCACACCATACTAAAAAAAAAACATATTTTCTTCTTTTGGGTAGACCAAAATGAATAATCATATTGATTACACATTGATGATGTTCCAAAAATTTGTTGTTTTAAATTAATATCCCTCACTTCTGGGATTAATTATACAAATTAAATTTGTAACCAAAATTTATGAACGATGCGGGACTCTAACCAACGACCTATTAGTTTCCGTCCTAGCGCTCTTCCATTGAGCCAACCGTTCGAGTGACAAATGGATCTTAGATCTTGTATGTCTTGTTCAACTCTCAGGTTGTGGCACCCTCTACAGTTTAGATTTGAAAGAGCGACATTGCAAGTCAATTTCGTAATATGCAATTATTGCAGTTGGGCAGGTTATCAACTATAAAAGTAAAATTCAAGGATTTGCTGATAAGAATATCAAAACTCATAAAACATTTTATATCACTCATGTGTCCCCTTATGAATTCAGATCTTTTCTGAGGTACAATAAAATTATAACACTTCCCAAAATAGGAGATTATTAAAATCTCCTAGCTTTGTAAAGTACAATATTTTCTACTTCAAAAAATATCATCAGGGTAAATTATTATGTGAATGATGAACCATACTAATATAAGCATAGTCTTAAGCACATAACAAAACTTATATATAAAATTCTCGTGTCGTGGTGTTTGTTAACAAAACCCTCCGAAACGTCTGAACCGATTTGTATGAAATTCTGTGTGCATATTGGATAGGTCTGAGAATTGATTATTTTAAATACCCCCAAATTATAAGGGTGATTCTACCCCTAAATACTTTTTTAATTTTTTTTGACAATTTTTTTTTATTTTAATTTTAATATGATTCAGCATTGAAAATTACATACAACTTCAAATTTTGACCTCAGGACCAACCCCTGTTTTTAATCACGATTTTTATATTATTCTGTTCCATCCACAGATCCACAATAGGGTTGCAAGATATCAAACGAATACAATAATTTTAGTACGATATATTTGGTAAAAAAGGCATAAAAGGCATTTATTTTCTCAAAATTGATTCCTTTAGAATTCTTTTTGATGTCATTTCTTATACTACTAGTTACTACTACCGCTTCGGAAACAAATAGCGCGGTAGGTCTGAGAATCGGTTGCATCTATTTTTATACCCCAAAAGTATTAATTATTGATTTTTTTTAATTACCTTATATGGCAATACATCGTTTGCTGAGTCAGCCAGTTATTCTATATAATTATAGATAGCCAATATAATTAGAAAACATTATCTATTTTCTTGCATAGCATACGGATAGGTGGAACAACTCTTGACACAGGTCAAATTTGTTTCTTTCAACTTTATATTACATGATTTAGGAGTATTTATATTGTATAAGTAGGTCATTTTGAAGTAAGATAACTTTCTATTATTTCATTTGTTTAATAAAATTTTAATAATCAAATTATTAAAACAAAAGAGAAGGTATAGGTACCGTAATAAAATTTATCTTGAAAGGCAGCGTCAAGTAACATTGTAAAGAAGGTTTACTGCTAATGAGATGTTAAAAAATTATCTTGATGAATAATTATTACATGAAATTTACATTTTAATAGACTTAAACTTCTACAAATGCCAAGTTTTGTCCAAATTTGCATTCTTATTTACGGCTCAAAGCTGAAGTTAAAGCCCTGAAGTAAAATTACCAAGGGGATTCTATTTATAAAAATTTTATACTGATGCCGTAAGAATTATTTCGTAAGAGTAAGGCGGAGATGTAAGGTCGTTTCAACTGTATCTGTACTCTATATATTTTATTGGCAATGCAAAGACAAATTTATACACAATGGAGAAAGCTATGCTCGGAGCTTCCCTACGTGATCGAATTAGAAATGAGGAGATCCGTAGGAGAACCAATGTCATCTACATAGCCCAATTGATTGCGAAACTGAAGTGGTAGTGGGCACATAGTTCGACGGACAGATGGCCGGTGGGACAGAAAGGTCTTTGAATGGCGAAGACGTACCGGAAAACGCAGTGTTGGTAGCTTCCCCCCACCCCCCCACAAGATGGCGATATTTCGTATTCCATAATTCGTATTCCGACGATCTGGTCAATATCACCGGAATACGTTGAATGAGGGCAGCGCAGGACCGATCATCCTGGGGATCATTGGGGAACCATTTTGCCTTTATATATATTTACCTGCTGATAATTATAATTATGCCATTACGGTTAAATTAAGTATCAATTAATTATTATTATTAATTAATTATCTGTTCTCTTTTCTTGTAATTTTTATGGAAAATTACAGTGCACACGCATCTTATAAAAAAACATAGAAAGATACCATAGACAACAGACACATTGTCATCTGAGTGAATAATATAAGACCAGTTATCTCTTGCACCGCTTAAAATCAAAAATTGACACCGAGCAACACAGTTCGCACGTAAAGCAACGCAGAACGCAATATACGTATAATATTGCGTATATTATAATAGTAAATTCATACTTCATCAGTGGTCAACGACATAATCGCCTCGCATTAAGTTCTCGGTGTAACGCCACCCATAAATCCTTCTCCTACGCACGCCGAGAAGAAGTGACACGCACCTTAGCACTAGGAATTCCTAGACTCAAGAGGATTAGCGGGGCCCCCAGCTGCAAATCCATCTCACCTTGGAATCTCAGTTTTGTCTGTCTATATTAAGCCATAACTGATTTGAATTTTAATAATATATATTTTGATACGCACGCGCTTATACAGAATTATTAATTCAAAAATAATATTTCTTTTTCCTAGTCGATATCTTAATACACTTGCACTTCGAACCGTTGCGTCGTTGTCGGGAAGTAATCTCGAACTAAGTAGAGCGAAACTTGTCAACAACCACGTTGTTTATTTTACCAATTTATAGGCTTTGACTTTATAAAACATAATATGCGCCAACTTACAGCTATTTAATTATTAGTAAGATTTCAAGTTGAAAATATGAAATTCAATGCCACTTTAGTCAAAAAATTATTTTTAAATAATTTTAACACTGTAATACCACAGCGTAGAGATATATAATATCTATGTATTAATACTTTTATAAATATAGGCATGTTTCGAGTTTTAACATTAATACAAATCAAAAATATAGCTTCATCATTGTCCTCATCGTCAGCCGGACGACGTCCACTCCTGGACAAAGGCCTCTCCCAAAGATATCACGACCCGCGATCCTGCGCCGCCCTCGTCGATCTTGACCAGATCGTCGGTCCATCTTGTAGGAGGTCTACCAACACTGCGTCTTCCGGTACGTGGTCGCCATTCGAGGACTTTTGTGCCCCACTGGCCATATTTATATATATATAATATATAGCTTACTTATTGCATATTAAGCCAAAGCCGACTAATGAACTGTTGAATTCAAGTCAGCGCAGCGACAACTCAGAAATGGAAATGATCCTGTATTCTCTTTTCTTTTAAATCTTATTTGGGTTGGTTTCTTCCACTACTAATCAGGTAGAAATTTGTCTAAGTAAAATTGACTTATTTTTCGATATGCATATTGTTTTATTCTTAGATCATTTATATACGTTAAGGACTGTGACGGCAGTGAATACGTCGGAAAAGATTGAGTCTAGAACTAACCTCTATTTTGAGCAATGCACGAACACTAACAGAAACTGTCATACAAATCGCAAGTGTAAGACGTAGCTTGTCACGCTCACCAGACTAATATTCCTGGTCTGTTTTTATCAGTTGTCTAACAGTAAGAGACTCTATCCAGACGTAGATTTTATCTAAGCTTTTATTAATTTATAATAAGGTCCATAGTGCAAGATCAAACATGTCTTACGTCATAAGAGTTACTAGAATTCAAAAATTATGCTAACCATTACCCTCGACTGATCGTCAGTCGAGAATCCAATGTGCAATTTTCTTTTATTATTTTTATAAATATAATTATGTCTTGAGCTGTAAATAAAATTCGTAAATGTATTCAAATTCAAATATTTTTAATCAAAATAGGATTTAAAATCACTTATTGAACGTCAAAAACTACCACCCATTCAAAAGAGACTGCCTCAGACCTGAGAAGAATGGGCGCAAGAAACTCAGCGGGCTTTTTATTTTGTATAAAATATGGATTACAATGTAATATCGTACAATAGACATTTATATTTAAAGAGCCTGTGGGTGTTCGCTTTATTCACAGTCCATGGTGTCATTCAGAAAATCGTTTATGCTTTAATAACCTTTCCCACACAAACGTTTTTTAACAATTCTCTTAAATTTCGTAACACATTTGTTTTGTACATTTTCTGGGATCATATTGTAGAAGCATATTATACATCGCCCACCAAAAGACTTACTAACTCGACCCAACCGAGTAGTAGGCATAACAAGTTTATGTTTGTTCCTCGTGTTAACATTATGAATGTCACAGTTTCTAGAAAATTCGTCAATGTGCTTATGAACATACAAAACATTATCAAAAACATATTGAGAAGCAACAGTCAAAATGTTTATTTCTTTAACTTTTTCTCTTAATTATTCTTGATATTGAGGACCTAGGTTATAAATCGCGCGAATAGCCCTCTTCTGCAGCACAAAGATAGTATTAATATCAGCCGCACTGCCCCATAACAATATACCATAGGACATAATACTTTGAAAATAACTAAAGTATACTAATCTCGCCGTATCTATGTCAGTTAACCGTCTAATTTTCTAAACCGCATATGCTGCAGAACTAAGCCTATTCGCTAATCCTTCAATATGGGGGCCCCACTGCAATTTGGAATCAAGAGTAATGCCATGAAATATAGCAGATTCTACTGGTTTTACCACCTCTCCATTTAATAAAATATTCGCATCTACATTTTTGACATTTGGCGCGGTGAATTTAATATATTTGGTTTTATGATTATTTAACAATAAGTTATTGGCGCTAAACCAGTACACGATGTCAGATAGAGCATTGTTTACTTCGTCATACAAAACTTGGCTTCGTTTCACTTTGAATATAAGTGAAGTGTCATCCGCAAACAATACCACCTTGTGATTTTTTCTACAAGGTTAGGTAGATCATTTATATAAATTAGGAAGAGGAAGTGTCCAAGAATAGACCCTTGTGGTATACCCCCATACCGAGAGGAGTCCCAGGAGATCTCCTGCCATTCACCTCGACCCTCTGAATCCTATTATGTATATATGAGATCAGAAGATCGAGTGTAGATCCTCATATACCATAGTGGCATAGCTTCCTGACCAGCGTTGAATGTTGAACACAATCAAAAGCCTTAGATAAATCACAGAAGATACCAAGTGCATTCTGTGATTCCTCCCAGGCCTCAAATTATTCTTGACGAGTTCAACACCTGCATCCGTAGTCGAGCGTCCCCTAGTAAAGCCAAATTGTTTTATATGAAGTAACTTATAAGTGTTAAATTGAGTAAGCATTTGGCTTAAAATAATTTATTCAAAAATTTTACTATGGGTCGGCAACATCGAAACAGGGCGATAGTTATTCGGGTCAGAAGTGAGTCCCAATTTAAATATTGGTGTAATTTTACTATACTTTAGAAGGTCAGGAAACACGCCATGTTCAATACAGCTATTAAAAACTAGTGCTAGATATGGTGCTATGACGTCAATAACAGAACTTATTATTTTTACAGATATGCCCCATATATCATCAGTTTTTTTTATTTCTAAGGATCTGAAAGTTTTAATTATTTCTGCTGGGCTAACAACACTGAATTTGAAATTTTGTTTACATTCCTTAACATTTTCCAAAAGAAGTGACTTGGCAACCCTGGTGGAGGAGACAAGGGTGCTTGAGATGGAAACTGGAATGTCAGAAAAAAATTCTCAAAAGCAGAAGCTACTTCCTGCTCAGAGTGGATTTTTGTATTGTTTATTATTAGATTATATTCAAACTTGCAGTCTTTCGCTCTTCCAGATTCCCAGTTAATAACTTTCCAAGTCATTTTTATTTTATTTGAAGCATTTTTAATTATTTCTCTAATATGCATTGACTTAGCA
>CATIXQ010000014.1:11189956-11200568 GCA_949711755.1 Leptidea juvernica
TGGATTTTTCTAAGAAGTTAATATTAAAGTCACCACAAATCATAATATATTACTTAGATTCTGATAATTTTGATAGAACCTCCTCCAATACACTCTCAAATAACTCATATAATGCATCGGGGGGTCTATATATGCTTACAACAATGGCACACTATATTAAATATTTGCATCAAGTATAATCAAATCAATGTTTGATATAGATGAATGATTATTATAAAAAGTACGACTCTAAATAAATATTTAAATGAAGGTAATTAAAAGTAAAAATAATCAAAATAATCTTATTTTGTAATGAAAATAAGGGGTGAGACGAGCAGCACGTTCAGCTTATGGTAATTAATACGCCCTGCCCAATACAATGCAGTGCCACTCAGGATTCTTGAAAAACTCCAAAATTCTGAGCGACCCTACAATTGTGCTCGTCACCTTGAGACATACGATGTTAAGTCTCATTTGCCCAGTAATTTCACTAGCTACGGTGCCCTTCAGACCGAAACAATAATACTAACACACTACTGCTTCACAGCAGAAAAAGGCGCCGTTGTGGTACCCATAAGCCGGCATCCTGTGCAAGGGAGCCTCCCACTGGTGAAGTAGTGCGAAATTAAATAATACGCGCCAATATTATTACACGAATGGGTTTTGAGATAACAACATGAAAATACAGACAAATTGAGAATCCCTTCCTTTTTATGAGTTATTTTTAAATCAAAGTACCTTTATCTTTATAACTTGTACGAATCAATAGTAAATAGATCAGGTCACTTCACCTCAATAAGCTGCCGTTTATCACCAGTCACAGTGTAATATTGCTTTCAGTACACATCGACTTTATGGACCATGTAATGTTTGAACGAACAATGAACGCTATTCGAGCGTTCATAAATATTGATGACAAAAATAAATTTATGAGAATAAAAGCTAGTAAATGCAATTTACTGAACTGTCACCGAAGTCTACCATAAATAAAATTTCAAACATTTTCATCAGCCTTACCTAAATCTTAAGTTGAAGCCTAGGTGATCTAGCTCTGGAAATTTACGGACATATAAACTCAATAATATGGGTTTTTCCAAAAATAAGAACAGAGTAGACCATATAAGAAAATTTTGTAAAGTAGGCGTTACTTTGCGGAAATCCATAATTATCCAAATGTTTTAAGTTTTCTCTAGTGTTAATTGTTCCAATATTTGTCTTTAAACAATTCGACACGTGTTTCGCCCCTACAATAGGCATCCTCAGGACATGTTGACCCGACAAACTCTGGCACGAGACTCTTTAAGACAAATATTGGCGGAATTAACACTAAAAAAAACTTAAAACATTTGTACAGAGTAGATAAATTTTTCACATCAACAAATCTCCATGTAATAAATTTCAGCAAAATCGTTATCGCTATATCCGAGATCCATTAATATAATAATTTATTGTATTAACAAAAAATGCTCTTGTAAAGATTCTTAGGATACGAGATCAGCAAATACTACGGGGGCAGGGTTATTCAGGTTAATACCTGCACTTATTTCGCCACCGTCCTCGACGTTAACCTCAAAATGCTATATTCCACCTGCACCAGTAGGAGGCTGTTTGTACAGTTTGCCGGCTAGATTATGGGTACCTTACCTGACTTACTGTCATAAAAAAAATCATGTTCAAGCTTAGAACACACCAGCAATGTATCTCTTGAGCCCTGGTATTGATGTAGTCTATGGGCAGCTGGTGTTTCAATATCTATTACGTGAGCATATTGCTCCTCCGTCCCCTTTTATATAGCAGGGAACAACAAAATAATTATTGTAATGATTGAACTTCTACCGTAATTACACCAATTAAATTTGAAAACAAAATTTATGAACTATTTAGGACTCAAACCAGCGACCTCTCGCGTTCCATGCGAGCGCTCTTCCACTGAGACAACCGTTCGAGCTATGTATCGTTGATAAATCTTGTGTATGATATGTCTTGAACAACTCTCATTTAATTTGTGTAATTAATCACTTTAACAACTTGTTCTACCGTAGTTACATAAAATATTTCCAATTTTGTATATATTTTTGTTTGCTGAGACGGTGATAGACACATACCCCGACAAGAGGCAAAAAACTATGCTCAATTTTGTACTCGGGCTACATTAAATATCATGTATCGCTAAGTCAAGATATCTGCGTCACCGTAAGGAAATACAAACAGACAAAGAACCAAAGTTACAGGCATAGTCCAAATGATTGCGAAACTGAAGTGACTGTGGACAGGGCACATAGTTCAAAGGAGAGATGGCCGTTGGGGCAGTAAAGTTCTCGAATGGCGACCACGTATCGGAAGACGTAGTGTGAAGAAGGGAAGAAGTGGTAGGCCCCCCAAAAGATGGACCATCGGTCCATCTTTCTGGTTAAAATCACCGAAATCTTTGGGGGAGGCCTTTGTCCAGCAGTGGACGTCTTCCGGCTGATGATGATGATGATGACATAAAGACATGGTCGGCTGCGCCATCTCAAGGTGGTGTTGGAAAAGATTTAGGTTTGTTAAATTGAAGTGAAGCGCACCAGTCACCAGCTAATACTAAAATAGTTCTTTAAAATCATGTTCCCAATTATAGCAATAAGAAAATGAATATTAACATTACAAAGCCAAGTCGCTCATAAATTGAATATAAACAGTACTATTTGACCGCTTTCAAATGACATTTGAAGTTGGCGTGATATTGGGAGCATGACATTGGCTAAATGAGATAGTAATTGCATTTTTATTGGCTAATAATCTCGGTTATAGCGTATGATATATTCTCACACTGTTTATGGGTCCATCAATTATTGAATTGGAACTCATTTGGAATGAACGAATTTGAAAATGGACAGCATTTGCTGGTTAGAAAGCTCCTAAAAGTTTGTATAAAATATGGCCTATTTTATGTGTTGTTAACATGTGATTTTATAAAAAAAAGTCCGCTGAGTTACTTGCCCATCCTTCTCATGTCTATAGCAGTCTATTTTGAATGTGTGGTAGTAGTTATTAATATTCAATAAGTTATTTTGAATAAAAATATTTACATTTAATTAAGATTTGAGTACGATATTACAAATATTAAAACTAACATTTTACTATTGTGTTTGATCAAGGTTAACGTCAAATTCTTACGTTTCAGCTTCATCACAGAATTCAGGTATACTAATTTTACAATTTATAATAAACTGGATACAATTCTATATTTTTCACAACTGCTATTCTATCCTACATTCAGGAAATAAACATGTTAAGTTGCTAATGCTTAGTAAAGAAATGATAATAAATTTGAAGGACGAACAGGAATCTTAATTTTACGGAAGTTACTTTACTTAAAGAATTGACAAAGACATTATTGGCAACATTATGATAATCGGCTGCCGACGCTAGCAGATTAAATATAAATGGATTTGAAAATTTTGAACAAAATTTTAATATCTTACATTCAGTTCGTTGCAATTTCAGAACCTTTGATATTCTACTTTTGTAAAATAATTTAACCTTACCTCAAAATTACAGCAATAAAAAAAACGATATAAAAAGATTCACAGTAAGATTAGTAATTTACGTGTTTATTAATAAATTATCAGTTAAGTAAAAGTTGTAGAATTAAAAGTTTTTTATACAAATTACCTGATAAATTTTTGAAGTTCAACTTACTTGCGCGCAATTAGAGTTACTTTTTACGGATGAAACGCAATAAAGTGACACGAAAATGTGGGACCATGATATCCAAGAAGAGGGAGAGAGTGAGAATGGGCAAACATAGCACATAGCGCCGCTAGTAAGTGGAACATTATCCCTACTAGCGTTGTATCGTGCAGACTTAGTGCGCTGTCTGGGGTAAGTAGAACATCTTTCTTACTATCGTTGTATCATGCATGTTTAGCGTGCAGCCGCTAGTAAGTAAAACATCTACCCTACTAGCGTTATATCATTCAGACTTAGCGCGCGGCCACTAGTAAGTAGAACATTTTTTCTACTAGCGTTGTATCATGCATGTTTAGTGCGCTGCCCCGGGTAAGTAGAACATCTTCCCTTCTAGCGTTGTATCATGCAGGTTTAGCGCGGTGCCGTTAGTAAGTAGAACATCTACCCTGCTAGCGTTGAATCATTAAGTCTTTGCGCGCGGGCGCTATTAAGAAGAACATTTTTCCTACTAGCGTTGTATCATGCATGTTTAGTGCGCTGCCCCGGATAAGTAGAACATCTTCCCTACTAGACATTGCTGCTTTTTTATCTAGATTGACTGCACAAACTTATACGATATATTATATAAAAAGAGATGGTGGTATTCGTTCTATAACCGTGAGTTGCACGTTTCGACGCCCTGTTTCTATAATTTGTTGTACCTACACTTATTTCTCCTTTCCTGTCAAGTAAATTTAACCCAACTCAATTGGGTTTCGGCGACAAATGTAGTTGCGAAGCTTCAGTCCATACTGGGCGTACTTTTTTGGACAGTATTTCTGGTGATCTCTACTAATATTAGATGTGAAAAATGCTTATAACTCTGTTGATAGGAGAGCTCTGCTTTGTGTAAACATTACTGTGTTTCGGTGTGACGGGCGCCGAGCTAGTGAAATTACTGGCCAAATGAGATTTAATATCCTATGTCTCAAGGTGACGAATGCAATTGTAGTGTCACTCAGAATTTTGGGCTTTTCAAGAATTCTGAGCTGAGTTTTTAATTGGAATTATTAAAGTTACTTTACTATTAATCAGTCAATTAGGTTTGCGAGAAATACAAAATAAATGAAAATAAAGAAAATAATTTACCACCATTTTATTTTTTATATAGGTAATAGAGAAGACAATATTTTTTATATAAGTAATTTTATTTAGGTAATAGAGATCTCTTTTACCTGTTCTGTGGTACTGACTTGAGTGCATTTATAGAAGCATACGCCAAAACGAGTGTTTGCATGCATAATTTCAAACTAGTTCCAACCGCATCGAAATAAAATTACAAATAGAAAGGTTTATGTTGAAGAAATAAAAATACACTACAAATATAATATTGAAGGAGATTCTATTGTGCTATACTTTGTAAGCCATAATGTTTCAAACAAAATAAGGATATAAATGTAGAATTATTAGTGCAATCTTAAACTTGCCATAAATCATATCAGACCGCATTTTATTCTCTATAAAATATACGAGAAAACTTTTATAGTTACAAGTATGCCAACAAATTTAAAGTATACATTTTCTTGGGAGCTTGTAAAGGATACATTTTCTTCTTAGATTGTGTAAGTTTAACAATTTCATGTTGAAGTAAACTTATGTTATACAAAGGAATGAAATTCTCCCAATTTAAATTGAAAGGGGACATGTGTGAGTTTGTTTCGATAAAATAGTTGAAATAAGGATTAAATATATTGGCATTTAAATCTGATACAAAATGTATTTAACATTTACAGCTTGATTTCATACTCCATTATTTGTAACACATACACTGATAATGATTTTTCGGACATTTTTCTTTAACTGTGTAAGATATTATTACTCGTTCTAAGTCATCGGGAAGTATCCTATGGATTTTAATTTTACAACGTGTAAAAAATATAAGCATTAATATGCTGCAATTTCACAACTGTATATTTTTGTAGTTTGCATTTCAGCTTTAATTCTTCACACGTTTCTCAGAAAAGGACCTTTGCAAACAAACAAACAAACAACGAACAAACAAACAAACAAAGCGTAGGTAGCGTAACCAGCCACATATGAATTATTGCTGTCATCTCTTGTCTGACACAACCCAGTATCAGCTCGGTCCATTTGACCGCGTGCACGCTCTGTGAACGGCTGGAACACTTGGCGTTATCACGGGAATTGTTCCGTAGAGCTGTTTAACCTGATTCCCGCTGTCGAATTCCACCATCGCCACAAATTAGGTTATCATCCCCACCATCTGGATGTGTGGCGGCCCTCCACAGTGCGCTTTCCAAGGAGCTTTCTTCCACGTACTACAAGGCTGTGGGATTAACTTCCTTGTGCAGTGTTTCCGGGATGATACGACCTTCCTTAAAGGCCGGAAACGCTCCTGTTATTCCTTTGCTGTTGCACGAGAATGTGGGGCGGCGGTGAACACTTAACATCAGGTGACCCGTACGCTTGTTTGTCATATTCATATTCATTCAAATTCATATTCATTTATTTGCTATTCGTGCCTTTACAAGCTCCCAAGAAAATGTATACTTAAAATTTGTTTGCATACTTGTAACTATAAAAGTCCTCCTTTATCCATAAAAAAAAAGTCTCACGAGAAAGTGATTAAGATTCCTTTTTATTTGGTTCATAATTATCGCCTTGACTTGGTAAGTTCTGAAGTGCTCCAAAGCACAGTTTTAACACAATTCCTGCTATGTTAGTTGCTCAAAAGAGCATGGGTTACTCTTAGATAATTTATACGTCTAGATAGAGCCTTTTGCTGTTAGACAACTGATGAAAACAGGTTTATTAATTTTAGTGTGCGTGACAAGCTACGTCTTACACTCGCGATTTGTATGTACTTGTGTAAGTGTGCGTGAATTGCTCAAAATAGAGGCCAACTGTCCACCTCAATTTTTTTCACAGCTGTCACAGTCTATCTAGACGTATAAATGATCTAAGAGGTTGCTGTCACCATTCTCAAATCCTTACATCAACAAACTTACTGAAATGATCAAACAATCCACTACAATATTATCATACTTTCATAATTGCTCCTTTTCATACATAAAAGTATCATATTGCCGTTGAATAAGTTCAGAGCAGCTTGAGTTTCTGAAGCGGACATGAGACTAATTGATTACCCACCTGATACAAAATGTATGTTTAATTAATAACAGAGTATTGTTACTCGTATGAAAATATAATGGATAATTAATTAAAACAGCCTGTGTACGTCATAAGCCTACCTGAAATGAAACTTATTTAATAAACATACACTAAATTTTACGGTTATACACTCAATAAAATAAAGTTCAATGAGGAGTGTTTAGAAACGTCACTATATTTAGAAAAGGTGCCTGATAATGAAATTCAGAATCAAAGCGAAAATGTATATATTTTCTAACCCTTTGTTTTAATAATCTTTTATTAATTTTTTTTATTTTATGAGAGGGGGCAAACGGGCAAGAGGCTCACGGGATGGGGAGAGGTGAGGCAACCGCCCATGGACATCCGCAACAACAGGTGTGTCATGAAATGCGTTGCCGGCCTTTAATGTGGGAGTATGCTTTTTTCTTGAAGGTCCCTAAGTCGTATCTGTTCGGGAAGACCGCTGCCGGTAGTTGATTCCACAAAGTGACTGTGCGAGGCACGAAATTTCGAAGAAAACGCGCGGTTGTGGAATGCCAGACGTCTACGTGATGCGGATGGTACTTTGCACGTAATGTCCGATGGTGGAATTCGGCCGCTGGAATCAACCCGAACAGCTCCTCAGAGCACTCCCCGTGATAAATGCGGTAGAAGATGCAGAGAGAACCCACATCTCTACGAAATGCTAGAGAATCAAGCCGATCGGAGATGACTTGATCGTCGATGATTCGAGCCGCTCTTCGTTGTATGCGGTCAAATGGAAGAAGCTGGTACTGGGGAGCACCCGCCCAGAGGTGAGAACAGTACTCCATGTGAGGCCGAATTTGCGCCTTATAAAGTTGCAGGCGGTGGCTTTTAGTGAAGTACTGCCTCGCCTTACTGAGTACACCAAGCTTTTTAGAGGCCAGTTTGGCCTTCTCTTCCAAGTGACCACGGAACTGAACGTCGCTCGATATATCGACGCCAAGTATGCCAATACAGGCTGTCGAGGGGATACGACAAAGGAAGACTTTTTAGTGGTGAACGCACAAACTTGTGTCTTCTTGGGGTTGAATTGGACTAAATTTTGTCGGCCCCATTCCGAGACTTTGCAAAGCATAGTCATTTCAGACACAAGTTTGATCCGGTTCTCGTCGACGCTATCCCGGGACATGTTGGCACGGCAGGTGTAGGAAGCATACCCCGTGCTGTCGTCTGCATAGCAATGAATATTGCTGATTTGCAGCATATCATTGATATGCAGAAGAAACAGCGTAGGGGATAGCACACAGCCTTGCGGGACACCAGAGTTTATGGGTTTTAAGTCGGAGCATGCACCGTTGATAACAACCTTGATGCTCCGATCAGCCAAAAAGCTAGTGACCCATTTGCACAACTTCTCGGGAAGCCCATAGGATGGCAGTTTCGCTATAAGCGCTTTATGCCACACCCGATCAAAGGCGTTCGCTATGTCCAAACTCACCGCCAACGCCTCTCCCTTCGACTCAACCGCTTGCGCCCATTTATGGGTGAGGTACGCAAGAAGATCACCAGCTGAGCGACCCTGACGGAAACCGTACTGGCAGTCGCTGATCAGCTGGGGCCCCTCTAGGTATCCCAAGAGCTGGCGGTTGATGATCGACTCCATTACTTTGGAGAAAATGGAGGTAATGGCAATGGGCCGGTAGTTGGACGGATCTGAGCGTACACCTTTCTTAGGGATCGGGTGCACTAAAGCCGCCTTCCATAATTTCGGGACTACGCCTGATGAGTAGGAGAGCCGGAAAAGACGGGTAAGGACCGACGCCAGTTCCGGAGCACATGTCCGCAGCACTATCGGGGGAATGCCACCGGGCCCGCTCGATTTGTGAATGTCCAAGGTGAGAAGCGCCTCAGCACGGCACCATGCCGATTTTTACCTCCGGCATATATGAATCGCACCGCGGAATATGCGGTGGTGGTGCACCTTGGTCATCCAGAGTCGAGTTGGACGCGAAGAGGGAGCCCAGGAGATCAGCTTTCTCTTTCGCGTCATGGGCCAGCGAGTCATCATCCCTGTGCAGTGGCGGAATGGCTGGCTGGCAGAAGTTTCCTTGGACAGCCTTGGCGAGCAACCAGAACGCACGAGTTCCCGAGGGAAGGCGTGCAAGTCTCTCGCCAATTCTGCCAATGTGCTTCGACTTCGCGTCAGCAATAACTCTTTTGAAGGACCTGGAGGCATGATTGAAGTGTTTTTTAAGTTCGCTGGAATTCACATCCTTAGATACCACCGCATTGACCCAAGCCTGATAGCACTCCTGCTTTCGGCGAGAGGCCATTTTGCAGGAGCGGTCAAACCATGGTTGGGACCTGCCACCGATAGGCACAGAGGAGGATGGAATGAAGAGTTCCATACCTTGCAGTACCACATCAGCAACAGCGTCAGCAGCGGCATCTGGATCTCCCAGCGAAAAACAGATCTGCCTCCACGGGTAGGATGCAAAAAAGCACCGCATCTCGTCCCACTCTGCTGACCTATAGTGCCACACGCGGCGACAGACTAAGAAGCGGGGCCGTGTTGGGCGCGTGATCGGCACGGTGCTCTAGATCAGGCAGTGGTCCGACGATCCCAGAGGAGGGTCAAGGGAAACTAGGTAGCCGTCCGGATGTGAGGTCAACAGAAGGTCCAACAGTGAAGGTGTATGATCTTGCACATCTGGGATTCGCGTTGGCGCAATAACCAGTTGCGTCAGACCATATGCTAAGGCGAAGTCGTGAACAGATCTCCCTGCATGATCGGTGGTACGTGAGCCTAGCCATTCGGCGTGGTGGGCGTTAAAATCGCCGAGAAACACGATCTCTGCAGTGGGGATCTGCTCCAACACGGAATCTGTAGCCATTTGGATGTGTTCGAAGTATGCATATATATATGTAGGCATGCGCAGATTCGCGGATGGTCATCGCAGTCTACACGCAGCCAGATGATGGATAGGTCCTGTCCTTCAAGAAAACTCAGGCGTAGAGAACAGACATCCTCCTTGACGTAAACGCACACGCCAGCCCGTGGTATAAAGGAGTGTTCCAAATTATACCCCGGGTAGGAAAGGTAAGATGAATCAGCCAGGGAGGATATATATGTCTCGGTTAAAAAGAGCAGGGCCGGCTTCGCCGTCTCCAGGTGAAATTGGACGGCATTTAAATTTGAGCGAAGCCCCCTGATGTTGCAAAAGTCCACAGCTAGTGTGGAGGAGGGTGGTTTGAGCCTCCTGCTCTGTTTGCCCCGAGTCAGCGCAGATTTTTCCCCTCCAGAATACGCGGGGCAGCCTGGGCAACCACTGTTAGGTACAGGCCCTGATTGTGGACGCCCAGGGATGGATTCTCCAGGGCTGCATAGCCTGGTACCGTCCTGGAGTAGTCTCGTTTTAGTCTGTGCTGCCATTTGTATTTGGGAGGGGGGGTGTAGGCCTCCGGATACCCCACTCACCGGACGAAACACAGCGGCATAGCTGCTATTTCACGCCGGTTTCGAGTGGGGGAGTGGTATTTCTCCGGGCGTGCCGGCCCAATTCGGTTGTGTCCGTGAGGACCCAACATGGCACTACTACTCCTATAAGTTTAAATCTTAGTAGAAGTTTCTAAGGAACAATTCTTTTACCATAGTATATTATGAGCCACTTATATGTACCTAGATTTTAGATAATTGTTAAATTTTTTCTCCAAATAAATAAAATAATATGAAATCTTATCACTGTGTTTGTAAATTTTCTTATTTGGCCTAATGTTCATTCGAGAAACCCTTCAATGAACACAAACTCCATACAACAATGTTCTTACGTTATTCATATAACAT
>CATIXQ010000014.1:11201068-11220464 GCA_949711755.1 Leptidea juvernica
TATTACGCCCCGTTCCGGGGCGTAAATACGTAACAGTATTTCCTCCTATCAAAAAAAAAAAAATCCAAAATACAGTCCACACCAACACCGCTTACAAGAGGATAACAGAGTAATACCATATAGCTCGTTACATACATTTGCCTTTAATTATCTTCTTAGCACAAAACCGCTCCGCCATCTTGTGCTAATAATAAAATAAAATAAAAAAGCCTTTAAACAAATTTATAAGTCGTATACATGCATTTTAATTAAAACAAAATTGACATTATTTATAGAAACGTAATGAAATTAAAAAATTAAAATTGACAATTATATAAATGTTTTGAGTTGAGAATTTACCAGGTAATATTTATTAGTTAATCTTGAAATTTTATGATGTTATATAATGTTATAATCTTAAAATATAAATATGTTAATATGCATGTCAGTTTATCATTAT
This sequence comes from Leptidea juvernica, assembly GCA_949711755.1. NCBI lineage: Eukaryota > Metazoa > Arthropoda > Insecta > Lepidoptera > Pieridae > Leptidea > Leptidea juvernica. The sequence goes on from CATIXQ010000014.1 coordinate 11,201,508, forward strand.
TGTTTTTTATTTTTATAGGATCTCTCAACGAGTAAAGGCCTCCTACAGATGTTTCCAAGTCTTCCTGTCCAGAGTCGTTTTTTCCAGTTTATTCATCCAGTTTTTTTTATTTCACTCTCCCAACTTTCTAAAGGTCTATCTCTCTTTCGCTTCCCAACTGGGCCACGCCATTCAGTTGCAGTCTTTGTCCATATTTTATCCGGGAGTCGAATATCATAACCTGCCCATTTCCACTTCAACTTAATAGCATGTTTTAATGCATCAATAGCTTTCGTTTTTTTTCACAAAGCTGTATTTCCAAATTTGTGTATTCTGCGCAGACCAAGAATGCTCTATTCCATTGCCATCTTACACGATAAATACCACACAATATTCATTTAAACATTTACATGTATATACAATAGTAATTAGAGTGTGTCTGTTTGTAATATTGAAATAACCATTTGTAACTAAATATATATGAATATATAGGGGACATACACCAAAATAACATTTTTTTCTAATTTTGTCTGTCTGTTTGTTCCGGCTAAGCTCTGAAATGGCTGGACGGATTTTTAGTAGCAGGTAGCTGATGTAATAAGGAGTAACTTAGGCTAGCTTTATTTAAAAAAATCTATTATTTTAGAAAAATAAAGTAATGTTGCTATGTCCAGGAAACGGTCTAACTCTAAAAATAATTTATATTGCAAAGCAACGTTTTCCGGTCAGCAGTTATAAAGTAATATCAGACTTATGCTTCAGAATTAATATAAAGAGTATAGAATACGTATTTTCATTTAAATTTGAGGTACATTCAGTGATAGCTGGGAGTTAGTATAATTAAATTAGAATAAGTCTTAAAAGCACCCTGGTATGAAGAACGTGAATGAATAATTTCAGCCCTTTTTTATTTTCATTTATTAAAGTATGTTTTTACAATGATGCGATTCCGGGTTGTTGCAGTATTTTATTATGAAACTATGAACGGAAACTTTGTTTTTACGACATACTAGCTTTTACCCGCGACGTTACCTTGGGCAGCATTTTTTATACACAAATAAAATTTGAAAAACAAAATTTTATGAACGATGCGGGATTCGATATGTAGCTATCTAGCTATCTGAGCTAGCTCAGTTGGTTAGAGCACCGGCACGGAACGCCAGAGGTCGTGGGTTCGAATCCGGCATCGTTCATAAAATTTTGTTTTTCAAATTTTATTTGTGTATTAATCCTAGAAGTGAGGGTTATCACTTTAAAAACATAACATATTGTTTAGCATTTTTTATTTTTTTATATACTCACTTTGCAAATAATACACAACAAACTGGTTTGGTTAATACATTTTTATAAGCTACCAACTATAGAATTTTCATCCCCTTTATATTTGTCTAAATTATAAAAATAGAAGAAATATATAGTTTCATCGTGCTACCTTTGATAATGACAAACCTTCAAACAAATTTCCACCCCCTATCATCAACCCCGCCATACATTTTATTCGCAGTTGAAATACCCTATTCCCAAGCTCTTGTCTATCTCTGTACTAAATTTCATCAAAATCGGTTCAGTAGTTTAGGCGTGAAAGCGTAACAAAGAAACTTTCATTCACATTTATAATTAGTAGGGATTATGAAAGCATGAATAGACGCAGAAATATATTTACGTATAGATGACCTGACAGACCGAATATGCTTGACCAATTTTAAACCAGTAGAACAAATGTGGCTAATGGTGACTCTAAGGTAGGAAAATAGTTATTGGTACGGCATACCGTCCTCCATGGCATGACATTGATTTATTTTTTGATGCAATTACTGATACTATTAGTTCTTTACGTGGCTATGACAATATTATTCTTTTAGGGGACTTTAATATTAATGTGCTAAAACAGTGAAGACTTAAGACCAAAATAATTAACATGTTCCTATCCTGTCTGAACGTATCACAATTGGTTACAGAACCGACACACATTACGGAAACTAGTGAGACACTCATTAATGTTATATGTTCTGATATGCACTCTAAAAACACCAGTCTTGATTATATATCACAATTTGGGCATTGCCTTGTGGTATGCGAATTTAAAGTTAAAAAAGAAAAAACATTACCACACACTTTTACCTTAAGGCCATTAAAAAGCATATGTCTCAAAACTTTCAACAGACATTTAGAATGTACAGAGTGGAATCAAATAACCAAGCTCAGTAATGTTAATGATATGGTCACCACACTGAATCAAAACATAAATAGCCTTTTTGACCTATTTGCACCAAAGAAATCAGTTGTTATAAGGAATCAATCACCACCCTGGATCACAAACACCATTAGACTCATGATGAAATTGCGGTATGAAGCTTTAACAGCATACCACAAGACCAAATGTGATAAGAAAAAAGCATACTACAAGTCTTTAAAAACAACTATAAATCAAGCTCTCTTTTCTGAAAAAATAGCTTATTACAAATATAACATAAATAATAAAATTCATAATCCAAAACTTCTTTGGCGGAACTTAAAAAATACTTTGCTGCCCAAAAGTAATGTGGAACTTCCTTCATTCTTGAATAATCCTACACTTATTAATAATCACTTTCTAAATATAGCACACACATCAAATGTCACAATCTCTTCCCACACTTACTTTAAATATCATAAATATAATATAAATGCCACATTTCACATAAAACAAGTTAGTTCAGAGAGTTTGATTAAAATTATTAAGAGCTTAAAATCAAATGCTGAAGGTTGTGATAACATTAGTCTAGACATGTTAGTAATGACTATTCCCTATACAATAGATTGTATTAAAGAACTCATAAATGCTTCAATAACAACATCAACATATCCTAAACTTTGGAAACTCGCAGTTGTGCGTCCTTTGCCTAAAATATCAAACCCTGTTAGCTTGACTGATTTAAGGCCAATCAGCATCTTACCATGTTTATCAAAGATCATTGAAAAAGTTGTGTGTTCTCAGCAGACTGATTATCTCGAAATCAACAATATTTTGCCTGAGTTACAATCGGGATTCTGAAGAGGTCGCAGTACAGTAACCGCATTATTTGACATAACTGACTATATTCTCTGCTCTAAAGATGAAGGCATGTGTACAATCTTAGTGTTGTTAGATTTTTCTAGGGCATTTGATTCTCTGAATATAGACCTGTTATTATAAAAACTAAATTACTACGGTTTTGATCAAAATGCCTTAAAATGGTTCAATATTACCTTAGTAATCGTTACCAGTATGTAAAGTTAAAATGTAATAATGGCTCATTACTAACATCTGAGAAAAATGGAGTCTCGCAAAGATAAATTCTAGGACCAACTCTTTTTATATTATATTCAGCTGATATTACGACTGAATTAAAACACTGCAAATATTATATATATGCAGACGATTTACAGATATATATTTCATTCAAACCTTCTGAAATAGACAGCGCTATTTTAAAACTAAATGAAGATCTTATGAGAATATGCTCTTGGTCTGTTAAAAATAGTCTCTTACTCAATCTAACCAAAGCTAACCCAAAAGATATGCTTTGTTCTTTGGACCTTGGTATTATAGGAGAAAGAAAGCCAATATATGTCGCTGAAAATCTTTCACCTGAAGCTAAACATCTGCATATGGAAGCAAGAAAAGCCTCAAAAGTTTTGAATTTTAAGTATGTATGGGTCAAATTCGGTAAGGTATACATGAGAAAGGACGAACACTCTCCAGCTATTAATATTAACAGCTTAGATAAGCTCAAAAGCATTTCTTAGATAATAAGCAATTATCACTTTATTTTATTTTTATATATATTTCATATCCTTTCCTGTTGTTTTTAACATTATGTTAATTTATTATCAGAATGTAAACAGATTTAAAACGAAGCTATATGATTTTTATATAAATGTTATTTAGTTAGTTAGTTGTATTAAATAACAACTATGATGTAATCTGCTTAACCGAGACTAATCTGAACTCTTCTATTAGGGATAATGAGTTCTTAGACGATCGTTACAATATTTTCAGAAGAGACCGTGATGTTAACACTAGTCATAAAATTACTGGTGGAGGGGTATTGGTTGCTATAAAAAAATGTTTTGTAGCCAATAGGGTTACTGTTTGGGAATGTAACGTTGAATGTATTTGGCTTAATCTTGTTACTAAAAGTGACGATAAGCACAAAACCATAAGTACTAAATTGGGTCTTGTATATCTGCCGCCGGACCTATCTATAGAAAAGTTAAAAATGTTTTATCATAAAACTAGTGATATTCTATCAAATACAGATGAGTCTTTAATTTTACTAGGTGATTTCAATACGCCCAATCTAAACTGGCATATAGATAATGTATCAAAAACTGTAGAGTCTAATTTTGCAATTATGGACACACGAGTTAGATTTTTATTGGACTTAATGTCAATTGGCAACCTTAAACAACATAATTTTATTAAAAATAGAAATAATCATACGCTTGATCTATTTTTCTCCCCCCAAATTTCCGTATCACTTGAGCCATCTCAAGCCTTGTCTAGAGAAGATGTACACCATCCTGCCTTTGAGGTCAGTGTGAATCATGGTATTTCTAAACCAGTACTTAAATATTGTCAACAAAGACAGACATTTAATTTTAGGAAGTGTAACTTTGAAAAATGAAAAGAAGAATTTAACAATATCAATTGGCATTCACTTCTCTCATCTACTGACATAGATAATGATCTGGCTAACTTCTATAAAGTTCTAAATAATGTAATTCAAAATAATACACCTTACAAACAGCAACGTAGATCGTCTATACCAGTTTGGTTTAGCAACTCTTTAATTAAATGTTTAAAGGAAAAGGATAAATATCACCAAAAGTTCAAAAAATTTAAAAACCCCCGGGATTATGATACCTTTTCTTTTCTGCGTAAAAGATCAAAGAAAATGATGCAAGATTGTTACATCACTTATATAAGTAATATCGAGTCTAGTCTTAAAAAAGGTAGCAGTAAGTTATTTTGGAATTATGTAAAAAATAAAAATAAATGCTCACTTATTCCACCTACTGTTCAATTAGATAACAGAATTGCTACAGATGGTAACCAGATATGTCAAATTTTTGCAGACTATTTTCATACTGTGTATGAGGCTAATATGTCATGTGATTTTGTTACTAACGCCCATAATAGTAATTTAGACTGTCTCAGCAGTATTGTTGTTCAAATGGATGATGTAAGTAGAGTTATGAAAAACCTAAATCCGAATAAAGGACCCGGTCCGGATGGAATACCGTCACATTTCGTTAAATTATGTCATGTTGAACTTTCTGCACCACTTTCTATTATTTTTAATAAATCCCTATCATCTGGAGCTTTTCCTAAAAAGTGGAAAATTGCTCATGTAATTCCTGTTCACAAATCTGGTGAAAAGACAGATGCTCGTAACTACAGACCTATTTGTATACTTAATTGCTTTGCGAAAATATTTGAACGCGTTATATATAGACATATTTACAACTTTATTAAACCTATACTGATTCCTGAACAACACGGATTTGTATCATGTAAATCAACATAACTGAATATATTGACTATCTATTTGAGACCATCGATGATAAGGGACAAGTAGATGTTATTTATACAGACTTTCAAAAAGCGTTTGATAAGGTCAACCACGAGCTCTTACTTATAAAGCAAATGGAATGTGGTATACATGGTAATTTAATGCGTTGGATCACGTCATATATTAAAAATCGCACACAAATTGTAGCTATCAATGGATTTTTTTCTGACGCCATTTTGGTTCCATCTGGAGTACCTCAAGGGTCTCATCTCGGTCCTTTATTGTTTGCTTTGTTCATTAATGATGTCTCATCATGTTTTACTTGCAATAGTAGATATCTGTTTTATGCAGATGATCTTAAACTATACAGAAATATTGAAAAAATTGATGACTGTTTCAATCTACAGCGTGACCTTTCTGCTCTCAGTACTTGGTGCCACAATAATTTAATGAAACTAAATGTTGACAAATGTCATGTTGCCACATTCACTAATAAGATAAATAGCGTAAATTTTTCCTATCACATTTCAAATTCAGTTTTAAGTCATAAAGAATTTACTAGAGATTTAGGTGTCATTGTTGATAAAAAACTATCATTCATTGAACACATTGATACTACTGCTGAAAGAGCAAATCGGATGCTAGGTTTTATCTTGCGCATTTCAAAACCTTTCAAATGCCAACATAGTGTTGTAATATTATATAAATCTCTGGTTTGTAGTATTTTAGAATATGGTTCAGTAGCATGGTCACCTTTTTATAAAAACCACATTGATACCGTGGAAAATGTTCAGAAACGTTTTTTGAGAATTTTGTGCAACCGTTTCAAACTTAGAAAATCACTGCATAGTTATGAAGCTAGATTAAAATATTTTAATCTAGACTCACTTGAAATGCGCCGTAAATTAATTGATCTAATATACATGTATAAAGTTGTAAATCATCATATTCATACTAAACTGTTGTCCAGGTTTTCACTATACTAGAAATGTAAGGACTTTCTTTGTGCCAACTTCTCGCTTGTGGACATCACATAATGCACCAGTTAATAGATTATCTCGTTCATATAATGACTTAGCAAATATCAATAACTGTATTGATATTTTTTCTAATAGTCTGTGCAGTTTTCGACGCCTAGTTTTAGACACTCTGCGCCTGTTAGAGCCTTAGCTTATCTTTATGTGCTTCATATTTATGTTTTTTGAAATATGTATCAGTTTCGCTTTATTGTATGATAACATACAATAAAGCGAAACTAATAAGTATAAACTTATAATATGTAGGATATAATTTTAGTTTGTGTGTTTTAAATTTATGTTTATTTTATCTTAGTTAACAAGTTACATGCATTTTCCTAAGTCGTGATAGTAACATAAAATTATTTATTGTTTTATATGACTCTACATTTATTTAAGTTAAATATCACGTGTTACCATCATAAGTGTTTCCATTTAATTGACGTATATGTTAATAATGATTTACTTATACTAGCGTTATTTTGTAATTATTAAAACATGTATGTTGTATGGGAACCAATAAATAAATAAATAAATAAAATCCAGTTAAGACTAAATACATGATTTTTGGTAGCAAGTACCAACTGTCAAAATTATCGCCTTCCGTATGTGTAACACTTAAGAATGACCCTATAGAACGTGTGTATGAAGCACGTAACCTAGGACTGCACATGGATTGTGATCTTCGCTTTGAAAAGCACATATCTAATTCAATCAGGAGCTGTTTTTATAAATTACAAATTTTGTACATAATGCGACCATACCTTAAAGAAAGCTTGCGTGTTCAATTGGTTGAGTCACTTGTGTTATCAAAACTAAACTATATGGATTCAGTGTTCGGTCCACGGTTATTCGCAAAAACACAAAAATTAATACAAAGAGTTCAGAATGCGTGCGCCCGTTTCTGTTTTAATATCCCTTTGAGAGCCCATGTAACACCTTAATTAAATAGACACTCAATCCTTAAAATGAGACACAGGCGCAAATTCCATCTCGCTTGTCTTCTCTTTGATGTCATTAAGTATAAAGCTCCTTCATATTTGTATGATAAGTTGTCATGGGCATCAAGTCGTCGTTCTCTAGGCACACGGCAATGCGCAACGCAGCTTTTGACGCAGAGTCATGCCACAGCTACTTTCAGAGGAAGTTTCCGATTCACGTCAGCCAAAATATGGAATAAGGAACCTCCAATATAAACTAGGTTTTCGTAGTAAACTTAAAGTGTTCCTTAATACTCATCAAAAAGTACAGGAAACTCTTTTACTTGACACTCGTGCTATTTTAAAATAAATTATACGACCTGTTATTGTCATGATTTCTTTTTAGAGAGATTCTTATTAATATCAGCAGAATTAGCACTCATTCAATACTCACTTGTTATTATTATTATTATTTTTTGCTTTTAGTTTTCTTATTTATATTACTAATTATTGAATTAGGTCATGAAATTTTATGTAATTTTTGTTTTGTTGTTAATACTTTTTTATTGTAATATTATTATTTTAGAATGGTAACCCTTCATATAATATGTATAACCTTTAAGTAGTTTGACAATCCGCTAGACCACCTGGGGTTCTCCGGAAGACCAGCGCTGATCATATCACCTGTGGGTATGATCAGTATTATGCTGAGGTGAACTGCAATTCTGCATATTGATGTAAATTAATAATTAATTTTACTTGTATCCTAGGTTTAAGTTGCAGAATAAATGATTTCTTTCGTTCTTTCTTTCTTTCTTCAATTTTGATTTGTAAATGTGTTAATCAGCTAGTAGACTCATTAAAACTACTACGGAGTTAAGGCGTAAGGCATAAAGTAACATTTTTGAAAATCTACTTAAAATACACACACACAAATACTACGGTTCCAATTTTTTGACATGTTTGACATCTTCATTTCTTTATCTAAATTATGGCAGTTTCGAAAACACGATTACTAAAAATATCTCGATAGATTTATTTTTTGAAAAATAGGCTTTTTTATATGAATTGTTTTATATTATCATAAAACTATGATGGCTATAAACACAAAACTTATTTTACTCGATATTTTATTAGTATTTATAAATATTCATCGTGGATTTTATCAATTCGCTTTGTGAATTATTTTACATTATTTTTTTTCGTAATAAACCAAACGCGACGCCTTGGTTGCATGCTCGCTCATGCCAGCAGTACGCCCGTGACCACTGTCAAGGATGGTATTGTGTTCGTTTCTCTCGGGCTCACATTACGTAAGATTTTAGCAAACAACTACAAATCGGGAATCATAGTAAAAAAATGACGATGATGCGACAGCATATATTTTGTTAAAATATATAGGTAAATGGAAGTCGGAAAGTACTAAAATAAAATGTACGTAAATTACTTTGAATATTTTACCACGCGGGATTTTTGTATGTCTGTACTTTAGTGAAGTTAGATAAATCCAAGATGGCGGCCGCACAAAATTATGATTTCATCAATATGGATATCGTATCCAAGGTTTTCGAGGGTGCTGAGAACGAATTTGGGATCATTATGAAATCCAAGATGGCCGCCGCACAAAATTATGATTTTAACATATTGTTGAATACATATTTTTGCGACACGGCCATCTTGAATTTCAAAAATGATCCTTAAATAGTTCTCTGCACCCTCGAGAACCTCGGATACGATACCCATATTGTTGAAATTATAATTTTGCGCAGCGGCCATCTTCGATTTCAAAAATGATCCCAAATTCGTTCTCTGCACCCTCGAGAACCTCGGATACGATACCCATATTGTTGAAATAATAATTTTGTGCGGCGGCCATCTTTGATTTCAAAAATGACCCCAAATTAGTTCTCTGCACCTTCGAGAACCTCGGATACGATACCAATATTGTTGAAAAAATAATATTGCGTGGTGGCCATCTTGGATTTCAAAAATGATCCCAAATTCGTTCTCTGCAGCCTCGAGAATCTCGGATACGATATCCATAATGTTGAAACATAATAATAATAACATTTCTCTCATACGTCGATAAAAAAGATTTAATTCAAAAATGCATAAAAAATATCACAGTGATTCCGTACTCTAGCGCAACTGTAAGTTTTAAAAATATTACGCGGTCCTCACGGCGGCCGTTAACCCGCATCGCTCGGTTCGTTATCAGCCATGCCCGACGCCCGTGTCCAAGCGTACCTATCGAATCTTACGTTCGAACGATTTTTACCTAAAGTGTTGGGAAAACCTCGCCCTAATGCCGAGCGTGGCTGACAGTTTACGACTTGTCAATCAAAATCTTGTTGTATGTTTCATTAGGAATGATTTTCACTGGCGCTATAAATATGCTTTAGCATACATTGTTTACAATTTTGCATAATCACTAATTATTATTATTCACCATATGTTTGAAAAATAAACCATTGAAAAGAACAAACCACGGCCCAATCGTTGGAGAAAAACGATAAAAGATAATAGAAACTACAAATGTTTTGAGTTTTTCTTGAGTGTTATCTCCGTGAATCTTTCACCAATGCGACACGTGTTTCGCCTCTTTTAGATGATTATGGATTTTGGCAAAAAAACGTCTTATTCAATAAATTTTCACAAGTTATTTCATTCGATAGGCGAATGATTAGTCATTTTGGTATAATTTATGATTCTCTTCTTTTAGAAATTACACGATATGCCAAGTTAAATAGGACATTAACTAAAATCTTTATTAAAGCTAACGTAACTAGTAAAGTCAAGAATTCTGGCAAGCTGCCAGTGATTGCAAGTTTTGCACAACTTCGCGACAGGAATGTCTATCTACAAAGTTCTGTTACATTGTTTTCTTACCACACGGTTGTCTGAGATGTTCGCACATATTATTACTATGTTTTAATTTTTTTATTTTAATGAGAAAATGTTACGAGTAGAGCAATACTGAAAAATAATAGTGAAATTAATGGGCAAACGAGACTTATCATCTTATGTCTAAAGGAAACGAGCGCATTGTAGTGCCACTCAGAATTGTTGAATGTTTCAAGAATCCTGTATTAGTAATGGCCAGGGCGTATCAATTACCATCAGCTGAACGTCCTGCTCGTCTTGTTCCTTATTTTCATAAAAAAATACGTTTTCTCCATGGAAAATGATAATTCAATTCTTACATAAGATGTAAAGTCTCATTAGGCCAGTAATTTCATGCTTGCTGCATGCATGATGTTTCAACAAACATAAACTTGTAAAACCTCCTACTCGGCTAAGTCGAGTTAGTAAGTCTTTTGTGGGGCATTGTGTATAATATATGCTTTTACAACAAGATCCCAAAAAATATTCAAAATAAATGTATTACTTAAATTATTGTTAAAAACGTTTGTGTGGTAAAGGTTACTATAACAAAAGAAACTTTCTTAATCTTGCCGATTTTGGAATTCCCCGATTTGCTAAATGGCACTGCCCGATTATTGAATTTCATAGTTTCGATTTCATACCACAGATTGGAGCGACCGCCCTCAGGCAATTTAATAATAAATTTTATTGTACGATTATACACATTTTACATTTTAACCATAATATTTTGCAAGAAAAAGAAGCTCGCTGAGTTTCTTGCGCCCGTTTTTTTCAGGTCTGAGGCATACCTTTTCGAATGTGTGATAGTTTTTTGACTTTCAATAATATATTTCAATATAAAGATATTATATCTTAATTTTAATAAAAATATTTGAATTTGGATAACATTGTGATACGAGAATTTTATATATAAAAATTTTTCTTATATTTTGACAACTTTTTCTTTAAAATAATTATTGTTTTAAACGAAAAGAAATTATTTTAATAAAAAATATATTATGATATCTAAAAACTATCTAGTACATAAAAATGATAGCCGAGCTGCATACTTCAGTAGAGATTATTTTTCTAATATTAATATTCAAATTATATTTAAAATTCCGAACGTGTTTTTCAATAAAACTTTGCAGACATTAATTAAACAGTAACAGCAACAACCGATGAAGTTCATCACGAGTCAAAAGGTTCATCTCAAATTCAATTCAGTCCAGCTGTTCAATCAATTTTCTATCCAATTCTCTGTAGTGGTGAATCTATAAAAATATAATTTAAATCTAAAGATTCAACGCGATAAACTTTGGAACTGCCAGTGGTATTTGAATTGTTCTTTTTCTTTAAGATAGCCGTATAAGTTTTACCTGTGGGAGACTCCTTTGCATCGGATACCGGCTAGATTATAGGTACCACAATGGCGCCTATTTCTGCCGTGAAGCAGTAATGTTTTAGAATTACCGTGTTTCGGTTTGACGGGTGCCGTAGCTAGTGAAATTACTGGGCAAATGATGAGACTTGACAACTTATGTCTCACGGTGAAGAGCGCAATTGTAGTGCCGCTCAGAATTTTTGGGTTTTACAATAATCTTGAGCAGCACTGTATTGTAATGGGCAGGGCGTATCAGTTACCATCAGCTGAACGTCCTGCTTGTCTCATCCCTTATTTTCATAAAAAAAAATCAACAGGATAGTAAGGGCTGTCAAGCATTAGGTTTCCCCTTTCAGCCAGCTTTAAGCCTTGACTTTCATGAGGTTTGTTATTTTTGAAGAGCAATAAACCATTAAGGATAAACACAATATTATGTTAACGAACTTAATGAAAACAACTTGATAATCAAATAATAGTTACTGGTATATTAACAATACTGGCTAATAACAACTTCGAGATCTTGGATTATGGATTGATCTTCGCCGCCCTCCAACTAGATACCGCACTATCTAAGAGCATTAGCTTTTTTATTACGGCAACTATTAGATGTTGTGTGCTTGGCATCTTGACCGTCACTGGCACCTTTAAAATTTTGTAACATACGCTTCGTGTTATTTTACATTGAAATTAATAGAATACAAAATACTGATGATAATATGTAATCCCAGTGTCTTTCTTATTTCTTGTAGTATTATTTTTACAAAGTTTTTCTACGCAACCCGGCATTGTAGTTTCAATGTTAGCAAAGTTTAACAGAACATGTGGCATGTTAACGTCACACATTGTTCGAGACTAGCTCGAGTACGCCCACCTGGGGGTAGTATTAGTTGCCACACTTTGCGACTATACCTGCGGTGTCTAGTTGGAGCGCAGAGTAGACCAATCCTTAATATAAGGTCGAGATACACTTTTCACATCGAAAATTTTTAGGACGATTTTGTACTTGTTGACAAGCAATAAACCAATAATAATAATATAGATTTATACATTTCATATTGTAAAATTCGATTTAATTTATTTATAAATTGGACGTAATTCCAAAAAAACGATCCAAACCACAATCATGTCGAAATTGAGTTAAGAACACAAAACTGGTCACGTGGTTCATATTAACGGACTGACAAAAAATAGGCGCCCTACTGTCACTCTTTAAATGACGTCATGACTTAGTAGCCCAACCCACATGTATGGAATACACTAATATTTATTAAATTTAAACACCTTTACCATCTTTTAATTCCTTAACATGTGATGTTTTTGGCTTGGAACGTTTTTCAGGAACTACATCCAATTGTAAAATCTAAATTATACAGTCTGTTCATGACAATTAACTTATTCTATTAAAAATAGCTTTTGATTCCAGCTACATAGTGGAGCTTATAATCTTGTGAACCAAATATATGGTTTTAATTAAAGAGAAACATTGAGGTTACTCAAATAGCTGTGACTTTATAGATGTTGCTAATCAGTTCACAACTACGTAATTTAAATCTTGTTTGTAGTGATTCTATGTACGAATTTAGATTTTCAATTATCTTAGTAAACTTTATATTTGTTTTTGATTAATTAATTTTAGAGCTCAAACGCAGACTGTACTTTTTCCTTTTTGAAAAAAAAAAACATGTGTGCAATGCAATTCACACCTTGTAGAAGTATAAACTTCAAAAATTTTGCCTTCAAGATAATGAGACGAATGTAAAATTTCGGGAAGATTTTAATTGTAGGTTTTAGTAATGATGATACAAAGTTTGATAATTATATTACATTTTATTTGTATATGTTAATTAATACATAGATTTATTAAGATTCAGAGCTTACATTTTTGATAAATGATACAAGAGGCTTTTGTTAACCAAAGTAAGAAATAAATACTTACTTTGGTCGTTATAATATGTTCAATATCTTATATCTTCTCCTTACATATATCTTTGGAATTTGTGATCTTGTTTTTGATACAGTGCGACTGCTGTGTATTTTCATAATAAATTTGGCTTCCAGCTTCCAAATACACAATCAACGGAATCACTGTATCCGATGCAAATTTTACATTAAACCCCTAAACTGCATAATATGAAGTCCTGGTACATGTTGCTAGGATAACACATGATTACAAGCGCTTTGAAAGACATTACTATCATCGCTACTATATTTATGTTTTCCTGGTGTATATTTAGTAGTACATAAAAGTATACTCGTAAAATAAGACAATCTCTTCTTCAATAATGATCGCCTGGTACCAAAACACTGTATAATGCGTTTCATTTTCTCTCACATTAAATCTTATAAATTTATATGTCTGTCTCTTTTTGCTGTCGCGCTTTTTCGTTTCATCGACTTTCAAATCACAACGATGCTAAAGAAGTTTTTACTTCAAAATATAAATAAAGTAATATATTTCATGGAGTATTTTTCTCATATCTGGTCTGATGTGCCCTAGTAAACAGCTGTGCTTTAACTGACGCATCGAACCAGGGCTGTGATCTGCCACCGATCGGTACTACAGAGCTTGGTATAAAAATATCCATGCCCTGTAGTATCACATCGGCTACTGCAACGGCGCAGGCACTAGGATCATCCGAAGGGAAACAAACCCTGCTCTAAGAGTAGGATGCAAAAAAGGAACGCATCCCATCCCAATCTGCTGACTTGTAGTGCCAAACGCGACGGGTCGCTGGTGGTCTGCGACGTGGGCGTCGTATAGGCACTACACTCCTGACCAGGCAATGGTCGGACGTTCCGAGAGGAGCGTCGACAATGACCTGGTAACCATCGGGATGTGTAGTCAGCAGAAGATCTAATAAGGACGGCATGTGGCTATCCACATCCGGGAGCCGCGTTGGCGACTCAACCAATTGGAACAGATCGTACGCCGATGCAAAATTATGCACAGATCGCCCTGCGTAGTCTGTGGTACGTGATCCAAGCCATTCGGCATTGTGCCCGTTGAAATCACCCAAGACTACGATTTCAGCGGAGGGGATCTGTGCAAGCACGTCGTCAATTGCCGCTTGAACGCAGCCCATGAGATGATCGGTTTCTGCGTTACCACTATGGGACCTGTAGACATACGCATAGATGCGGACGCGGTCCTCTAAATCTACGCGGAGCCAGAGAGTGGACAGGTCCCTACCCTCAAAATTGCCGAGACGGCGACAGCAGATATCCTCCCTAACGTACACACATACCCCGGCATGAGGCAAAAAATTGTGCTCAATTTTGTACCCGGGGTATGTTAAATATGACGTATCGCTAGGTCGAGATATCTGCGTCTCCGTAAGGAAACACAAGGCCGGCTTCGCCGTCTCAAGGTGGTGGTGGACGGCGTTTAAGTTGGAGTGAATTCCCCTGATATTGCAAAAGTCCACGTTGAGTGTGGAGCGGGGTGCCGTGGTGTTACTACCTCGTTTGTCTTTGGTCATGCGCGGTACTGTGCCCTCCCCAGAATACGAAGGGCAGCCCGAGCTAGAGGGCTCGGGGAGGGATTCTCCGACTCTGGTAGAGCCGGTACCCTCCTGGGGTACTATCTCTTTAGGGATCGCTTTCATAATCTTTGTTGGGGAAGGGGGGGGGGGGGGGGGGAAAATAGACTCCGGTCCTCGACACTAACCTATGCGAAACATAGCGGCACTAGGCCGCTACTTCACGCCGGTATTCTGTGCGAGTGTGGTAATTAACCCGGACGAGTCTGGCCCGATTGTGCTGACGTCAAAAGACGGCTGCGTGACTCTCCCACTTCTAAAAAGCCCTTAGTCGCCTCTTACGGCACCCATGGGCCTGGGACTCCCCTATTCTTTTTATGCCCCGGGGAAAGTACAGGGCAGGTTGTCTCCGCTGCGATCCAACTAGATACAGCAGGCGTAGTTGCAAAGTGCGGCAACTAATACTAGGACCAAGTAGGCGTACTCGAGCCAGTCTCGAACCATGGTGACGTCGACGTGCCACATGTTCTGTTTAACTTTGCTAATAATTGAAAGTAAAATTCCGGGTTGCGTAGACACTGGGATCACTTATCATCACTACGTTATATGTATTTTATTAACTTCAATGTAAATAGCACGAAGCATATGTTACAAAATTTAGAACGATGCCATTGAGTGTCAAGATACCACGTACACAAGTGTTAAATAGTTGCCGTAGTAAAAAAGTGTTCTTAGGAAGTGCGGTATACTAGTTAAAGCGAAGACCAATCCCTTATCTAAGAGGTGATCCTTAACATAAAATAAACTAGATAAGAGACCGTGGCAGACTATAGTTAATTAAATGAAGCACTAACGGTAGCCAATTCATGAAAATAATATAGCTATTTATTATTATGAATGGGCCATGACTTGGCGGCCCGCCAAATGATATTAATTATCTATCAGTCAAGCTACTGAATTTGATTTTGTTACAATTTCATGAGTTCCTTTTTTTTATAATAATTGGTAATATATTAAAAGTATATAATATTTTTAAAAGGCGCAATTTCCTACTGAACAAAGTACCCGCTCACCGAACTTTTCAAAATATTAATGAAAAGCTAATTCTACTAACTCTCATTAGGTAATGTCTAACTTTTTAAAAGGAAAATATAATTCGATTATTTAAAGTTGAAAAGTACTTTTCAATATACAGATTAAAATGTTCTCAAATACTTTGTAAAAAATGAGGTTAGTAGCTGTAAATTATTGAAAAGTTTTCTTGCTGCAAGATTTAACATTAGTTAAATACAGTTATATTTCTATTTCTATATTCACATTCTGTACTGACGCATCGAAAACACTTTAGTACAGTCGCCAAGTCGCCGTCGTTTTATTTGTTGATGAAAAAAAATAACGAGTTGCACTCCGGGAGATGTGAAAACTTTAACATTAACGTTCTGCATTTTCAAATATTTTGGAATGATTAGCGAGAAATTTCGCACGAATTGCTAAATATAATTATCATTCTATATTAAAAAATTACAGTAAATGTTACATAAAAACTTTACAACTTCTGAACTATTACACTTATTTTACATTAAAAAGTTTACCTCTGAAGAAAATCAACTTTCATTCATAATTTCAACGACTGTCTTACAAATTTTCGATCAGACCACGTGTCCTGACGGGAGTTTAACATTTTATACCCATCCCAATGTGCTCAACGTTGCTAAAGAATTATTCACTTCAAAATTAAAAAAAGAATGCATTGAAGCTCTTGTGTAAACATAAATACCAAATTAATCTAAACACACAAGAAGTTTTTGAATTTTTGAATGCAGGAAATATTTAATCACCGGCAATGTTATACAAAAACTATATTCTATATTTCTTAAATTCCCAAATTTCAATAGATTTCCCTATATGTATTAGACGATACAAATCATATTGAAATTAACCTAGAACATATTACTCAAGAACAAAATGAAGTACAGTACCATCGAAACACATAGATATTATAATGCATTATCTGTTTTTCAATTATTGAAGTAAGAATGAAATATTATGATCTTGGAGTATTTTAATAATTTTAAGCTCATTTTCAAAATATAGCGCTGCTATATTAATACATCGTTGAATATAAATGAATACAAATTACCTGCAATTTGTGTGAATTATGTTAATACAATGCTAGAAGCAAAATTTATTATACATAAATTATGTTCAATGCTGCATTAAATTGTTTAATGTTTTGTTGTTTGATACTACTGTTGACAATTTGATTACTAGCATTATTTATGTACTCTTGGGTACATCAAATACTATTTTAATAATTAATTAATCTCTATGATTGGTGTTGATTTTTAAACTCTCCTACAATAAAAATGCTTCCATAATTAGCAGTAACAAGACAGCCTAGCAAAACTTAAAGAAAAAAGCGATTCACTTTTCGATTGTCTGAAACGTGCAGTCAATGATATATTGACAGATGATGGCTATAATCTTGTAAAAAACGGAGATTAACGAAATCCACTACGTTTTATACAACTGTTCGCTTTCAAACTTAGCTGGATTATACTTCGTGGCCATAATTGAACGTAGTGCTTAAATTCTCTTTGGCCATAATATTGTAATTACTATTTCAAACTTATGTCAAATCACTGCACGTTTCATACTTAACTAAATTTTAATTTTTACTTAGGCAGTCGCGCCTCTTATTACGTAGTATTTACATCCTCTATGAATATTTAGAAAATATCCCGTTGTTAATTAACTCTTTTTTTTATCTTAGGGGCAAACGTGGAAGTGTCTTCCCAAATGGGAGGCTCCTTTGCACAGAATGCCGACTAGATTATGGGTACCTCAACGGCGCCTAATTCTTCCGTGAAGCAGTAATGTGTAAGCATTACTGTGTTTCAGTCTGAAGGGCACCGTAGCTAGTGAAATTACTGGTAAAATGAGACTTAACATCTTATGTCTCAAGGTGATGAGCGCTTTTGTAGTGCTAATTTTTTGGGGTTTTTCAAGAATACTGAGCGGCACTTCACTGTAATGGGCAGGGCGTATCAATTACCATCAGCTGGACGTCCTGCTCGTCTCATCCCATATTTTCATTAAAAAAACGTAAAAAAGGACGCTCAGGGACATCAGCCTAGCAGAGTTCAAGAAATGCGTTTCCGGCTATTGAGATGGGAATATGCACTAGATTTTATTGCATTTTGATTTAAGGAACTTTAGTAATTATTTCAGTTTACGTATTTTTATAATCATCTCTTGACTGAACCATACCTTTGCAATGAAATAGATTTTATAGCAATGATTAATACTTGTACTAACGCATTTTCCGGGATATAAGGCATAAATCAATTTTTTTAAATTTCCCTTGTAGTTTCATTTAGTTACAGTAAGTTCATTTTTTTTTCAAAAATATTTTTTTGTGTGTTAATCATCGTTTTGAGCCAAAAAATTTTTTGTCGATTGACAAGTAACACGTAAGCCACATCTCAATTTAAAAAAAATAAGATGAAAATCTTTACTTTTCAGTTTTTAGGAGTATGAAACCATGAATGTTAATGAAGCCTATGCTAAACCTACATCGTTCTGTTTAATTTTTACTTTTCTAAGCATATAATATAATGACACATAAGCTTGTCTTTAATTTCAATATTTTTTCCATAAAATGTTACGAAATGCTGTTTGATCTATAAGCTGTTTATGCCGCCTAATTGGATCTTCGTATGTCACGCGACAAATTTGAATATCATATTTATCATCTAAATGTATTGTTCCTCTACA
>CATIXQ010000014.1:11220964-11231005 GCA_949711755.1 Leptidea juvernica
AATGTTAAATTATTCATGTGTGCGTTAGTGTATCATTTTCTAACACCGAATGTTGTCTACGTAACCTATCTATACTTTTATATATCATTGATTGACTCGAGAAAATTCTAGAGCGATGATTTATTATGCCTTTCGAAGTGGTTTAACACAAAAATAGTGTGTTGACCGGATGATTTCTGCATTTGGTGATGACGCCCCATCCAAAACCACAATTTATCGCTGGTTTGCCGAATTTCAACGTGGACGTGTCAAGCTCAGTGATGATCCCCGTCAAGGTCGTCCAAAAACTGCAGTCACCAAAGAAAACGTTGATGCTGTGCGTAAGCTGATTGAGGAAGATCGACATGTGACAGACCGCGAAATTCAGGCAACTTTAGACATTGGCATGAGTCAAATACAAATAATCTTGCATGAACTTTATATTATTACGAACTATTAGGTGTAAAAAAGTTGTTTCCCGATGGATACCGCATTTGCTCTGTGAAGAGCAACAAGCGGCTCTCGATACTTGGTGCGTCAGAACTCTCGAAAGAATCCATGCAGGATCGTCAAATGCTGTATACAACATCGTATCAGGTGACGAATCCTTCAAATATGCGTACGAACCCGAAACGAAATACCAGTCACGAGTTTGGGTGTTCGAAAATGAGTTAAAGCCAACAAAAATTGTTCGTTCACGGAGTGTTGCAAAAAAAATGGTGGCCACGTTTGTCTCCAAAACCGGCCATGTTGCGACTATTTCTGTTGTCCCTCACAAAGAACAATTAATGCAGAATGGTATGCTAGCATTTGTTTGCCACAGGTCGTTTCTGAACTCCGTAAAGAGAACTGCAACCGCCATCACGACAATGCGAGTTCTCACACCGCGCACAGAACAAAAGAGTTTTAAGAGCAAGAAAACATAGAATTATTATACCATCCGCCGACCTAAGCCCTAATAATTTCTATACTTTCCCTAAAATAAAGAATAAATTGCGTGGTCAGAGATTTTCATCATCTGAAGAAGCTGTGGACGCCTACAAAACGGCCATTTTGGAGACCCCAACTTCCGAATGGAATGTTTGCTTCAATGATTGGTTCCATCGTATGGAAAATGTAAAATTTCGTGGAGAATACTTAAAAAAGCAATAAATTCATTTTTAAATAGTAATGTTGTATCACTTCCTTGATTCCCGTAAATTTTCAGTGTCACCCTCGTAACACAACGGCGCCAATTTCTGTCGTGAAACAGAAATGTGTAAACATTACTGTATTTCGGTCTGAAGGGCGCCGCAGCTAGTGAAATTACTGTTTAAATGAGACTAAACTCTTTTGTGTCAAGGTGACGAGCGCAATTGTAGTGCCGCTCAGAATTTTTGGGCTTATCAAGAATCCTGAATGGTACTACATTGTAATGGGCAGGGCGTATTAATGACCAGCAGACAAATGTCCTGCTCGTCTCGTTCCGTATTTTCATAAAAAAAACAGCACATGTTAAAAGGAATTACTACCTAATCCTAAATCCTAATCTTAAATCCCGAAGTTGCCAGTTCGATCTCCACGACATACCGATTATTGCTTTCGATCTTCGATTTCATAAGTGACATTATTCGATGCTCTCACGGAGAATGTAAAGATCTTGAGTCAACCTAAAAAATGCATTGTTCAATAAAACTGTAGATGTATTTCCGAGTTGGACTTCACCTAATAACCTACAACGCTTCTGTGATCCTAATTTACTATCCATACGCCTCCTTATATAAACAATTCATAGACCATCAACTTTATTTAGTACAGAATAGTTAGAACCGAAAACAATATTGATCTATATACATTATATAAGAGATTTCCACCTATATATTGACTCATAACGATATCTCTGTAACCGTAGAGACTTGAAATTTGGTAAGAATATTTCTTTCGCCGAGTAGAGGTCAGTAAAGAATTTTTCGAAACTAAAGATTTTATGAAATGAACGCAAGAGTTTTTATTTTTATTTTAAACAGAACAACGGCCTTCGTATCAGTATCAATATAAACTTAACTTTTGCTTACTAATAGGTCAGCTAAGAATTTTACGAAACTAAAGATATAACGAAATTCCACTCACAAGAGTTTTTTTTTACAAACAGAACTACGGCCTTCGTGTCTGCTAGTTTTTTTTTATGAACATAAAAATAAGGGACGAGACGAAAAGCATTCAGGTGACGGTAATTGATACGCGCATTACAATGCAGTGCCGCTCAGTATTCTTATACTGCTTCACGGCAGAAATAGGCGCCGTTGTGGTACCCATAATCTAGCCGGCATCCTGTGCAAAGGAGCCTCCCACTGATGATCAAGTAGTATATATCATAGATCATGATCAAGATAGTATCATTATAAACTCAACTTTTGCTTACTATTAGTAATTTAAGAGTGTTATAACACATATTATTATAAAATATCACAGACATATTAACCAAAGCTAATGCAGTCTCTCTGTAATGTGATTCGAGACTGAAGTGTTGACTGTAACGCTACTCACGTACACTTAAACTATTTGGAAAGCCTTTGACTGGGGCTTGAGTTACAAACCGAGCGTTTGAAATTTACTCTCAAGATATGAAAGTCTGTTCAATTAAAATTAGAAACTTTTGTCGCGAATAATATCTGCGTCGTTTTAAAGCAGTTTACATTGAAACGGTAGGTGCTATATATATGATATGGTATATTTCTATGCTCGGCTCAGTCGAGTTAGTAAGTCTTGACAGATTGGGAATGGAGCGACCACCGACCATATTTTTTCTATGAAAAAAAAGCCCGCTGAGTGTGTTGCGCCCATTCTTCTCAGGTCTGAGGCATTCATTTTGAAATGGGTGGTGGTTTTTGACTTTCAATAAGTGATGTCACAACCTATTTTGAATAAAAATATTTGAATTTGAATGACACCTTCCTCAACTTGCAACTTTAAAAAAGATATAAAAATATTGTCAGAGAAAAAGGGTCACTATAATTTTAATACCGAAACCATTTAAAAGGCAGAAATTCAGATTAAAGACACGAAAGCAAAGATGTTTTCTGTTAAAGAATTATTACTTGCTATGCAAAACTTAAAGTATGATTATAACAATTTTCCATATAAAATAAAGTTGTAGTTAATTGGGTGTTCCTCTGTAGCCGGAGGATTCCTTAGAATTGCTCGTATTGAAGTAATTTTAATAAGCGATGTGCCGGAAGTATTTCTCCCTTATCTCGAGGCATTTTGCATAGCAGTCAATCTTGTTATTTCTTATTTCTGTTTTTTAAATGTTAATCTAAATAGTGTTCTTGAATAAGGTCATGGGGTGTCTTTTTTTACGAAAAGAAGGGTGGAGACGAGCAGGACGTTCAGCTGATGTTAATTGATAATAACCAAAAGTTCTGACCGGCACTACCACTGCGCTCATCACCTTGAGACATAAGATATTAAGTCTCATTTGCCCATTAATTTCACTAGCTACGGCGCCCTTCGGTCCGAAACACAGTAAGGCTTACCAATGACGACCTGTATTGCCGAGTGGTTAGCGATCCTACCTACTAAGCTAGAGGTCCCGGGTTCGAATCCCGGTAGGTGCAAGCATTTATATGATGAATATGGATGTTTGTTTCCGAGTCATGGATGTTTAAATGTATTTATGTATGTTTATAAGAATTTATGTATGTTTAAGTAAGTATATTGTATTAAATATATCATTGTCTTGTAACCCATAACACAGGCTGTATATGCTTCACTTGGGGCAAGATAATTTGTGTAAAAAGTGTGTCTATATTATTACTGCTTAAAGGCAGAAATAGGCGCTGTTGTGGTGCCCAT
Source organism: Leptidea juvernica (assembly GCA_949711755.1). Taxonomy (NCBI): domain Eukaryota; kingdom Metazoa; phylum Arthropoda; class Insecta; order Lepidoptera; family Pieridae; genus Leptidea; species Leptidea juvernica. The sequence continues at coordinate 11,224,778 of CATIXQ010000014.1, forward strand.
AAACTACCCGGCATCCTGTGTAAAGGAGCCTCCCACTGGTGGTCTGTTTTAAATATCTAACTAAATTCATTTGAATGTTTACAGGGTAGGTATTTATTCCAGGAAACCTGTTTTAAAACTTTGTCTGTCTGTCTGTCTCTTACCGTTTATCTCCATCTGCAAACAGCTTACATTATAGAAAGTAACATAGCCTGTTTAAGTATTGAGGCTTAAATAAGGCTATTGTATTTTAATAATTTATCAGCATAGCATATAACTTGCAAAACAACTTAAAACTAGTTTGTAAGTAATTATCTAGTAAATCCGTGTTAACGAGTTTGAGAGAATAAGAAAAACTTTCTGCGCGAAAAACTTAACAACAACAAACTAATACAATTAAGACTATTTCATATATTATTTGAAGTTTGTATATAAATGCTGGTTATTTTTATAAACTACACATTTTTATAGTAACATCAGTTTATATCACGCATATTTGCAGTAAATCGCGATTTTAAATGTGTCATCATCTTCGCATGCCTCCGGCATCCTCCGACTAGAAAAGGTTGGTAGTCAGCTTTGCAAATTCAACTCATAGAATATTTTAGATATGAATCATTAGTAAAGAATACACGTTTTGTCAAAATTTGTGTTCATATCTCAGACTGCACTAGTTTGTAAGTTCTGTGATGATAAGTACGTGTCTCAAAGTTATTCAACTATTTGATAATCGGTGGCAAATAGGAATAAATGTTCATGATTCAGTTGGATTACCTTAAAAATGGTGTTAAGTTTGTCAAATTAAGTTTTTAATAAATATGACGGGCAAAGGTCTTTGTGGGTGTCCATTGTTGTGGGCGTGGAACACGACAGAAAGTAAAACACAGTCTTATAAACATAATTTGTCATTAAAGGCAACAAAAATTAAAACCATTATGGTAGGTACACTTCACAACGCCTTATGATAATGTAATAAGAACGTGGTGTTTGGCAATCGCTCGAGATTTCGAGACCCAGTATTCCGATACTAGGCGAGGCTTTAAGGGAAGTGTTGTAGAAGAGCGGTGATACGGCAAATGGGGTTTTTTTAGTGTTAAACGCGCAAACTTGAGTCTTCTCAAGGCAAAGTCAAGAGTCAGGGAGTTAAATTGGACAAGGTTCAATTTACCCCATTCCGCGACCTTCTCAAGAGAGGACTCGATAGAAGACACAAGTTTCTCCCGGCACTGGACCTGCATGACCCGTGAATACGGCATGACCAGTGCTGTCGTCTGCATAGCAATGTATGTTGTAGGTGTCCAAGATATCATTGATATGCAGAAGAAACAGCGTGGGAGATAGCACACAGCCTTGGGGCACTCCAGCATTCACGGGCTTTGGAATCGAGCAATAACCGTCGACAACGACCTGTATGCTGTGCAGTGAGGAAGCTGGAGGTCCACTTGCATAAGCTCCCGGGAAGCCCAAATGATGGAAGTTTTGAGAGGAGCGCCTTGTGCCATACACGATCAAAGGCCTTCGCTATATCCAGGCTTACTGCCAGGCCTTCCCCCTTGCTTTCAATAGCCGCCGCCCATATATGTGTTAGGTATACTAGAAGATCGCCAGTCGACCGACCATGGCGAAAGCCGAACTGGCGGTTGTTGTTCAACTGGTGACCCTCAAGGTATACCGAGAGCTGGCGGTTAATTATGCACTCCATAATTTTGGAAAGCGGGGAGGTAATTGCTATAGGCCTGTAGTTTTCCGGATCCGAACTGTCTTCTTTTTTTTGGATCGGATGGACAAGGGCTGACTTCCATTAGTCAGGAACTAAGCCTTTTGAATAAGAGTGCCGGAATTAACGCGCTAGCACCGGCGTCAACTTAGGGGCACACGTTCTAAGAACGATTGGAGAAATGCCATCCGGCCCGCTCGACTTCCTGACGTCCAACGAAAACAGAGCTCGCCGAACAGTTTTTTGTCTGAACTGTACTTCAGGCATGGAGTTCTGACACCGCGGGATGGTCGGCGGTGTTTTTCCGTTGTCGTCAAGAGTCGAGTTGAAGGCAAAAAGAGTGCACAGGAGATCGGCTTTCTCTTTTGCCGTATGGGCCAGGGTGTCATTCCTCATGTGCAACGACGGCATGGACGGCTGGCTGAAGTTACCAGGAGCAGCTTTCGACAACGACCAGAACTTGCGTGTTCCGGTCGGGTAACTGGAAAGCTAGTCGCCAATTTTGACGACGTGCTTCGATTTCGCACGGGCGATTTGCAGCTTAAAGAATCTGGAGGCACGGTTATATTTCCTCTTCAGAACTTTGTGGTTCGGATCTTTTGAGCCCAGCGCCACAACCCAAGTTCGATACGCCTGTTTTTTGCAGTCAGATGCTGCTTTAACTGACGCATCGAACCAGGGCTGTGATCTGCCGAAGATCGGTACTACAGAGCTTGGTATAAAAATATCTATGCCCTGCAGTATCACATTGGCTACTGCAACGATGCAGGCACTAGGATCATCCGAAGGGAAACAAACCTTGCCCCAAGGGTAGGATGCAAAAAAGGAACGCATCCTATCCCAACCTGCTGACTTGTAGTACCAAACGCGGCGGGACGCTGGTGGTCTGCGACGTTGACGTCGGATAGGCACTACACTCCTGACCAGGCAATGGTCGGACGTTCCGTGAGGGGCGTCGACGGTGACCTGGTAAATATCGGGATGTGTAGTCAGCAGAAGATCTAATAAGGACAGCATTTGGCTATCTACATCCGGGAGCCGCTTTGGCGACTCAACCAATTGGGACAGACCATACGCCAATGCAAAATTATGCACAGATCGCCCTGCGTAGTCTGTGGTACGTGATCCAAGCCATTCGGCATTGTGCCCGGTGAAATCACCCAAGACTACGATTTCAGCGTAGTGGATCTGTGCAAGCACGTCATCAAATGCCGCTTGAACGCAGCCCATGAGGTGATCCGTTTCTGCGTTACCACTATGGGACCTGTAGACACACGCATAGATGCGGACGCGGTCCTCTAAATCTACGCGGAGCCAGAGAGTAGACAGGTCCCTACCCTCAAATTTGCTGAGACGGCGACAGCAGATATCCTCCCTAACGTACACACATACCCCGGCATGAGGCAAAAACTTATGCTCAATTTTGTACTCGGGGTACGTTAAATAAGACGTTTTGCTGGGTTGAGATATCTGCGTCTCCGTAAGAAAACACAAGGCCGGCTGCGCCATCTCAAGGTGGTGGTGGACAGCGTTTAAATTGGAGTGAATTCCCCTAATGTTGCAGAAGTCCACATTAAGCGTGGAGTGGGGTGCCGTGGTGTTGCTGCCCTGTTTGTCCTGTAAAATGCGCGGTACTGTGCCCTCCCCAGAATACGAGGGGCAGCCCGAGCGTGAATGCTCGGGGAGGGATTCTCCGGCATTGGTAGAGCCGGTACCCTCCTGGGGTAATATCTTATTTAGGACCGCTCTCTATTTTTGTTTGGGGGTGATGGGGAGGGGGAGGGGGGGAAGTGATGGCCTCCGGTCCTCGACACTAACCTATTCGAAACATAGCGGCACTAGGCCGCTACTTCACGCCGGTATTCTGTGCGAGTGTGGTAAGTAATCCGGACGAGTCTGGCTTGATAAGATGGCAGCGTGACTCTCCCACTTTTAATAAGCCTGTAGTCTCCTCTTACGACACCCTTGGGCCTGGGACTACCCTATTCTTTTTACGCCCCGGGAAAGCACAGGGCTTGCTCGATAGTTCTTCCCTGACTACCAGCTCGGCGCTCGTCCGGCACCTGATCTCGACTGCAGCTGCGTTCGTACCGCATGCTGATTACACCAGAACCAAAATGATAAGCGAAACATCTTCGTACTAGTTTCTTGTGCTCGACGTTCTTGGTTACGACATTTTATATCATATCAGTGTTGAGACAATGTAAAACTTTTAAAAGTCTGTGTGTTCAAAGTTTCAAATACAAAAATATATTCATTTTAATATAATATGATTTAACTGAGAGAATTTTTTTGACATTTCACATCATAATCTGTGGGTGTTTGTGAAAGCAGATTTCATATAACAAACTGAATGTCAGTTTTCATATTTAGCTTTCTACTCGTTCTCAAGGCCTTCATTTGTCGTTTAAATCTCATGACACACAATATACCCGTTCTACAAATATTGTGAATGTTTATTTAATGATAATATTAACATTATATTTTTTTTATTGCTTAATAAAAACATATAGGCAAAACTTGTAACTATCATATACCTCTAATGAATCATGTGTGAAAAATTGAAAGAAAGAAAGAAAGAAAGAAAGAAAAAACATTTATTTTAACACTCACACAAATCACAAAAAGAAGAAACTTAAAAATATATACAAATATAAAAAGGTGTGATGTTTAAAAAGGAGCCACTCAGCATGTGTTTCAACACAAGTGTGCTGCAACGCTGATTTTCTGTGACCCCGCGTGACACATGAACTTCAAGGGCGACACCTCGCCTGAATTAAAGTATAACTAATAATAATAATAATTAACTTTTTACTTATAACAATTAACTACTTAACTAAACTTAAAAACAATTAACTACTAAACTAAACTTAAAAACAAGAACAAACATAAAAAGTAATTATAATAAAAAATTCCTAACAATGACAAATAATAAGATCAAACAAAACAAAAAGCTCCTAGTCTCTTTGAACGCAACTAATGCTGGAATACTGATTTTGATATTCATGTAATAGAAATATTTTCATTTTTAATTTGAGGGAATAAACAGATAATGAGGCTTTGAAAGGTGGCGGTATATTGTTCCAGCACTTAGTTGCGTTATACTAAAACTACCTTTGAAGGCAGCAGTGTGATGCCGACTAAAAAATAAAAAAATTGCATGATAATAGGTTTGCATTAACGGCCGTTCCCAATATACTATCTACAGATAGAGATAAATTACTACGTTCTGCTGTCAGTATTTAGCTGTAAATAATCTGAAGCTATCCCAATATACCCGATGAATCATTCTTATCGCCTTATATTGGGACGCGTGAATTGCATTTTCTATACAAACTTCAATCGCTGGTAAGCTATACGTCGTCCCATTGACAGACAGCGTGTACGGATAAGGTGAGTTACCGTCGATAAGTTTATTGGGACAGAAAAGTTAACGATAGTTACGATTTTTATCTCAAGTAAGAGATAGACTGAATATTTGGAACGGCTGCAAGACGTGAAAGAAAAAGAATATAAAATAATTTAGATGTAAATTTGACACCTTAATATTAATAAAAATGTAATCTTTGTGTACGTTTCTTCGCTGTGCTACATGATTCAGTTATATTATAAAAAAATCACGGTTGCTAGTAATCATTAAAAATAAAATTGTAACTGTCAGTTTGATATGAAAAAAATTATGCATTTTAAGTCATGGGCGCTCGTTAAGTTTGTTAATAAAATTTCTAATATTTTATCAAATTGATATCCTTATTCACTTATAAATTTCAAAGTATCTTTAAAAGGGTGACTTTGATTAATTGATCACTGAAACTCCTCTTTACTATTTGTTCCATTCATCAAACACAAATTGGCGTTTGTAAGCTTATTGTTGATTCAGCGTAACCAATTCATTTTATTAGAATGCTATAAATATCTTAACTATATTAATATATTGAAAGTATTTCATTTGTTCTTCGTTAAATAATGCTTTACTTCACCGTTTATTTTACGTAAAAAGTACTTTATATTTATAAGCAGTATTTCTCTCATTTCTGGTCTGGTGCTCCCAAGTGCACCCTGTGAGTGTGACATTGTGGGTTTCGTAGTATTGAGAAGAGAAAATAAAACCCACAGGTCAGCACTAGGAATTTATTCTTCAGTGGTAGAAGTTCAAGGCCGTAGATAAGAAGAGCCCGTCAAATAATTTGCTACCCAATCTTTGTAGTGGGCGAGTACTGCCGTGGCTTGTGACCGATGGCTGTAAGTCCCGGATGAAGCAGATGGAGACACGCGTCGGCCTTGCAGTCGTGTAGGTGTCGGTTGGAGGTACCACCACGGAGACTCCGTACAGGAAGTGAGACAGGTCTGCTATAGACGCAGCAACCTCGGACCCTGGAATTTTCATCCAGCGAGTTAAAAGTTTTTTTTTGTATCATTGTAAGGGACGAGACGAGCAAGACGTTCAGCTGATGGTAATTGATACGCCCTGCCCATTACAATGCAGTGCCGCTCAGGATTCTTGAAAAACTCAAAAATTTTGAGCGGCACTA
>CATIXQ010000014.1:11240993-11264498 GCA_949711755.1 Leptidea juvernica
CTAAGCGAGCGCTCTACCATCTGAGCTACGCCCCCGTAGTGAAAGGTATTCAAAAGCGCTAATATGTGTATCAATAGTGAAAACTGGTTTTATTTTAGCAGTCGAAAGTTGATTACGAGGTCATTGCATTGTATATAATTCGAGTACTCGTCAACATTTGACGCAATTAAGAAGCTAGAAGAAAAGCTTTTAAGTAGCAATGTTCAAGCGCTTAGGTTTGTAGGGCACTTTGGTTAGTGTTATAACAGAGCTGGTGAGAATTTTAAGTTGCTAAGCTTGTCTCCACTATCGTGAATATGTAAAAATTCAATTGATTCCCTAAATATACATGTTTCATTCTGTTTATTGTATAACATATTATCTTGACACAAAAAAACTTATAAGTTCAATGTCGTGAGTGTAATCTTCATATTACATTATTTAATTACCTAGAAAGTAAAGCAAAAAAAATGTATTTTTTATGACAAGTTTTTTTAACCTTCTTTTTTAGTATTCGTATTTAAGAAAATACTTTCACACAGATGTATATTATTTGGGTTTAAAAAGTTTGTGCTGTAAACAATTAAGCGGTTTACCACGTAAGTAGCTTTTAGCTCAGTAGCCATATTATGGTGATAAATAAAACCGTCTTTTAAAACTAAACTCGTACACAAAATATCAAAGGAACTGTTACTTTATTGGACACTAATTCTAGATGTCGATCCATGTCATGTCATTATATTATTTACAAGTGGACCCGACAGATGTATTTCTGTCATTAAAAAAAAAATTATGTAGGTATTCGAGAATAATGTAGTCTAAAGCCGTTGGAAATGTGAAATCAAAGTCAGACACATCTAAATAAATACGTATTTCTGAATTATTTTATAATATTTCGTAAAAAAAGTGATAAGGATTAATCCTTAATATCGTATTGTGTAAACAGCTTTTGGATTACCTCTTTATTTTTTAAACTATACATATCTGACACAAACTTTAAGAGTTGAGTAAAAGCTTGAAAAATTCCTTCAATTAATTTACAACCTAAGCTAAAATATTGGTCAAATTAGATTGATTCGAAAATTGACTTCTTTGTACAATTCTCCATCACATGAAACAAATTCATTTCTCATCGTCTCTGGGGTACAATTCAGTGAAACCAAACTGCAATGCGCTATAATTCCATCTCGCTTTCAATTGTAATGGAGATTTTTATGTCCTTCTTGTTATATGAGTACAAGAGTTGCAATGACATGCAATCAGAGATTTCAAAGAAGGACTTTATTTATTTGGCTCCTTTGCACAGGATGCCGGCTTGATTATGGGTACCACAACAGCGCCTATTTCTGACGTGAAGCAGTAATGTGTAAGCATTTGTATTGCCACTCAGAATATTTGGGTTTTTCAAGAATCCTGAGCGGCTCTGCATTGTTATGGGCAGGGCGTATGAAAGAAAATTTGACTAATAATTTATGAAGACAATCTTGCAATGGGTGTTGCAGTAATATTATGATATATAATGTCTTTGTTATTAATATTATTATATTTATGTCCTTAAGAATAAGAATATGATTACTAAACATAATGAAAAATATTTTCGATGTGCATTTATTATGACATATTACTGTGGTATATCATAATTATAGATTCTTATAAAATAAATGATAACACAATTTTAAGAATAATATTAAAAACAGCTAATATTGAATTTGAAAGTTCCCCAAGCATTATAATACGAAATGAATCGGATTCTGTGGAAATAAATTAAAGTGATGAAATTGTGAACTAAATAATAACAATAACAAAATCTACTAGAACTACGTACCATCTGGATACTAACAATATCAGAGTATCGCAAAGAATAAGAAATACTTCATAAAGAAACCATAAGTATATTTTGTTTAGATATAGCGTAGATAGAGAATATTGTAAATAATTAATTCTATTTGAATCCCGTCGTTTTGTGACTCATGACGTCACTTTATCGTGGCTTATCCTGTTTGCTCGCGTATAAGAGATTCCCTCTATTCCCTTAAATAACTAAATCCGTTTATCCCCTCTATGTAAATATGTTTACAAAATGACTACCTTTTTGACTGTGTGATATTCTTCGCTATCTCTTTACGTAAGTAGTCTTGTTTTTGAAACGAAGTTTTCTGCTATTAAATTATTAAAACTTTCGTGAGACATTATTAACTTATTTATTAATACGATTTCTAAACAATTTGTTATGTTTTTAAAGTGATACCCCTCACTTCTAGGATTAATACACAAATAAAATTTGAAAACAAAATTTATGAACGATGAGGGACACAAACCCGAGACCTCTTGCGGTCCGTGCGAGAAATCTGTATCTGATTTTTTTGGATCTTGTTGTTAAAGCATATACATAGCCTCACAAAAGTCTTACGTACTCGATTTAGCCGAGTAGTAGGCATAATAAGTTTTTATTGTTCCAGGTGTTAACTAGGTGTTGGCTAGAAACTGTCATAACCATAATTTCGACAGTTTCTAGCAAATTATGTATGTATATACATAAAATTATCAAGAATATATTAAGAGGAAACAGTTAATATGTGTATTTCCTTAAATTTTTTTCTCAATGATTTTGTAGGACGTAGGTTATAATATAGCGCGAATAACCCTCCTCTGCAGCACGAAGAAAGGCATAAAAAGGAATTTATTTTCTCAAAATTGATTCCTTAAGTATTTAGATATTCAGGTGTAGAGTAGGTAATAGGATTTACAACAGAGCCATGTTTTATTATACATTTAAATTTATTTATAGATAATGCCTAAACAATGGCTGGGACTTAAGGTATAAAAGGTATTGTTACCTACCCTTAAAGGTATTGTTACATACCCTTAAAGGTATTGTTTATGGTATATTAGCCATAAGAATGAAGCCTACTAGAATGGTATTGATATCGACAACATTCTCATAGCAATATACCAAAGGACATAATACTACCAGTATGCTAAAATAACTAAAATTTCATACAGTCCTATACACATCTTAGTTTTTATATGCTTGATTGCAACATGCAACTTGATCACTCTAGTGTACAAATGAACATGGCAGTCTTTCATCTCTAGGTATTATTCAAAAACCCATTCATAAACGGTCTAGCTGTTTATCCTCAGTGTTAGATATCATAAATTATTTTTAGTACAATAATAATATAAATATGCACTTCCACTAATGTCCATTATAAAAATACCCACATTTTGTATAATATAAACATTCTTTACTCTGTTTTTATCTCTGAGTATAAAATATATCCGACATATTATGCGTTAACTTCACAGATCAAGCAAAAATCCTTTCTGTACGTGACGAAACCTTCATCTATAAACAAACCCTCTTAATTCCTTCAAAGCACACGTCTAATATTTTTATATTTGTTGATATTTCATAATGATACACCGTTTCTAAAATATGAATATATTAAAGAATATCCTTGAAAATTTTTGTTGTACAAATCAACGTAGCAACAAATCATATCTTTAATTTCAAAGAATTACTTACTTCAACGTATTTGTTCAATTCATACTGTTATATTAATATAAGTTAGCTTATAACGACTCCGTGTATGCATAGGGGAAATGTGGTTGAAATATCGAATAGGGTCTCATCCATTCTCTTTAGTTGTATATCTGATACTTAAATTAATTACTAGTTATAAGTTATAACATATAAAAACAAAAGTATTTAATAGGATTAGAATATTACATTTAATAATGCACATAAGTTTCATGTATAAAATTTTTATGAAACAAAAAGTGTAAGAGACAGAAAATTATATCAGCCAAAGATTAAAAATTATTATGGAGAACGACTAACTAAGTGTTTTTAATAATGTACAATTTTTCCCGGTTATACGATTATTCCCGGACATTCGATACTGTTAATACATCATTATTAATTTCCAAGTTAATGTACTACGGGTTGAGCCCGGAGGCTGTACAATGGTTCAGTAGCTATCTAAATAACAGAACCCAAACAGTTGCAGTCAAAGATGATAACGGCAGTTATCAACTATCTAGCTGTGCTCCTATCAACAGAGGAATTCCCCAGGGATCAATTTTAGGACCACTTCTCTATAATTTATTTAGTGCAGATATAATCTACAACATAAAAAATACAAAGTATCATATGTTCGCTGACGATAATCAATTGTATATCTCATTTAATCCCAAGGATATGTTACATGCCACAAATTTGTTAAATTCCGATCTTAATGAAATTTGCAGTTGGTCAGACCGTAACTCATTAATTTTAAATCCCTCAAAAACAAAATTTATAATCCTTGGCCCCCTATGTCAGTGAAAACGTCTGAGCAGTTCAATCCGAAGGTCATGATTAACAACACAGAGATTGAGCGGGTCCACGAGGCGCGTAACTTAGGTTTAATAATTGACGAAAACATACGCTTCTAATAATATATAAGCCGAGTGTTATCGAATTGTTTTTATAGACTGAAAGTTATCTACAAAATTCAAAAAAAAGTACAGAACTTCGAGTCACATTATGTGACGCACTTGTACTATCAAAGCTTAATTACTGTGGCGTGGTGTATGGTCCAAGGTTACTGTACAAAACAAAATGTTCCATCCAACGATTACAAAATGCATGCGCCCGATTCTGCTGGAATATTCCGCCCAGGCAACACATAACTCCATACTTAAAACACGCCAATATACTTAACATGGAAGGTCGGAGGTGTCTGCATTTAGCAACGTTGCTTTTCGGTATCATACACACTAAAGTACCAAGTAAGTTACTTGTATAATAAACTTGAATGGCTAGGGCAACGCAGTGCTAATAATATAAAGACCAGATCTGCCTCGCAGATATTAGCGGTGCTCCGGCATCATTCAACAGCGTTCAGGGGTAGTTTCCGATACAGTGCTACTAAGTGCTGGAATAATTTACCGCCACCTTTAAGACTATTAAAAAATGTCCAAAATTTTAGATTGAAATATAAAAAAACTATTTTAGAATCATTATATAATAATTATCCTTGATGTGCAATGTATCTTATAAATTAACACAATTCTGTATTTTTATAATTATTTAATGTTCACCAATATATTTTTATCTCATTTATAGTACATAATGCCACCTTTATTATATTATATACAGTTACGTATAGTTTATAGTACGATTTAATATTTATTATTATTACAATTATTTACTTATTTTTATTTTATTACACTACTTACTTTGATACCTACGCAAATTAATTTGCAATGGGAAGACTAAAGGAACTTTCTACTTCAAATGTCACGAGGGGCTGCTGAAAACCAGTGTTGTGTTGGTGTCTTTTTTTTTTTTTTATGGAATAGGAGGACAAACGAGCGTACGGGTCACCTGGTGTTAAGTGATCACCGCCGCCCACACTCTCCTGCAACACCAGAGGAATCACAAGAGCGTTGCCGGCCTTTAAGGAAGGTGTACGCGCTTTTCTTGAAGGTACCCATGTCATATCGTTCCGGAAACACCGCACAAGGAAGCTCATTCCACAGCTTCGTGGTACGAGGAAGAAAGCTCCTTGAAAACCGCACTGTGGAGGACCGCCACACATCCAGATGGTGGGGATGATATCGTAACTTGTGGCGTGTCGTGCGAAGGTGGAATTCGGCGGCAGGAATCAGGTTGAACAGCTCTTCGGAACACTCCCCGTGATAAATGCGGTAGAAGACACACAATGAAGCGACGTCTCTACGCAACGCCAAGTGATCCAGCCGTTCACAGAGTACTGGGTCCCCGACAATTCGAGCTGCTCTGCGTTGCACGCGGTCAAATGGATCGAGCTGATACTGGGGTGCGCCAGACCAGAGATGACAGCAATACTCCATATGAGGCCGGACCTGCGCTTTGTAGAGCGCTAGAATGTGGGCCGGCTTGAAGTATTGCCGTGCTCTATTTATGACGCCCAGTTTCTTTGAAGCCAATTTGGCTTTGCCCTCCAGATGGCCACGGAATTGGCAATTGCTCGAGATTTCGAGACCCAGTATTCCGATACTAGGCGAGGCTTTAAGGGAAGTGTTCTCGAAGAGCGGTGATACGGCAAATGGGGTTTTTTTAGTGGTAAACGCGCAAACTTGAGTCTTCTGGGGGTTAAATTGGACAAGGTGTCTTCTGCACTGACACAAAAATATACTGAGTCAGCTCCTTTTAGCAGGGAATCACGCTCACACTGTTATTTTTATTTATTTATTATTAATTTTTTATAATACTTGTTACGTTATTTAATTTAGTATTTTAATATTTTAATTCATATTGTAAATTATTGTTTTTTGTGTGAGTGTTTTTAATTGCTAATAAAGTGTGTTTCTATTTCTATTTCTATTTCTACAATTAATAACTCAGGCAAATACCAAATATGAGCAATGTTGTGTAAAAAACAAACTTAAAAAAGTCTTACTTTAGAAAATGTGTGATAAGGTTAATGTTAATAATATATTGTAAGTTCTTAATATAATATGTATATATATATTTAGTTGATTTTTTGTGTGTTCCTTGTACAAAGTATTGCTTTAAATAAGAGCGTTATCTCGCCATCAAACGTTAAAGTTTGGCGAGGACAATATGTTTAGTTTTAACTTTGTATACTGTTTTGTAAATAAATAAATAAATAAATAAATAAAATACAATACTTGTTCCTTTTACTCTAATTCTCTTTTCTTTTCGTCTTAGAAATATAAAAAAGGTATTAGGTTCACACTACATTGCTGTCTGTATCAGCCGAACTGGTAGTAAAAAAAAATCTATGATAAATTTTCATTGATGAAAATTCGAAATAAAATGCTCATTTGCATTATCATTATAAATTGTATTTATTCAATCTTTTAAAACCATTTTCTATATTTAGATTATCGAATTATAAGATATGGTTATGAAACAGAAACGAATCAAAAACTTATGAGAAATTTAAATAACTCAATACAATTTTCGCACCAAGAAAATGTATATTTAACTTGTTTTATCTTTCCTGATTACATATCAAATAAATAATGATTAATTTTCATTACTTACGACCATAAATCACTCTGCTAACATGTTTTAAGAAAACTATAAGGCGTTTATGGTGCAATAAGTAGGAGATTTGACTTCACCACACTGCCCCGGTTCCAGCCTAATCCTTCAACAATGGGCTAATGAAAAACCCTCAATACCAGCCTCTGTCCAAGTTTAATATTGTTGGAGTAAAACCGCTTTGAACCAGGAGGAATGCGAGCGACAATTGCCTGAACACAAAGCTGTTCCACTTGCGGTACAATATTTTAATAGTAACTTTTTTTTATGAAAATAAGGGATGAGACGAGCAGGACGTTCAGCTGATGGTAATTCATACGCCATGCCCATTACAATGCAGTGCTGCTAAGGATTCTTGCAAAACCTAAAAAATTCTGAGTGGGCACTACAATTGCGCTCGTCACCTTGAGACATAAGATGTTAAATTTCATTTGCCCAGTAATTTGACTAGCTACGGCGCCCTTCAGACCGAAACACAGTAATGTTTACACATAACTGCTTCATGGCAGAATTAGGCGCCGTTGTGGTGCCCATTATCTAGACGGCATCCTTTGCAAAGGAGCCTCCCTCTGGAAAGTTAATATACTTTATTGAGTAACTCAGTTCAGCAGCCGTAGATATTAACATTGAAACATTTGGGTACGTTTCTTTGCATGCACTTCCCTTACATTATTTACAACGTATTATACTATGTTCAATAATTTAAATTCGACTTTCTTCGAAGTCAGTGAAGGCAACAGTCCGTCATCTAGAATTAAAATACTGTTAGTATTTTAATTCTAGATGACGGACGTCGTTGATAAACTTAAATCATCATTTTTAACTTAGACGTCTGGTCGCAAGATAGAAAGGGCAAAAAGGGTCTCTTATCACCATGTGACCATTAGGTCCTTGGGCGATGTAGTAGATGCTTTTACAACAAGACCCCAGAAAATGTTCAAAACAAAAGTATTACGATATTCAAAAGAGCTTTTAAAAAAAAATTGTGTGGTAAAGGTTACTATAACATAAATTCTTAATGATACATCAGATTGCGAATGGAGCGACCGCTCTCAAGCTATTAGATAATAAAAAAGCTCTTTTAGTTTGTTGCACCCATTCTTCTCAGGTCTTGGAATGGGTGGTAGTTTTTGACTTTCAATAAGTGATGTCACATCCTATTTTAAATAAAAAAAAATGAATTTGAATTTACTTTGTCCTATTGTTGTGCTATAGGAAATTTTAATGTATGATAAAGAACTTATGATAGTACACATGTTGAAGAAATTAACTGTAGATTCTTCACGAATCACATTAATTTATATTTTAAAATTATGTTTTTCATCTAAACATGAAACTCATAGATATTAACAGATATATATTATCTATCAAACGTATTCTGATTTCCTAGTTACTGTGACATTGATTAATGAACTCCAAACGGGTTTCCTAGCAGCTCAGAGAGCTCACAGCGTATCTGTTTCACCAGCCCTTTATATGAAGATTAATATAACGTTTAATTAAGCAGTGTTCTATTTCAGGTCGTATTATTGTGTATAATAGAAGCATATAACTCCTGAATTTAGCACCATTACCAATCTGCTAATAATAACAATCTAATGGGCTGTTTCACAATGTCCAAGTTAAGTAGCAGATAAATTGTCATAGGCTGGATAAATTAATGGCTACATAAAAGTTCCAGATATAACAGATTGCGTTTCACAATCACTTCACCGCTATATTTAATTTATAAATGTTTTATCTGGCAGATCGGTGTGGCAACCTCGCACTCAATAGTTCCGTTTAATCAAATGAAATTGTTAAAAAACTTTACTTGGACATTGTTAAAAATCCCCTTATGGCCGTTCCCAATATTCAGTTTAACTCCGGTTGTGGCCTACTTGAGATAAAAATCGTAACTATATTTGACTTTTCTGTCCCAATAAATTTATCGACGGTAACTAACCTTATCCGTACACGCTGTCTGTCAATGAGAGGACGTATAGCTCACCAACGATAGTTGTATTGAATATGCAATTCACGCGTCCCAATATAAGGCGATAAGAATGACTTATCGGGTATTTCGGGACAGCTTCAGATTATTGACAGCTCATAACTGACAGTAGAAGAAGATTTATCTCTATCTGTAGAAAGTATATTAGAAACGGCCGTTAATCTATTAGCAAATCGTTTGTGTTTTGTTATCATTCTTAAACGAATGTTCGGTTATTGACGTTGCAGTGTGTTCCAAGCGACATTAAATTTTAGTTCATTTTCGTCCACCTTAACATTAAAGAGAACAGCGAAATAAGGCAGTGTATATTCTCTTAAGGTGTCTTGTCTTTGTCTGTGACGTCTCAAGTCTGGCTTTACTTACATAATAATGAAAATATTCCGGTTTTTACATTCATAACAACACCTTGTTTTACAGGAAAAAGACAACTTTTTAAGATCATAGTAAAAAATATAAAAATTATTTGATTTTCTGTAATAATTCTAACAATAATAACAGTAGACCTAACGAAACCTTTATAATGAAATTCCTATTACATAGCTTTAAATTTTTTCGTCCATCTATCGCATGTCGCATTACACACGGCCGGTGTGTAGGAGTGAATTTATTATTTTCAACTCCTGAGTAAAACGCAGGTTGGCTGAGTGGTGTGAGGCGCCAAATTTCAGCTCTAGTGTCCGAGAGGGACCGTGGGTTAGAACTCTACCCTTAAAAAGGATTTTTAATGAATATTATATTTTTTTAATGAATAATAGTCAAGCATTATTTTATGATTTATTTTTTAAACTTAGATTATAATGCTGATATTATTGTGATGTTTTATCTGTGGGAGGCTCCATTGCACAGGATGCCGGCTAGATTATGGGTACACGAACGGCGCCTATTTCTGCCGTGAAGCAGTAACGTGTAAACATTATTTTTGTTTTTCAGTGTGAAGGGCGCCACAGCTAGAGAAATTACTGGGCAACTGAGACTGGACAACTTATGCCTCAAGGTGACTTGTAATGCCGCTCAGAATTTTTGGGTTTTTTAAGAATCCTGAGTGGCACTGCATTGTAATGAGCAGGACTTATCAAATACCATTAGCTGAACGTACTGCTCGTCTCGTCCCTTATTTTTATAAAAAAAGACATTATTTCGTAAAAAAATTTAACTTGTCGAGGTTTCCCTTTCGAGGTAAAGTCCCGTGTTACAATTTGTGGTACTTTGTCGACTTGTAATCAAGTAATATAGCAATTTTTCTTATTAAATTGCCGTATTAAATGCATTACACAAAAGTGTAAAAGAATTACACTGACTTCAAATATATAAGTACTAAAAACAAGGTAAGTAGATAACTTAAGAAGTAAAAAACAAAGTCTGTTCCAAATTTCGAAGTCGGTCGTATAGTTACTATTTTGCATCTAAAAATCTCTGCATCCTAAAACGCTGCTTATATAATTAAGTACCTATATAAATTTTTTTGGATGAAAAATATATCTCATCCGTTTTTAAATTCACCTAATACATTTTAGTGTATCAATAAAACTTAGACAAACATAGGTAAGAAGATTTTCGATTAAAAAGTTCAGTATCAATATTTTTTTTCAATCAACGAAATGTGAAAATGAAACCATGTGTAAGTTGAGAGACGATATTATTTCTTTAAATTCCATTTACTGAGAGAAAGACGATATATACCTTTAGATAGATCTATTTGTCGAAGAGCCAATTTAGGCGAACAAAGGAATACGTAAAAATACAGTACAAATAAAGATTCTTATTAAGATATTTGTTATTTTTAGGTTGTTCTCACGTAAGTGAACTATTGTGTTTATTTTACAGAAGTGTTTGTAACATCGTACATAATATAATACTATTATGAAATATTAAAAAAAAATTTAATAATTTTAGATAAATCGGTTAAAGATAATAGTTGAAATTTAAAATTAACATCATTTCCTGCCTTATGGACGATAGATTAAAATTATATAAATTGAAACAGAAATGTGTAAACATTACTGTATTTCGGTCTGAAGGGCGCCGCAGCTAGTGAAATTACTGGTTAAATGAGACTAAATATCTTTTGTGTCAAGGTGACAAGCGCAATTGTAGGGCCGCTCAGAGATTTTGGGCTTTTCAAGAATCCTGAATGGTACTACATTGTAATGGGCAGGGTGTATTAATGACCATCAGACAAATGTCCAGCTCGTCTCGTTCCATATTTTCATAAAAAACAGCACATTTTAAAACTTACTTATTACTTCGTCGTTTTCGCAAAGAAAAAAGAAAAGGAATCCTAATCTTAAATCCGGAAGTTGCCAGTTCGATCTCCACGACATAATGATTATTGTTTTCGATCTTCGATTTCATAAGTGACATTATTCGATGCTCTCACGGAGAATGTAAAGATCTTGAGGCAACCTAAACAATGAATTGTTCAATCAAACTGTAGATGTATTTCCGAGTTGGACTCATTCACCAAAAAATCCTACAACGCTTCTGTGATCCTAATTTACTATCCATAAGCCTCCTTACATAAACAATTCATAGACAAACAACTTTATTTAGTACAGAATAGTTAGAACCGAAAACAATATTGATCTATATACATTATATTAAGAGATATATACATATATATATATATATATATATATATATATATACGATATCTCTGGAACCGTAGAGACTTGAAATTTGGTAAGAATATTTCTTTCGCCGAGCAGAGGTCAGTAAAGATTTTTTCGAAACTAAAGATTTTATGAAATGAACGCAAGAGATTTTTTTTTATTATAAACGGAACAACGGCCTTCGTGTCAGCTAGTATCAATATAAACTTAACTTTTGCTTACTAATAGGTCAGCTAAGAATTTTACGAATCTACAGATATAACGAAATTCCAGTCGCAAGAGTTTTTTTTACAAACAGAACAACGGCCTTCGTGTCTGCTAGTTTTTTTTATAAGAATAAAAATAAGGGACGAGACGAGTAGCATGTTCAGGTGACGGTAATTGATACGCCCTGCGCATTACAATGCAGTGCCGCTCTGTATTCTTATACTGGTAGTGGTACTCATAATCTAGCCGGCATCCTGTGCAAAGGAGCCTCCCACTGATGATCAAGTAGTATATATCATAGATCAAGTAATAGTATCAATATAAACTCAACTTTTGCATACTATTAGTAATTTAAGAGTGCTATAACACATATATTATAATTATAAAATATCACAGACATATTAACCAAAGCTACTGCAGTCTCTGTGTAATGTGATTCGAGACTGAAGTGTTGACTCTAGATTGGGAATGGAACTACCACACTCAGGCATTTAAATAATAAGTTCAATTTTACAATATTACTATGTAAACATATTTTTTGAAGAAAAAAAACCCCGCTGAGATTATTGCGCCCATTCTTCTCAGGTCTGAGGCATTCATTTTTTAATGGGTGGTAGTTTTTGACTTTCAATAAGTGATGTCACATCCTATTTTGAATAAAAATATTTGAATTTGAATGACACCTTCCTCAACTTGCAACTTTAAAAAAGATATAAATATATTGTCAGAGAAAAAGGGTCACTATAATTTTAATACCGAAACCATTTATAAAGCAGAAATTCAGATTAAAGACACGACCGCAAAGATTTTTTCTGTTAAAGAATTATTACTTGCTATGGAAAACTTAAAGTATGATTAAAACAATTTTCCATAGAAAATAAAGTTGTAGTTAATTGGGTGTTCCTCTGTAGCCGGAAGATTCCTTAGAATTGCTCGTATTGAAGTAATTTTAATAAGCGATGTGCCGGAAGCATTTCTCCCTTATCTCGAGGCATTTTGCATAGCAGTCAAACTTGTTATTTATTATTTCTGTTTAAATGTAAATCTAAATAGTGTTCTTGAATAAGGTCATGGGGCTTTTATGATGAAAATAAGGGTCGAGACGAGCAGGACGTTCAGCTGATGTTATTCGATACGCCCTGCCCATTTCATTGCAGTGCCGCTCAGGGTTCTTGATCAAAAAAAAAGTTCTAAGCGGCACTACAACTGCGGTCGTCACTTTAAGACACAAGTAATTTCACTAGGTACGGCACCCTTCGGACCGAAACACAGTAATGCTTACACATTACTGCTTCACGGCAGAAATAGGCGGCGTTGTGGTTCCCATAATCTAGCCGGCATCCTGTGCAAAGGAGCTCCCCACTTGGTGGTCAATATGATTTAAAATTTTACATAAAATAAAACTTACAATATTACAAAGTACACTAGCAAACATTATTATTTCTGGCGCGAATTTTAAAACCAATAAAGAGCTCCCACTGGTAGTCTGTTTTAAATATCTCACCAAATTCATTTGAATATTCACAGGGTAGGTATTTATTCCACGAAACCTGTTTTAAAAGTTTGTCTATCTGTCTGTATCTTTACCGCTTATCTCCAACTGAAAGCAGGTTTTTTTTAAATGGAATAGGAGGACAAAGGAGCGTACGGGTCATCTGTTGTTAAGTGATCACCGCCGCCCACAATCTCTTGCAACACCAGAGGAATCAAAGTAGCGTTGCCGGCTTTTAAGGAAGGTGTACGCGCTTTTTTTAAGGTACCCATGTCGTATCGTCCCGGAAACACCGCACAAGGAAGCTCATTCCACAGCTTTCTAGTACGTGGAAGAAAGCTCCTTGAAAACCGCACTGTGGAGGACCGCCACACATCCAGATGGTGAGGATGATATCCTAACTTGTGGCGTATCGTGCGAAGGTGGAATTCGGCGGCAGGATTCAGGTTAAACAGCTCTTCGGAACACTCCCCGTGATAAATGCGGTAGAAGACACACAATGAAGCGACGTCTCTACGCAACGCCAAGTGATCCAGCCGTTCACAGAGCACTGGGACCCCGACAATTCGAGTTGCTCTGCGTTGCACTTGGTTAAATGGATCGAGCTGATATTGGGGTGCGCCAGACCAGAGATTACAGCAATACTCCATGTGTGGCCGAATCTGCGCTTTGTAGACCGCTAGTATGTGGATCGGCTTGAAGTATTGCCGTGCTCTATCAATGATGCCCAGTTTCTTTGAAGCCAATTTGGCTTTGCCTTCCAGATGACCACGAAATTGGCAATCGCTCGAGATTTCGAGACCCAGTATTCCGATACTAGGCGAGGCTTTGAGGGAAGTGTTGTCGAAGAGCGGTGATACGACAAATGGGGTTTTTTTTAGTGGTAAACGCGCAAACTTGAGTCTTCTGGGGGTTAAATTAGAGAAGGGTCAATTTTCCCAATTCCGCGACCTTCTCAAAAGAGGACTCGATAGAAGACACAAGTTTCTCCCGGCACTGGTCGACGATTTCCCGAGAGAGACCTGCATGGCCCGTGTATATGGCATCACCAGTGCTATCATTCGCATAGCAATGAATGTTGGAGGTGTCCAACATATCATTGATATGCAGAAGAAACAGCGTGGGAGACAGCACACAGCCTTGGGGCACTCCAGCATTCACGGGCTTCGGGTTCCAGCAATGTCCGTCGACAACGACCTGTATGCTGCGCCCAGTGAGGAAGCTGGAGGTCCACTTGCACAAGCTCTCGGGAAGCCCAAATGATGGAGGTTTGGAGAGGAGCGCCTTGTGCCAAACACGATCAAAGGCCTTCGCTATATCCAGGCTAACTACCAGGCCTTCCCCCTTGCTTTCAATAGCCGCAGCCCATCTATGTGTTAGGTATACCAGAAGATAACCTGCCGACCGACCATGGCGAAACCCGTATTGTCGGTTGTTGATCAACTGGTGACCCTCTAGGTATAAGAGTGCTGAGCCAAGAGCTGACGGCTAATTATGCTCTACATGATTTTGGGGAGCAGGGAGGTAATAGCAATAGGCCTGTAGTTTGCGGATCCGAACTGTCTCCCTTTTTTTGGATCGGATGGACAAGGGCTGACTTCCATGAGTCAGGGACTACGCCTTTAGAATAAGAGTGCCGGAATAAACACGTTAGCACCGGCGTCAACTCAGAGGCACATGTTCTAAGCACGATTGGAGAAATGCCATCCGGCCCGCTCGACTTCCTGACGTCCAACGAAAACAGAGCTCGCCTAACAGTTTTCTGTCTGAACTGTACTTCAGGCATAGAGCTCTGACACCACGGGATGGTCAGCGGTGTTTTTCCGGTGTCGTCAAGAGTCGAGTTGGAGGCGAAAAGAATGCACAAGAGATCGGCTTTCTCTTTTTCCGTATGGGCCAGGTTGTCATTCCTCATGTGCAACGGCGGCATGTACGGCTGGCTGAAGTTACCAAGAGCAGCTTTCGACAACGACCAGAACTTGTGTGTTCCGGTCGGGTAACTGGAAAGCTGCTCGCCGATTTTGACGACGTGTTTTGATTTTGCACGGGCGATTTGCCGCTTAAAAAATCTGGAGGCACGGTTGTATTTCCGCTTAAGAACTATGCAGTTCGGATCCTTTGTACCCAGCGCCGCAACCCAAGCTCGATACGCCTGTTTTTTGCAGTCAGATGCTGCTTTAACTGACGCATCGAACCAGGGCTGTGATCTGCCACTGATGGGTACTACAGAGTTTGGTATAAAAATATCCATACCCTATAGTATCACATCTGCTACTGCAACGGCGCAGGCACTAGGATCATCCGAAGGGAAACAAACTCTGCCCCAAGGGTAGTATGCAAAAAAGGAACGCATCCTATCCCAATCTGCTGACTTGTAGTGCCATACGCGGCGGTTCGCTGGTGGTCTGCGACGTTGGCGTGGGATAGGCACTACACTCCTGACCAGGTAATGGTCGGACGTTCCGAGAGGGGCGTCGACAAAGACCTGGTAGCCATCGGGATGTGTAGTCAGCAGAAGATCCAATAAGGACGGCATGTGGCTATCCACATCCGGGAGCCGCGTTGGCGACTCAACCAATTGGGACAGACCATACGCCAATGCAAAATTATGCACAGATCGCCCTGCGTAGTCTGTGGTACGTGATCCAAGCCATTCGGCATTGTGCCCGTTGAAATCACCCAAGACTACGATTTTAGCGTAGGGGATCTGTGCAAGCACGTCGTCAATTGCCGCTTGAATGCAGCCCATGAGATGATCGGTTTCTGCGTTACCACTATGGGACCTGTAGACACACGCATAGATGCGGACGCGGTCCACTAAATCTACGCGGAGCCAGAGAGTGGACAGGTCCCCTTCAAAATTGCCGAGACGGCGACAGCAGATATCCTCCCTAACGTGCACACATACCCCGGCATGTGGCCAAAAATTGTGCTCAATTTTGTACCCGGGGTTCGTTAAATATGACGTATCGCTAGGTCGAGATATCTGCGTCTCCGTAAGGAAACACAAGGCCGGCTGCGACGTCTCAAGGTGGTGAGCCGGTACCCTCCTGGGGTAATTTACCCTTATATACCGCTCTCATATTTTTCGTTGGGGGAAGGGGACGGGGGGGAATTGGCCTCCGGTCCACGACACTAACTTATGCGAAACATAGCGGCACTAAGCCGCTACTTCACGCCGGTATTCTGTGCGAGTGTGGTAAGTAACCCGGACGAATCTGGCCCGATTGTGCTGACGTCAAAAGACGGCAGCGTGACTCTCCCACTTCTAAAAAGCTCTTAGTCGCCTCTTACGACACCCATGGGCCTGGGACTCCCCTATTTTTTTTACGCCCCGGGAAAAGTACAGGGCTTGCATTATATGAAGTAACATAGCCTGTTTAAATACTGAGGCTTAAATAAGGCTATTGTATTTTATTAATTTATCAGCACAGCAAATGCAAACCAACTTAATAAAACTAGTTTATAAGTCCAGTAAATTATCCAGTAAATCCGTGTTAACGAGTTTGAGAGAATAAGAAAAACTTTCTGCACGAAAAACTTAAAAACAATAAACTAATACAATTAAGACTATTTCATATATTATTTGAAGTTTGTGAATAAATGCTGGTTATTTTTATAAACTACACATTATTATAGTATCATCAGTTTATATCACGCATTTTTGCAGTTAATCACGATTTTAAATGTGTCATCTTCTTCATATGCCTCTCCGACTAGCAAAGGTTGGTAGTCAGCTTTGCAAATTCTGATAGAATATTTGAGATATGTATCATTAGTAAAAAATACACGTCTTGTCAAAATTTGTGTTCATATCTCAGACTGCAATAGTTTGTAAGTTCTGTGATGATAAAAGTACGTGTCTCAAATTTATTCAACCATTTGATAATCGGTGGCAAATAGCAATTAATGTTCATGACTCAGTTGGATTACCTTAAAAATGGTGTTAATTTTATCAAATTAAGCTTTTAATATATATTATGACGGGAAAAAGCCGGCCATATGGTCAGGGTCTTCGTCCATTGTTGTGGGCGTGGAATACGACAGAAAGTAAAACACAGTCCTATAAATATAATTTGTTATTATTAGCAACAAAAATTATAATCTTATTGGTAGGTACACTTCACAACGCCTTATGAT
The DNA here is from genome assembly GCA_949711755.1 of Leptidea juvernica. Lineage (NCBI taxonomy): Eukaryota > Metazoa > Arthropoda > Insecta > Lepidoptera > Pieridae > Leptidea > Leptidea juvernica. Next base: position 11,258,456 of record CATIXQ010000014.1, read on the forward strand.
AATGTAATAAGAATTTATTTTAGTAATAAGGGTATTTACGGCATATGCGTGTGACACAACCGCCTCGCTCGATAGTTCTTCCCTGACTGCCAGCTCGGCCCTTGTCCGGTGCCTGATCTCAACCGCGTTCGCACCGCACGCTGATTACACCTGAGCCAAAATGATAAGCGAAACATCTTCGTACTCGTTTTTGACTACGACATTTTATAAATGAATGTTGAGACAATGCAAACCTTTTAAAAGTCTGTGTGTTTAAAAATTCAAATACCAAAATGTATTTATTTTAAGATATTAACTGTATCATGGTTGATATCAAATTTAACTGAGAGAATTCTTTTTACATTTCACATTATAATATGTGGGTGTTTGTGAAAGCAGCTTTCATATTACTTGACAAATTTCAGCAAACAAACTGAATGTCAGTTTTCATATTTAGCTTTCTACTCGTTTTCAAGGTCTTCATTTGACGTTTAAATCTCTTGACACACAATATACCCGTTCTACAAATATTGTAAGTGTAAATTTAATGATAATATTAACATAACAATTTTTTTATTGCTTAATAAAAATATATAAAACTTGTAACTATCATATACCTCTAATGAATCATGTGTGAAAAATTGCATGATAATAGATTTGCATTAACGGCCGTTCCCAATATACTATCTACAGATAGAGATAAATTACTAACTTCTACTGTCAGTGATTAGCTGTCAATAATATAGCTGCCAATATACCCAATAAGTCATTGTTATCGCCTTATATTGGTACGCGTGAATTGCAAATTCCACACAAACTTCTATCGCTGGTAAGCTATACGTTATCCCATTGACAGACACAGCGTGTGCGGATAAGGTGATTTACCGTCGATAAGTTTATTCGGACAGAAAAGTCAATAGATAATAAGTCAATAGTTAACATTTTTATCTCAAGTAAGAGATATACTGAATACTGGGAACGGCCGTAATACGTGAAAGAAAAAACTGAATGTGGTTATTTAAATGTTTAACTTCACATGTCACACAACATCAAAATGTTGAAGTCAAAAGTATTATTTACTTCCTTACCTATTTTAGAGTATTTGCATGTTTCAATTCAATATTTCTGTTGTAAATTTGTTTTTCAATAGTTCTAATATTATATTAACATACAAAGCCCGCGGTTCAACCTACATATATATTATGTAATTAGTATATTTTTTGAATTGAGTTAACTTTTCTTGAACCATTTTTTTTAATGAAAATAAGGGACGAGACGAGCAGGACGTTCAGCTGATGGCAATTGATACGTCCTGCCCACAACAATGCAGTGCCGCTCAGGATTCTTGAAAATCCCCAAAAATTCTGAGCTAAATAAAAAAAAAGCTATATAAAATAAGATGTTAAGTCTCATTTGCTTAGTAATTTCAAGAACTACGGCGCCATTTAGACCGAAACACAGCAATGCTTATAAATTATACTATCTATCACATAATCAAAATAATGATTTATAACCTGATTGCTTCACGGCAGAAATAGGCGCCGTTGTGGTACCTAGTACCATAATCTAGCCGGCATCCCGTGCAAAGGAGCCTCCCACTAGTATTGAAACGGAAAGTACACTAAATGTTAAAGGTGTGAACAACAACAGTGACAAATAATATTTAATGTATAAAATCGAACTTTTTTATGATATTTATAAAGTAATTTTATATAAAAATATAAAATAAATTTGATGGACATTTGACACCATAATATTAATAAAAATGTAATCTTTGTGTACGTTTCTTCGCTATGCTACTTGAATTAGTTATATAAAAAAATCACGGTTGCTAGTAAGCATTAAAAATAAAATTGTAACTGTCAGTTTGATATGAAAAAATTTATGCATTTTAAGTCATGGGCGCTCGTTAAATTTTTGTTAGTAAAATTTCTAATATTTTATCAAATTGACACCCTTATTCACTTATAAATTTCAAAGTATCTTTAAAATGGTGACTGATTAATTGATCACTGAAACTCCTCTTTACTGTTTGTTCCAATCATTAAACACAAATTGGCGTTTGTAAGCTTATTGTTGTTTCAACGTAACCAATTCATTTTATTAGAATGCTATAGATATTTTAACTATATTAATATATTGAATGTATTTCATTTGTTCTTCGTCAAATAAAGCATTACTTCACCGTTTATTTTACGTAAAAAGTACTTCATATTTATAAACAGTATTTCTCTCATTTCTGGTCTGGTATTCCCAAGTGCACCCTGTGAGTGTGACGTTGTGGGTTTAGGTAGTAGTGCGAAGAGAAAATAAAACCCATACGTCAGCACTAGGAATTTATTCTTCAGTGGTAGAAGTTCAAGGCCGTGGATAAAAGGGGCTCGTCAAATAATTTGCCTCCCAATCATTTGTAGTGGGCGAGTACTGCCCTGGATTGTGGCCGATGGCTGCAGGTCCCCGATGAAGCAGATGGAGACACGCGTCGGCCTTGCAGTCGTGTAGGTGCCGGTTGGATGTACCACCACGGATACTCCGTACAGGAAGTGAGACAGGTCTGCTACAGACGCAGCAAGGATAGGTTGTAGGTGCAACCTCGGACCCTGGAATTTACATCCAGCGAGTTAAAAGTTACTCCGCTTCTTCTCCTCTGATAGCACTGCACAAGATGGCGGATGCGTTAGTTACAATCAGACGGAGTTTACGTTTATAATTAAAAGAAATCGTTAAAATGAAGTTTTAGGGATCTGTACCTTACCTGCCTTCCTATTACTAAGACTTCACTATCCATATGGCACCCGGTTCATCTGTCATCCGGTTGTACTTCATGAACCCATGATAGAACTGTTACCGCTATAACAACAAAAACCAAAAAATAGACTGTCTATAAATAAGTGTTTTTATAAATAATTTATTACGGATCCCTTCGTGCACGAGTCTGACTCACACTTGGTGTTCTTTAGTCCTGGCAACCATTAAAAACAGCGATATCAAATACAAAAAATTACTTGCACTAGCATATTATTTGGAACTTATAATATGAGATAGATTGTGACATAAAACTTTGATCAATTTGGATGAACGTTGTTTTACCGTTAATAATTTACTCCTTATTTTAAGATTTTAAGACATGGGCCTTAAGATTGAATATTTTATAACGGAGCCAATACTATAGCACGGATAAGTTAAGCCTGTTCAAAACACTCAAAATTCCATCGCACTAATGATCACAATTGAATGTGTTAAAATTAATGAAACCATCACGTTAACACTTCAATCCTTATCAACATTCTAAACGCTGTTCTGAACGCCACATCACGTCTTAAGCATTACTGCGTTGAATGATCAAAGTTACGGCTCCTTTCTGAGTGACTTTAAAGAAACTGTCCCCTCTTAAGGCATTATTCGCAGCTTAAAACTCTCAGTAAATCTACTTTTATATCTTACAAAGTACATCTATCCATATGTGCAAAATATATTTAAAAAAGATTTTCTGTTCCAGATATCTGTACAAATAGTTGAAGACGAATCTCATTTATAACCTGATTTGCGATTACTTCACAAATTAAATATTAAAGCATACAATTAATAATTTAAGAATATAGATTTATGGATAGGATAAAGGTTATGCCGTATTATATTATATTATGTTAATAAAACTGTAAAAACTTGAAATTGTTAGCAAAAAAAACAAATAAAAACTATTAATGGAGGTATTTTAAGCCAAAAGAGCACATAACAACTATTCTTATACCTTGTCCAACCCAAACAAAATACCAACATCTTTAATTATTATATTTTTAGCATTTCCGTTTATTTTAGAAATGATTTAAACAGTATGGAGTATTTCCATTAATGTATTGTTAGATTAAGGTAATTTTTGCGGGTAATGTCTCAACTTAAAATAAAAATATGTTTATATATAAAAATAGGTCACCATGCATTTTGACAGTCGAATAAAAAAACGAGTGTGCTTAAGACCACACGACTAAAATAAAACAAAATACTAAGTAATTATAAAATTGTTACACAAATAAAACTGACAACAAAATTTTATGAACGATGCGGGACTCGAACCGGCGACCTCTCGCGTTCCGTGCGAGCGCTCTTCCCAACTGAACCTACCGATCGAGTGACGTATCGTTGCTAAAATCCTGTATGCTTTTTTCAGCTCTCAGGTTGTGGCTTCATCTACAGGATCTACTTTACAGTTGATAACCTACTCAACCCCAATATTTGTATATTATGAAATTGACTTGAGATGTCGCTTTTACAAATCTAAACAATTTCTTTATTTGTGTAATTAATCCCAGAAGAGAGGGTTATCACTTTAAAACATAACAAATTGTTTATACAATTGTTCAAAAACGAAATGAAATTACGAAAAAATCAAGAAATCATCGATGTCGTAACGCTAACGTTCTTTCGTAAAGCTCTCGTCACGCATTCACCGGCGTACTTCCGTCAGGCAAGCGTGCGAAAAGAAGTTTTACTTAAAAAAAAATCAATCCTATTATGTTAGACAGTACAGGTTTTGTCTATTGGACAAAGCCTCCTTAAAAGTTCGTCACACGATAGATCCAGTGCCATATCAAACAGACTCCTTCAACCTGGAATAATAAAGGCATACGCCCACTAAAACGTAGAATGGTACACTATGATCAAGCCAGATAGACAATTTCGTCAGCGACCAACAATGCTACATGTAACGTTTAAGTGGGATTAGTAATCACTGTCGTGTTTTTATCCATGCCTGATATTACTTTCAATATACATATATATAATGAAAATGGTCTTTGTTTGAGGCTCTTTCAAGCCTAAATCACTGATCGTATCGACATGAAACCACCACCATTCGATGTGAAATTTATCGTAGATTGTTTATCGCTTATTTTTCGGATTCCAACGTTCGCAACGCTAGTATAAGTATATACGTATAAGCCAATGATAACTGTTATACTGGACCTAAAAAAACATAAAAACAATTTTTCAAGATACTTCACATCATCACTCTTCTGGGCTAAGATTGTCTTATGTGTAATGATGATACAATGTACCAAAAGAATTAAAGTGGGAAGTGAATACTATCTTGTGAAAACAAACATAATCGAAATATATGTTTGAACATAAGTTTTGACTGTGTTTAATAGATTTTGTACTTGTTTTATTTTGGGGGAAGAATTTAATATTGGTATTTTTAAACTTGTACTAAAAAAGCAAACTTCGAAAAAATATGGCCTCATGTATTATGGATTTAGGGGATTGAGATAAGGTATAAAATAAAAGTCAAAACATTTTTACCTTATTATTTCATTTTGTAAATTTTTAATATACTTTTGTTGAATATTGAAGTAAGTATAAACAGCTCTGAAGGGCCATCCTGTGTTTATTTATTCATTTCTAGTAGATTAAGTTAAACTAGAATTACTTGAGCCTAAATTTAGGCTAGATTGTAATACAAAGGGCAGCATTATAATAATCATATTAATATGATTAGACGAGAAAGAGACGTTAGAAAGCACATGGTCGCTCAGAGTGAAATGGAGAGGGCTATGCTCGGAGTTTCTCTGCGAGATCGAGTCAGAAATAAGGAGATCCGTAGGAGAACCGAAGTTACCGACATAGCTCAAATGATTGCGAAACTGACGTGGCAGTAGGCACATAGTTCGACGGACATATGGCCGTTGGGGCAGTAAAGTCCTCGAATAGCGACCACGTACTGGACCGATCGTCGTGGAAATCTTTGGTGGAGACCTTTTTCCAGCTTTCCTGGACGTCTCCCGTCTGATGATGATGATTATTATTATTATGATCCCTAGAGGAAAAATAAATCATTTTGTGATACTTACAGCGAAACAGTTGAATTCAATATGCAAACACAGTTAATGAAATCGCTAAAAATGGATTAAACATTTAAAATTGCAATATAAGATAAAATATTCGTGTGTTGTCTGGTTATTTGTGTATGTATTTTAGTCTGTGAATTTTTCTTAACATTTTAGTTTATGTTTCGACAAATGAATAAATAGATATAAGTTAGAATAATCATTGTTATGTGTTTGTGCAC
>CATIXQ010000014.1:11264998-11289823 GCA_949711755.1 Leptidea juvernica
ATCAGGACTTCTTGATGGCCAAGCCATCACGCTGATACCGACCTCCTGAATATACTCTTGTACGATATGAGCCGTGTGTGGCCGGGCATTATCATGCATCAGCATCGATCCATCACCCATATTTGCTAAATACGACCCTGCATACTCATTGAGAATCTCTTGAGCATATCTTTGCCCAGTGAGGGTGCCATTTTCTATGGCTACTAGCTCTGTGCGAGCTTCTGAAGATATGCCAGCCCATACATGTACACTGCCTCCACCGTATTGGACTCTTTCTGAGATGCAGGCTTGAAGGTATCGCTCACCAGGTCGCCTGTAAACACTTCACCTTCCATCAGAAGTGTAAAGGGAGAATCGAGACTCATCTGCAAACAAAATTCTTGACCATTCTTCTTCATCCCTCTGCATGTGTTCACGGGCGTATCGCAGTCTCGCTACTTGATGCTGTCTCTCGAGTTTTGGGCCACTCGCTGGTGTTCAGGGTTTCAAATTTGCTTCAGCAAGTCTTCTTCTCACTATACAGTCACTAATGTTGTCCCTCCGGGTCTGAAGTAGCTGTTGCTGGACTTCAACTGCATTTTGGTGGCGATTTCTTAACACAGTGGAAATAATATAACGATCTTCTCGGGCACTGGTACACCTGGGTCTGCCATTACAAGGTCTCCTCAGATGGTGTCCAGTCTCTTCGTATTTTCGCTTTACCTTCTGGACCGTTTGTAACGTCACACCCACCATTCTTGCAGTGCGACGCATACTGATGCCTAGTTCCAGAAAAGCCATGATCCTAGCACATTCTTCAACTGAAAGAGGCATGATAAATAAATGTTATGTACTTTTTAGCATAAATTTTTAAAACAAGACCCATCGATCTTGAAAAAAATTTAAAACAGAAAGAAAAGTGTGAATGGTAAAATTGTAATTCGGAAACGTCTACTTTGAAAAAGGAATGGTTTTGTTTTTGAAGTTTTTTTTCAGCCAATTCTTAAAAGAAGGTTACCGACTATAAAGTTTTTATGTACAAAATTAAATTCTCGTTGGAGTCCTTTTTATTTCGAAAGTATATCTTGTGAATTTAAAACGTTATCCCAATTTTTTAAAGTGTGATACTTACTTTTGAAGGCCAGTGTACATATTTAGAAGGACCATCGTAACTTATGTATTCATTATTAATGCGCTATTATACTGCTTAGTAGATATTTTACTGAAATTGTATATAAAAAATTACCAAAACAACAACCGACTTCAAAAACACTATTCCAAAGCAATAGATAAAATGTGCACTAAAAAGTATGAAAATAATCACGTATTTTTATACAATCTAATTAATGAATCTAATTCTAATAACGATTATTGTTATTTTTGGAATCCTCCCGCCTCGGCCTCGATCTCGTCTCTCACCTCCGCACGTCGCGCGTGCGACTCAAGCACATCTCACCTACAACTATATAACCTACCTTGGCTGACACCGACTAAAAAAAACATACCGAGGAATTGAGAAACTCCTTCTTTTTTGAAGTCGGTTAGAAATAAGCATTTCAAGAGCAACCGTCGACTGTGTTTTAATAATAAGCTTAGATGAAATAAATGTTTCATAGAATTCTGAATGTAAAAGTTTTTTTTGGTATCAAATAATAAATATATTTATATGTGTGAACGTGAAAATAATAAGTTATTCGACTGAATTATCATAAACGTTTGTTAACGTAGGTCGTTATAGTTAGCTATTTTATGTAAAACTTTGTATTTGCCTAAAGTTCACATTATTGAATCAATTAGTATTTATAGCTTCTGCCGCACTAATAGCTAAAACACCTTCAAAAGCATGAAAAAAAGTTAAAAATCACAATAATTGTAATCGTTTGAAATTCTCTTATCAATCTATAACCTGGTTTTTATGTACAAACTAGCACATTTTTTTCAAATTTATTATTTACTATAAAATATAGATTAAACAAAACTTCTCTATTTATTACGTGAGATATATACTGAAAACATTTAACATAAAGACACTGGCACAGTTTCTAAACCACGTTTACCTTTGCAAGCAAAACGCTACAATGTTAGCCACTCTTGAACTTACTCTAAAGTGTTTCTCTAGTCTTTGGTCATTGTTTCCTGGCCTATTTCTGGTGAATATTGTTGTTTTTAACCGACTTCAAAAACGGTTTGTTACCTCAAAACTTTCGACTGGGTGAACCGATTTTGATAATTCTTTTTTTATTTGAAAGCTGGTGCTTCCCGTGTGGGTCCCAATGTAATTTGATGAATGTCAAAAAAAATGTATAAATATTGTTTCTTATTGAATTTACCGCTACTTTGTAAAGGGTTGAGCTAATGAGAAGAAGTAGCAAGAAACTCATTGCCACTCTTTTAAGTCAAGATTTACATTTTAGTTGTTTTACAAATCATTTCAATTACAATATATGCAAAGTGAAGCAACAAAAATACTCAAAAGTCAAAAACTGAAAGGCTTAAAATGAGTAAGTCTAAAAAAGAAAAAAAAGTAAATTAATACTTATAAACACAAGAGTTATTGAGTATAGTAGATGCATCAATCCACACATACCGTAAATAAATAGAGGCATTATGTGAGCATTTCATAAAATAAAATATATAATAACTTTAACTTTAAAGGAAATAATAATAAAAAAAACACATCAAGCAGACCTCCCGGTAACAAGATCATCCAGCCCCCACGAGTTCACGAGCATGACGCATGGACCAGCCATCGCCTCCCTCGACCATATTTTAGGGAAGGGAACGACCCGCCCCACGTCGCCGCCACAAGCAGAGGCATTTAAGCGAGCATGACGATACCTGCCACGAGAAATCTACCGAATAACAAAACAATTCAAGTTCATCTACATATTATGCAATACTTACTAAATGCCTCTACTTACAATTTTGTTTCAAATTACATAACTCATGATAATGGTTATTAAAATTGATTAAAAACAGAAACAATATTAATATTTAAATTATATAACTATAATGACATTTATCAAACTAAGACAGACATGTAACAGCCCAGCAGCTCAGTCCCAAGGGTTCTCTAGATCCAGATATTCAGATATTTTATAGTACCCTTTTGTATACAACTTTTTCTTTAGCACTGATTTATATTCATTTAAAGGTAAGTTCTGAATGTCAATAGGGACCTTATTATAAAAACGTATACACAGACCTCTGAATGAAGTTGTGACTTTTTGGAGTCGACTTACATGAACAACAAGCCTATCCCTATTTCTAGTATTGACATTATGAGTGTCACTAATTTTTTTAAACGAATTTATATTTTTTTTTACATAAACAAGGTTTTCATATATGTATAGCGATGTCAAAGTCAAAACTTTTATTTCCTTAAATTTTTCCAATCAATCAATCCTTAACGTCATTCAATCAATCAATTCAAAAGGACGGAATTAGATTATTATAGAAATTTGCTTTCAAATTGAAAACCAGGTCACTCAGAAAGTTTTATGTATGGAGCCCTGGCTAATACTACGATAATTCGAATTTTAAAAAACCCTTCATATTGTTTTGTGCACTAAATTGAATTGTCGTGTCTTCGGATTGGATCTTCGTCGGAAAAATTTTCGTGCGATGATTTCTTATCCTTTCAAATGTGGCCTTAAACCATGAGTCAGACTTAAAATGGCATAAAGTAGATGGTTGTTTTAGAAGAGACGTCATCCATAAATGCCATTACCAAATGGCAAAGGCCATAAAGAATTTAAGTGCGGTAGTCCATTGTTGGGGGATGAAGAATGGTTGTTCTTCGAAGGCTAATACCATGGAAAATGTGCTAGTAGTGAAAAAATTAAAATAGTAAAATTAAAAAAAACAAACAAATTAGCAACGAAAAAGTTCAGTATATTTTGCAGATTGGATCGGGAAGCGTTCACAAAATTTTACACTAGCACCTTCGCGTAAGAAGATACAATACTGGCGCTGGGTGACACAAAGCCTCACCGAAACTCAGAAGCTGGCCCTTGCGGAATGGTGCCGTGAAATTTTGTGTAAAATGCCTCCGTATGAGACTTATCATTAAATTCCTCCTCCTTGAGTCGTTTTCTTCATTGCTGAGAGTGACCGCCACAAATAATTTTCTGGACGATCACTTTCCATTTGTTACGGTCTTCAGCAATGTGTATAGCTTCGTGAACGTTTCTTTTTTATGGAATAGGAGGACAAACGAGCGTACCGGTCACCTGGTGTTAAGTGATCACCACCGCCCACATTATCTTGCACACCAGAGGAATCACAAGAGCGTTGCCGGCCTTTTAGGAAGGTGTACGCGCTTTTTTTGAAGGTATGTCGTATCATCCCGGAAACACTGCACAAGGAAGCTCATTCCACAGCTTAGTAGTACGAGGAAGCAAGCTCCTTGAAAACCGTACTGTGGAGGACCACCACACATCCAGATGGTGGGGATGGTATCCTAATTTGTGGCGTGTCGTGCGAAGGTGGAATTCGGCAGCAGGTAACAAGTTAAACAGCTCTTCGGAACACTCCCCGTGATAAATGCGGTAAAAGACACACAATGAAGCGACGTCTCTACGCAACGCCAAGTAATCCAGCCGTTCACAGATCACTGGGTCCCCGACAATTCGAGCTGCTCTGCGTTGCACGTGGTCAAATGGATCGAGCAGATAGTGGGGTGCGCCAGACCAGACATGACAGCAATACTCCATACATATGTGGCCGGACCTGCGTATTGTCGTGCTCTATTAATGACCCCCAGCTTCTTCGAAGCCAATTTGGCTTTGCCCTCCAGATGGCCAAGGAATTGGCAATCGCTCGAGATTTCAAGAAAAAGTATTCCGATACTAGGCGAAGCTTTAAGGGAAGTGTTGTCGAAGAGCGGTGATACGAAAAATGGGGTTTTTTTAGTGGTATACGCGTAAACTTGAGTCTTCTGGGGGTTAAATTGGACAAGGTTGAATTTACCCCATTTCCGCGACCTTCTCGAGAGAGGCCTCGATAGAAGACACAAGTTTCTGGTTGACGATTTCCCGAGAGAGACCTGCATGTCCCGTGTTAATTTTTACTGGCGGCGTCGCAGATCTGGTCGCTCCAATGCATCAGACTCCTGCCTCTTGATCGTTATTATATCATTAAATTACATTCTACAACAGAAGACTGATTGTCGTTCAGAAATCGAATCAGTAGCAAGTATTTGTTACCTCGCAACTGTGCGGCATTCATCATGCTTGACATCTGACGTCAGATTGGCGATTTGTACTCACAAAACGACTATACAATATTCGACTAAAACTCTGATTCAATAATGGTCCTTCGAAACCTATAGGATATATTTTTACTACAGTATATTATGGTTATTTGCGCCTCATTTTTTATATTTTTGAAGGCTACCGGCACGCTGTGTCAGTAAATACTACGTTACTATACTAGTTTGTCTTTAGCACGACATGAAGGAAGTCATAAGTGTTGAGATAAGTTGCTGTATTTAGTGTTTTTTACTATGCACGTATACGGACTATTATTATTTTTATAGAAAAGGATGACAAACGAGCTTACAATTCACACCAGAGAATTCTCAGGAGTGTTTTCTCTATGAAGAACACGCACTCTTTTGAAGATACCCGCTTGGTACCGTCCTGACAGCACAGCGCATGGAAGCTTATTCAAATTGGCTAAAAAATAAGGCCGAGAAATAAACAAACTCGCATTTTAAAAGTTAGTAAGGATACTGTTGCAGATAATAATGCTGAGATATATATACGATGGAACAAGGCTGGCCACATGGTCAGGAGCTTCGTGGTTATCCATGGTAAGAACAAACTAATACATAGCATAACACTTACGATGACAATCACATGGTACTAGACTCGACATACAGAGAATGAAGGAAGAATTTGCAATGTGACTATTAAAGCTAGCACCTATAATGAAGTAGATCCTAAGCTCGTTAATCGATGTCCTTTTTAAAATGAAAAGAGTACAAAGTAAGTCTTATATCTCTAATAAAAATTTATGGGATGTCCTTAATTTAACAGACTTGAACTTCTAAAGATTCAATTGCTTCGTTGGCGTTTTACAAGTTAATCAAGAGTCGTCGGGAAACTGATGAAAAATGTATTTTTAAATATTAAAACTTCGAAACCATCAACCCTTATTTGAAATTGAACGGTAATTACGTATCAAAATTTATTGGCAATTCGTCTTCATATTTCATTTGCATAATATTTATTTGAACACAATAATATGTGGTTGATACCTTAACATAAAATCTACTATTTCAAGTAATTTTCAAAGTATTCATAAAAAATACTGATATTCCCATACAATAATTATAATTGCGATTGTAGCTGATCTTAGGATTTCGGCTAATGAATATTGATTTCATACTCATTTGTTCAAATAGCCAACAGTGCTTTAGTTCATTGAATTATATCAACAACGTTAATTTAAACCACTGAACTCGTTATAGAGATTTCATCAAGCTTTTCTGTGGTCTTAGCAACATAATTATATGCAATAGACCTTTGGCTATGATTACTATTTACAAAAATACATTTGAAATCAGATACTGTTCAAAATAACATTGTGTAGCGAACCAACTGTAGTCAATATTATTTCTATCATGATGTTGCAATTTTATTAGTATTGTTTTGTGCTAATATTTGCATAATCATTTTGCATTAATTTTATATTAAACATTGCACCACATCCAATTCGTTCATTTTGTGGGCTTTAAGAGTTTTTCTTTTCTTGCCTTTTACATTTGCACAGGTTTCTATACACAGAATTGAGGTACCACCGTGGCGCATTTTTCAGCCACTAAGCAGTACTGTGCAAGCATTATTTGTGTTTTGGTTAGAAGGGCATAATGAGACTTAGCATTATATTGTCTTTATGTGACGAGCGGAATAATTACATCGATCAGAATTTTGAGCTACTTCACTACAATTATGAGCAGTGTAATCACTATTTCACTTCTTAAGATAAAAAAGTAAATGATATTAATTAAGGCAAAATCAATATTATTATGTAGTTTAATAGGAAGGAAAACAGAGAAAGAGAATTCTAATTTGATTTGTGTGGCATTGTTTGGCAAACCGCGTGGAGTTGTTTACAATGTGTCCTCCCACCTACGAAAACAAGTGTGTGATATCTAGTTTATACTATTACTTATTGTGTTCACGTTAGACAGCATACTGCTTTTGATGACGTGAACAATGCTATCTCCAAAGTAGTGGAATGGTTCACTACGAATAATCTCCATCTTAATGAAAAAAAAACCAAATGTATTAAATTTTCCCTGCCTAATGTTAGACAGGTTGACACAAATATTGTAGTAAAAGACGATGAGTTGAAACCTGTAGATACAACCGTATTTTTAGGGATAACCTTAGATACCAAACTTCAGTGGGGTCCTCATATTATGAATTTGGCGAAAAAGCTTAGTTCTGCAGCATACGCAGTTAAAAAAATTCGGCAACTTACGGATGAAAATACCGCGAGGTTGGTCTACTTCAGCTATTTTCATAGTCTGATGACATACGGTATTTTACTTTGGGGACATGCTGCCGATGTTAACACCATTTTCACACTGCAGAAGCGAGCTATTCGTGCCATATATAAATTAGGACCAAGAGTGTCACTAAGACATCCAATTTATCAAGGTTTACGCACTTTCCTTGCGGATAATATCTCTATTTACTTTTCGTAAGGACATCATGGTTCTATTTTATCTTCTAAGTCCCGTAAGTAAACTACGTTTACTGTAGTATTTTACTTTATAGACTCTTTCTGCACTTACTTATTATTATTATTATTTCTGCACTATTCAATACCTTAATATATATAAATCCAGTTTCGTGATGTTTTTATCCAGTGAATTCATAAGCCAATTAACGTTTAATGAGAATTACTTCATAGAGTGCAGTTTAGTCCAACTTGAGATATTTATTGAAGCACAGCTGTCAAAGCTCTGTTGTGAAACAATCCTAATATATATATTTCTTGTGTGCGTGTGTATGTCCTCTTAGACGGCTGGACCGATTTTGATGAATCTTTCTGTGTGTCTTCAGGTGGATTCGAGGATGGTTTAGATTCACAATTGAACTACCTCCTAAACGGCTGGACCGATTTTGATGATATTTTTGTGTGTTCCAGTGAATTTGAGATTGGTGTGTGTCTTCAGGTGGATTCGAGAATGGTTTAGATTCACAATTAAACTACATCCTAAACGGCTGGACCGATTAAATGATTTTTTTGTTTGTTTCAGTGAATTTAAGATTGGTTTAGATTCTCAATTCCGTCCATCTTTATATATATAATTCTTCTGTGAGTGTGTATGCCACTGAACTTCTCTCAAACGACTGGACCGATTTTGATGAAATTTTTTGTGTATGTTCAAGGGGATCTGGGAATGGTTTTGATTTACAATTTTGTCCGCTGGACAATGTTTTTTTAATTATTTTTTAATTTATTAGTACTTGTTGATTTTGGAATGTTTTACATTGGATCCGACAGACGGCGCTACCATCGCAGTGTCAAATTTTAAATAATATTCGAATTTTAATTTTAGTCTGTCCCGACAGTTAGCGCTGCGATCAAATTAAAAAAAAAATTGTTATCATTGTGTTACTGACCATGTGCTGGATCAAATATTAAATTAAAAGGTACTGAGTGTTTTGAGAAGAGTTTTTAAGTGTGCCTAAAAAACTATACATTTTGCGAATTTAGTGCAGAATCGAAGTGAGTATATTTCTTATAATTTTTTTTATCAAATTTACACGTGCGTTAGTTAATAACTAACCTAACCTACAAATTTTTTTGTGTACTATCGGCGTCATTAATTTATGACTGTTTCGAGATTTAAGGGAAAATAAAATAGTATGCAAATAAAATTTAAATAATTGAATATAAATGAATAAAAAAATATATGAATAAAGTAAAAAAGCATAAAATGAAATATTCGATAGTTTGAAGTCTGTGTCGATAAAAAATCCATCCAAATAAAACTCAGTGTTTTACAATAAATCTTTTCAGTTTATTACTTAAAATTTCATCTTTAATAAATCGCTCATTTTCGTTATGTATTATTTTACAGTATTTTCCTTATACAGAAAAATGCCACGTCTTTGTGGAAGAGCAAAAAACATTGGTCGGCGTACTCGGAACGCCCAATTAGTCCATGATCGTCGGCTAAATAGATCAATTGAAGAACACTCAACGGATAATGCAAATTTAAGAGAGCAAGTTGCATGTTCACGAGCAAATGAGAATTCAGAGCAACGCGTTCAACGTCTTCATGCTAATGCATTGAGACAACAAGAGGCACGTCAACGATCTACCGACGCACATAGAGACCATCACCATCAACAAGTGCAACATAATCGAGCATTGTCACGAGCATCATTTAATCGTCTCGCGTTCGAATATGTTCCTGAAATAGATTATTCGTCACATGCACTAATCACGATAGGTAGTATGGACAAGAGTGTCAATATTATCATGCTTTCAAGTATAAAGGTGAATCAACTGGTTTATGTTGCGCATCTGGAAAAAATTCACTGCCATCGCTAAATCCACCACCGGAACCTTTAAAAACACTTTTAGCCGGAACCACATCTCAATCGAAATTGTTTTTGCGAAAAATTCGTAAATTCAATTCATGCTTCCAAATGACATCATTTGGAGCAACAAAAATTGTTCATAATGAAGATGGTCGTAATTTTGAATCTACATTCAAGATTCAAGGTCAGGTGTACCACCAAATTGGTTCATTGCTTCCAATGCCTGATGCCGATCCAAAATTTCTACAAATTTATTTTATGGGCGATGAGGAGCAACAATCACAAGCGCTGCCTTTACAACCATATAGAGCGGATGGAAGAACGAGAAATTGTGGATAATTTGCAAAAGTTTTTAGAAAAAAAATAACCAATTGATACGATTGTTTAAGACTCTTTCTAACAGACTGCAAAACGACAACTACGTCATTGTCATTAAAGCAGACAAAGTGCCCTATGGAGAGCACGCAGGCACATATAATGTTCCAACTATTATTGAAGTTGCAGTCGTTATGGCTGGTGACCCATGTGAACGTCGAGATATTCGCATACAACGCAGAGATAATACGATGCAAATAATTCAAGACAATCATCGTTCTTACGATGCTTTGCGAAATCCGTTGATATTTTGGGAAGGAGAAGATGGATATCATATCAATATTAAACAAAGAAATCCAACTACAGGTACAACTTATAAATTATCTTAAAATTATTTTATTTTAATCAATAATTTCTGTTAATCTCATAATTATATTTAATTGCAGGTGAAGAACTGAACAAGAAAGTTAGTGCTATGAACTACTATGCATATCGACTAATGATTCGTGCCAATGAAGATAATGGTATTCTCCGATGCAGACAGCTATTCCATCAGTACATTGTCGATATGTATGTAAAAATCGAAAGTGAGAGATTACGATACATAAAATTTAATCAAGCAAAACTTCGTGCTGAGGAGTACATTCATTTACGTGACGCCGTAATCGGCAACGTAGATGCAACGAATGACATCAACAATATTGGTACCGCATATATTCTCCAATCATCATACACTGGTAGCCCGTGTCATATGCAGGAATATATTCAAGATGCCATGACTTACGTACGTGCATACGGCCGACCTGATCTTTTTATCACATTTACGTGTAATCCAAACTGGGATGAAATCAAAAGTTTACTGTTGCCAGGTCAAACATCGATGCACCGTCATGATGTCACTGCACGTGTCTTTAAACAAAAATTAAAATCTTTGATGAAATTGATTACACATTACTCGGTATTTGGTGAAACGCGTTATTGGCATTACTCTGTTGAATGGCAAAAACGAGGTTTACCTCATGCGCATATTTTAATTTGGTAGGTGGATAAAATACGCGCAGAAGAAATTGACAAAATTATTTCAGCGGAAATTCCAGATCCGAATGTTGATCCAGAATTGTTTAACATTGTTATTACAAATATGATCCATGGTCCATGTGGCACTCTAAACATGATGTCGCCATGTATGGAAAATGGAAAATGTACAAAACGTTTTCCAAAACCATGTGAAAGTGATACTATCACCAATATGGACAGTTATCCATCTTATCGACGTAGAGACGTAGACAATGGTGGTCAATCATATGAATTGCGTCTGTCAATTGGTGTGAGAGTAGATATTGATAATCGCTGGGTAGTTCCATATTCGCCATTGCTGTGCAAAACCTACAAAGCGCACATAAACGTTGAACTATGCAGTTCGGTGAAGTCTATCAAATACATTTGTAAGTATGTTCACAAGGGTAGTGTTAAAGCTATATTTGCTGTTCAAAATGTAAACGACAATGACGAAATAACACGTTATCAAATGGGTCGATACATAAGTAGCAGTGAAGCTATTTGGCGCATTTTTACGTTCCCTATACATGAAAGGGATCCTGCTGTTATACATTTGGCTGTGCATCTTGAAAACGGACAGCGTGTTTACTTGACAGAAGAAACTGCACTACAACAGGCTTTGACGGCTCCAAAAACAACTCTAACTGAATTTTTTAACCTTTGTAGTCGACAAGATGCTGTTGGTCAATTCGCAAGGACGTTGATGTACACTGATGTTCCTAAATTTTTTACATGGAGTTTACACATTTTAAATCAAAGAATTGGGAACCGCGGAAACGAGGCATTCCAGTCCCAGGATTCGCTGATATATTTATGACAAATACTTTAGGTCGATTATATACAGTTCATCCTAAGCAACGCGAATGTTTTTTTTGCGTTTATTACTTGTTAACGTCCCTGGACCGACGTCCTTCCAATATTTGCGAAAAGTCAATGGTACTTCATACGACTTTTTCTTCGATGCGTGTCGTGAGTAACATTTATTGGAGGATGATAACCATTGGGATCTCACACTTGCAGATGCAGCACTGAGCTCATCTCCACAACAAATTCGTCAATTATTTTCAATAATATTGACAACGTGTTTTCCGTCTGATGCATCTGCTCTGTGGAACAAATATAAAGACTCAATGAGTGAGGATATTTTGCATCGGACTAGAATTACTAATCAAAATCTTAATATTGAATTCTCCGTCGAAATATACAACGAGTCATTAATAATGATTGAGGATATTTGTATTCTTATTACAAACATGCCGCTCATCCATTTTGGAATGCCAGTGCCGAATCGCCCAGCAGTAGACATCATCAACAGCGATGTTCAACGTGAACACCAGTTCGATAAGACTTCTTTGGCTACTTTTGTTGCGGAAAATGAACAATTGCTTACTGCTGAACAACGAAATGTATATGATCAAAATAACGTTTCAATTGCAGCACAACAAGGTGGATTCTTTTTTTTAGATGCTCCAGGTGGCACTGGTAAAACATTTCTTATCGCACTGATACTTGGGCGAATTCGATCTCAAAATCAGATTGCATTGGCCATTGCTTCATTAGGCATTGCAGCAAAGTTACTTGATGGTGGATTGACTGCGCATTCAGCAATTAAATTACCTTTGAACGTTCATACAAATCCCGAAGCAATGTGTAACATAAAGAAGCATTCAGGCATGGCTGAAGTTTTGAGAAAATGTAAAATTATTATCTGGGATGAATGTACAATGGCCCACAAGCATTCGCTTGAAGCTCTCGACAGGTCCCTGAAAGATATCAAAAATAATGCTCGGCTTTTCGGTGGTGCTCTACTGCTGCTGTCTGGTGATTTCAGACAAACATTACCAGTCATTCCACGCGCGACTTATGCAGACGAAATAAACGCATGTATGAAAGAATCTTATCTATGGCCAAGTGTCACTAAATTATGCCTTACTATTAATATGCGCGTTCGACTTCAAAATGATCCATTAGCGTCAGGATTCTCTGAACAATTGTTAGACATTGGCAACGGTAAAATTCAATTGCATGAAGATACACAATATATTCGACTTCCAGAGAATTTTTGCAACATGGTGGCTACCAAAGATGAGTTAATAACAAGTATCTTTCCAGATTTAAGACATAATTATACTAATCATGAATGGCTGCGAGAGCGAGCTATTTTACCCGCAAAAAATTTAGATGTTGACGCCATCAATTTTAAAATACAACAGTCATTGCCTGGTGATGAAATTACATTTAAATCGATTGACACTGTTGTTGATCCTGACGAAGTTGTCAACTATCCTGTAGAGTTTCTTAATTCACTAGATTTACCTGGAATAATAATTTGCGACCGAAAATTGGCTCACCTATAATTTTGCTTCGCAATTTAAATGCCCCAAAATTGTGTAATGGCCCGCGATTAGTTGTAAAAGAAATCATGGGCAACATTCTTGAAGCCACAATTTTGAGTGGAAAATTTCAAGGTGAAGTTGTACTTTTACCACGGATCCCAATGATTCCTTCAGATTCGCCTATACCATTCAAACGTTTACAATTTCCAATCCGCTTGGCATATGCTATGACTATAAATAAGTCACAAGGCCAAACAATGACAATTTGTGGCTTAGATTTAGAAAACCCATGTTTTTCTCACGGCCAATTATATGTTGCGTGTTCCAGAGTTGGAAAACCATCGAATTTATTTATTTATACACCTCAGGGTTTAACAAAAAATATTGTACATCCAATGGCATTACGATAAATTAAGTTATTGTAAATAAAACAATATATTTTTTAAATAAATTAGTTTGAGTGTAAGCTTTTTTACCTTTAATTAAAACAAGTTGAAGATTTCATTACACATACTCACACGCTATCGATTAGTCTAATTGTAATAAATTTACATGTAATGACGTTAGATATTGTCATAATATTTGAATAATAATTTTCATCAAAATGGTCCAGAATGTTTTAGCTTATTAAAAAAAGTTTGAAATTTTCAAATTAAAGACGTGTAGACAGGACAACGTCTGTCGGGTCCGCTAGTTTCATTATAAAAACAGGGAGTATATTTTACGAAATAATTGTTGATGTTATGAAATATTATTCACAAATTCATAAAAACCAGTATTTTATTTATTACGTACAGAACAACGTCTGTCGGGTCAGCTGGTTTGTTATATGCTTAGCAGTTAACTAACGTAAGGAATCTGAATACAATCTGCTAATCGACAATCGATATTGGGTTTCACAGACGCTTAATGGTTTACGTTAGACAACTACACAACACGCCTGTGGTCAACGTACATGGATATCAAATTGGATCAATCCCCGATCTGCTGTCGGACCCATATAACTGATTGTGTTCCTTAATCCAACACTATGCTACCAATATGATTGCACTATTGTGTGGTTCTGGATGTAATGTGTGACCATCCAACTCTTTTTTTTATACGTCACGTGATTTGTGATTCAAATCAGTCCAATATAAAATAAGATAATTAATTGGGTACCATATTAGTTACATAGTTGTTATATAATATCTGTTAGAAAGTATTAATTGGTACAAAGTTAGTATCTTTAATTTTAAAAGTCCAGGTTTCCCAGCCTCTTTCCCCTACATTAATAAAAAATAAAATAAATGGAATTCGCGCGCATTATTTAAATAATTGACAAATAAAATTTGAAAAACAAAATTTTATGATCGATGCGAGAGTTGAACAAAGTATACAAGATTTGCTCAGTTGGTTAGAGCACTGGCACGGAACGCCAGAGGTCGTGGGTTCGAGACCCGCATCATTCATAAAATTTTGTTTTTTAAATTTTATTTGTGTATTAATCCTAGAAGTGAGGGTAACAAATTGATTAAATTATTGATTTTAAGCTTAGTACATTTATAAGTATTTTCTGTATCATCGTAGTTTAACTTTTAATCATTCGAATATTTCATTTTTACAATACTGCGCTTAGTCTTATCTTTAGAACTCCTATTTTGTTTGTATGATTTACTATACAGATAACTTCCCAGGAAATAATATGTTCTTAGAGTACGGGAAGAAAGCACTCAGTCTATTGTATAAAACCCTGCCTGATAGACGCGTAGGTTGAGTTTAACTTCAGACAATTATTGAGCGCCATTCAGAGTCCATCAAAGTCTAGTTGATTATTGTACGTTAATGCAATATACGTATTTTATATTGTGGCATACATAAAACCATGTAGTAGTCAAGTTAGTAACAAACAAGTATTTAAATATGTATATAGATATAATATTCTTACTAAAAGCAGTTCCCTGCAAAAAGGGTCCGAATATCACACACTCAAATATAGCAACAAGATTGAATCTCACAAGAAATGATACTTATATGTAGGGACGTGAGTCGGTTGCTCAATTCAATACGTAGTTGTTGTTAATATGTTTCTGTTGACACAAGTATCATAACCGCGCTAAATGTGTTTTACTTATGAATTATTCATAGCAGAGGCGATTCATTGCTTGTGTCTGGTAGGAGTATTTTCCGTTTTAATAAGGTTATAATTGACTTTTTTGTCCCTTTTTTCATTCGCTCTATTCTGAATCAAATTCATGTCGAGACAAAAAAAAACATTTCTTATAAGCAATGACGTCAAGAAATCACTTCTGTTCCTCACGCACTGTAATAATTATTTATAATCTATAACGTAGTACCCACGATGTTTTGGGTAAAATTCTGTTCTAAAATATAATATATATAAGTTAGTCTGGCCATAAATACTGTTACAATTATAAAAAATAAACAAAATATTACATTTAATTTGGAATCTGTCATTATTATATAATTGTTCAATGAGTTTTCTCATTTCTCGATATTCAAATGGAGTGGGGTGATAAAGAGATCTGAATCGTTGTTGTTGTATTACACAAACTATAGAGCTAAATGCAATTTTCAAAACTCTCCATACGCTTGGTATTAGTAAAATGTTTGTGTACGGGCTATCAATAGATACAATGAGACCTCCTATGTTTGTGATAGAAAAAAGACCTGGCCGTTCACGTAGTGTTAGTACGAAAACGGTGGTCAAAGTAATAAGGGAAATATTTTTTTTTTATTATATTCATATTAAGTTATATTCATATGAGTAGATGACTTCAATACGGCGTGAAGGTTCTCTTATTTTGAGATATAATGTACATTTGTTTTTCCATGAGATTGGGCTCGACGGCACCGGTGATACAATATTGTGATATTAATAATTTTGGGATTTATACTATCAAATATTATCTACTAGGTGAACTGGCAAACGTTGTTTTGCTATAAAAATTATATACGTAAACCTTTCTTGAGCTTCAACTAATCTATTACAAAAGATTTCATTGAGATCGCAATAGTAAAGCAGTTATTAGAAATATTTACCTGGGAAGCAATACAGGCACAATTTTTTTTTATAAGTATTCATCGTTATTTTGTATAAACCCAGGGGGCCAGTAAGACACGAGATTTTATAAACCGTACTGCTTCCATACGTAATGCGCGTGCGTCCAAAACAAGCAATAAGGAATGATTAATAAAAAGAGAACCTGTAAGAACTGATGAAGTATTAATAATCTTATTAGTCATATGATATTTTATAATATGATGTACATATGGTGCAATGATGTTAAACCTTCCCAGAATTCACCGTTTTCGTTCTAAATTTTAAGCTATTGCATAGCTTCTATCGCGGGCCTTGAGCGTGGAGACCGAATGCAGAAATTCCGTAACGAAAATAACCTAACAGTTACTTACTAGATGTATATAGATATTTCACATGCAGTGGGATGAAGAAGAATGGTCAAGAATTTTGTTTGCAGATGAGTCTCGATTCTCCCTTTACACTTCTGATGGAAGGCGAAGTATTTACAGGCGAACTGAGGAGCGATACCTTCAAGCCTGCATCTCAGAAAGAGTCCAATACGGTGGAGGCAGTGTACATGTATGGGCTGGCATATCTTCAGAAGGTCGCACAGAGCTAGTAGCCATAGAAAATGGCACCCTCACTGGGCAAAGATATGCTCAAGAGATTCTCAATGAGTATGCAGGGCCGTATTTAGCAAATATGGGTGATGGATCGATGCTGATGCATGATAATGCCCGGCCACACACGGCTCATATCATACAAGAGTATATTCAGGAGGTCGGTATCAGCGTGATGGCTTGGCCATCAAGAAGTCCTGATCTCAACCCGATTGAACATGCCTGGGATGAGCTTGGGAGGCTAGTCAGAAATCGCAGACCACCACCTACTACCCTCAGGGCACTAAAGCAGGCCCTGATAGAAGAATGGGAGAATATTCCCCAACATCGGCTCCGAATCCTAGTGTTCAGTATGCCAACCCGGCTCGAAGCTGTAATCAGAGCTCGAGGAGGCAATACCAGTTATTAAAAATTAAATAACATGTTATACATTTTAGTTGAATTTTTTTACACTAAACTAAAAATGTCTATTGTCATTGTTTTATCTTTTTTAAGTTAAAAATGTTGCTAATGTATAATTTTAGTTTCTAAGAATTAAAGCCTATAAAATTTGCAACAAAAATTTTTTAATCTTAAATCTCTACCTTCTATAGTTAAGAAAAAAAAATAATTTGAAAAGTGTGATACTTACTTTTGCAGGCCAGTGTAGTTTGGTCTTCATACACTTATTAATGTCTAAGGTGATCTGTCAGTGTTGAGAGACTTTTTTATAACAATAAGGGACAAACGAGCAGGTCGTTCAGCTGATGGTTATTGACACGACCTGACCATTGCCGCTTAGGATTCTTGAAAAATCCAAAATTCTGAGTGGCACTAAAATTGCACTCGTCTCCTAACTAAACATCTTATGTCGCAACATAAGATGTTAAGTCTCATTTGCCGAGTAATTTCACTAGCTTCGTTTGTGGCACCCATAGTCTAGCCGGCATCCTGTGTAAAGGGGCCTTCCACAGGCTGACTGCTGACTACGTTCTTACTCTCCATTAGAATGTGGATATTAAGCACTAGTATTCACTTTGTGTATTTTAAATAATTTTAAAATGTATTTTATTAAGTTATCTAATGAAGATAAGAGTATAGTCTGAACAAGGAATGAATCAAGGCCGAACAATTTACTAACAATCTCATTGAATGTATGATGAAGTGGGGTTTGAAATCGTCTGAACTTTAAGTACGTCGATACAATTTGATTTCAAAATGTTTGAATAGGCCTTCTTTACTTAGGAATTTACACTATTGATATTTTCCTCGATTTTTATAAATTTCTTAGGCTTCGTTGGAGCTATATCTTTATGTATATCATCTTCTATGTATATTTTTCTTCCCGAATATGTGAACGTCTTGAAATTGTTGTGTACACGTATCTAGGACCCATGAGGACATTTTTTTTATGGAAAGGAGGACAAACGAGCATTAGGGTCGTGTGTTACCTTGTGTTAAGTCGTCCACATTCTCTTTCAACAACAGAGGAATCACGTTGCCGGCTTTTAAGTATAAAATTTAATTAGTTTGACTTCATTTTTTATCCGAACCTTTATCACAAGGATATTTAAAAAGTATCGACACATATTTTATTAGAACAAAACGAGTGCTTTAATTATTGTAAGTACAATTAGTGATGACATATACCACTGTGGAAGGAACTTAATCTTTTTTGCATTTTTTTTAAATCTTTAATTTATCATACATTTGCATGTGCTCTCTGTAACACTCATGTCGAAAATAGATTATTATTTATAGTAAATATTATTGAATTATGAATTTTTATATATCATGTTTATAAAAGAACTATAAAATGACCGAATGAATTTATAACAGCAAATAATATTTTCTCCAAAAAAAATTCATAGCTCCTGTGTACATAGCCGTGTGATAGATTGAATTAAGTCGAAATTATAAGTAATTCGTTTTTGTGAAACGAGGTTCACGCTACCCTCAATATTCGATACTTAACTTTTGTGATAGTAAAAAAAAAAGTTACCGTATCATGAGTGTTAAGCACTTATTGGTAGCACCACCTATGAGAATCAAAGTTGTTCAGTGAGTTGTTATTTTGTGATTGTATTTTATGTAAATCATAGTAGTAAAATTACTGATGAGTATTAAGTTATTACGTCTGGGATATTATTATTGCCTTCAGACGTGTCATAATTTGTGAGTTTCCCGTATGTGACCAGTAATAAGTCTCAATATGCTGAGCATGTGCGAACTTTAGTTTTGATGTTTACAGCTGTTGTACTTATACTACATAGTGTTTCCGCTTTTATTGTATTTTATGAAATAAGTTTATATGATTTTTTAATTATTTTCATGTTTAATGGATCCAACGGTGTGTCACTAGCTCGGTGTGCTACAAAGTGGAAACTGCATTTGCTGCTTATCCTGGCGTGATGCGTAAGTGACGGGTGCTGGTTTTTCCATCGCGGCATTTGCTCTTGACACTGCAGGGTGGCATCTGTATATGCTTATTTACGTGGTGTGCTGATAGACGCTCATACTTTGGCATATTCTGCTGGTTTAACACGGCAACGTGTACGGTGTGAAGTTATAATTTTGTAATGATAGAGGAGCATAGTGCTCCTATGAAATTTAATAACTTCAAAAGCGTGCCCGTTCACCGTGTTGTTTTATTATTGTTAATTATGGTGCGGTCTGGTAACGGGCGCGCAGACGGTCGTATGACTGCGGGCGGGGGAGTTATTAATTTCAAACTCCTGAAGTTCTCATTAAAAGTAGCATTTTCAATGACTGGGCTTGCTCACGCGTTCCTAAATCATAAAATCTGTATATTAATGCTGAACGAAATAAATCGTTTATCAGTTTATAGGAGTTTAATCTTCCGTATTCGACAAGTGCCATCATAAGAACACCTACTTAGTTCCAATGAAACTTAACTTATCACGTTGGATTTGTCGCCGACCCGAATAGCAAATAAAAAAAAAAACATTGAAATATAGACGAAATGATAATACTTTCAAATAATGATAATCTCTGGATCTACTGAACTGATTTTAAAATTTCCTTATTTTTATAATTAATAAATAATAAATAAAAAATAAAAAAGCCTTTATTGCTGTACAAATTTTTACACATTAGTTACTTAAATAAAGTAAAAAAAAGTGCCTCTAAATACTATCGGCAAACGGTCTTTACTGTGGTACAGCTTGTCTTCCGACAAAGGCCTCCTCCAAAGATTTCCATTCTGTCCTATCTTTTGCTGTAAGAGTCCATAGTTGACCCGCTATTTTCTTGATGTCGTCTTCCCATCTCATAGGCTGTCTACTTCTATTTCTTTTGCTATCTAGTGGTTGCCATTCAGTTATTAGTCTTGCTCATTTCTCTGTCTTTTCTCTTATCATATGACCTGTCCATTTCCATTTTAATTGTTTGAATGTTTTGTATGCATTCTTAAAATTTGTCTTATTTTTAATGGCTTTTAATTTCACACAATCCTTTCTTTTAACTCCTATTGTGCTTCTTTCTATTCCATTCTGACAAATTTTAATTTTGTTTGCTAGTTGCTCTGTCAATGCCCATGTCTGACAACCGTATATTAAGCATGGTAGTATGCACGTATACTTTCCTTTTGTCTTTCATAGGCATTTCTTTATTCTTCATTACTGAATTAAGTGACCAGTATCGTTTCCACGTATTAACTATTCTTCTTTCTATTTATTTTTGCATACATTCTTCATTAGATATTAACTGCCCTAAGTATAATATAACGTATTCTGTTTGCTCGTTATTAACTATTATTTGCACTGTTTGTGCAGAATTTGTCATTATTTTTGTTTTTGTTAAATTCATTGAAAGGCCTGCCTTATTACTCTCATCCGCTAACTGCTGTAACATTCCATTTAAAGTTTCTGGGCTATCAGAAAATACGATTAAGTCATCAGCAAAACGTAGATGATTCAAATTTTCGCCATTTATATTTAGTCCTTTCTTCGACCAATTCAGATTCCTGAATACCATTTCTAGGACGGCTGAAAATAGTTTAGGTGAGATACCTTGGCGAACACCTCTTTCAATGTCAAACTCTTCACCTGTAGATTCAAACTTTATTTGTGCAGTACTCGTTTTGTAAACGTTTTCCAGGATTCGAATGTATTTTGTTTGTATTCCTTGATAATGTTATGCATCCGAGATATATTCATGTTCTAAGGTATAGAATGCTTTGTTAAAATCTACAAATCCGATAAAGTAGGTTTTCTTAAATTCTTTGAATTTTTGTAGTATCTGTCGAAGGGTGTGGATGTGGTCTATAGTTGAAAAATTTCTACGATATCTGGCTTGCTCCTTAGGCTGAATTTCGTCAAGGGTATTGGCTATTCTACATAATATGATTTTGGAAAACACTTTGTAAACATTGGACATTACCTGATTGGCCTATAATTTGATATATCTGTCTTGTCTCCTTTTTTATGTAGTAGTATTATAGTCGATTTGGTCCACTCCTCTGGAATAATTTCCGTTCTGAGAATCTCGTTAAATAATCCGTTAGTTTTGGAGCGATCACTGGTAATGTAGTTTTTAGTAGTTCATTTGTAACGAGATCTGGTCCAGGTGCCTTATCGAACTTTTGTGTCCTAATAGCTTTTATAGTTTCATCCTTTAAAATTTCAGGTATTTGCTCTTCGTCCGTCAGCGCAATACATTCTTTTGTAGTTTTTCGAATTTTACCACTTTTGTATAAATTTTTTTAATATTCGGTAGCAATTTTTAATATATCGTGTCTATTGCTACTAGTTTTACCGTCTTTGTTTTTAATATTTGGTATCCAGTCTTTTTTTTGTGGTTAATTTCCTTTAGTGCCTTTTTAATTCCACCTGTTTTTTCTAAAGTTTCATCGTATTTAAATGTTGAGTTTTTCTTTCTTTTCTAAGTTGTTCACTAATCTGTTTGCTAATTTCTGTTATTTTTTGATGGTTATCTTTATTTTTCTTTTATTGTAAATGTACCTTCGTATTTTTATTATTACCAAATAGTAATTCTTCATAATATTAAGATTGTATAATCTAAAGAATGTAATATGAATATTATACATTCTTTTGGTTTATATAGAATCCACTGTAATTGCATTATATAGCATCATCTGCGGGCTTGCTTTGCCAGCATTAATTTGTAATTTTGAGTTATCATGCGTAGGTTTGCTATAACATGGTTCGTCATGTTCACTGAATGGCATTGCTAGTGGCGGCTTCATGTGCCGGATCGGTTCCTTCCCTAAAAAATATGTGCGAAGGGAACAAGGGCTGGTCCATGCGTCAACTCGTGAATGGGTGCTGCTTGTGCTGCCAGATCGACCTGTTATAGTTTTGTAACAGTAATGACGACCACCATGTTCACGATGCAATATTGACTTTGACTGTTACCAATAGAAAGCCACATTTTTGTGGGTGTCAATATTAACCCGAAACATGAAAAGACTATTTCGTGATAGTCTGATTAAAAAGGTTAGTTGGAGAAAAACGGTCGAGCATTAAAAATACTTTATATAGCAAAATAGCGTTCGCCGGGTCAGCTAGCTTATGAATATACGCGGTTCGATGTTCAAATGCCTTCAACGCAAATAAAACGCCTTTGAATTTCCAACTCATAATTTCCACATCCTTAAATCGGTCCACCTAATTTATAATTATCTGAAGCAGCAACAAAATCAAAAGCACTCACGCCTGAAACCCTTAATAAAATATCGTAGGCTTGACGACAGGTGTATCGCATTAACCTATTCCAAACTGTATTGAGGGCTATTAGACCCTAGAACACAAAAAACAATAGCACCTTTATAAAAATACTAGCTGACCCGGCAAACGTTGTTTTGCCATATAAAGTATAGCGGCCCGTCCCGGCTTCGCACGGGCATTAAACATTACATTTAGATTTGTTAATTTTAACACATTCATAATAATAATAATAATATGACACATATTCATCCCTTTTTGCGTCGAGCTCCTAAAAAAGAGTAAATAAAAAAAAAATAAGAATAATTAAATTCAGATATTATTTAATGATTTTTTTGTATTTATGTGTTTTTTTTTTGTATATTTTTGGGGTTTTTTTTCTTTTTTTTGATATATATTTTTTTAATTTTTTGTTTTTTTTTTTTTCAATTATTGAGGTCATAACCCTAAAAGAAAATACATTTATTTTGTTAGAGCTTCTCTGTAAAGAATATTTGATGTTGTTTTATTTTGTGGCAGCAAAATAAATTGATTTTCAGGGGCTCCGACTCGCGATAGACCAACATACAGTTGACCATGAGTAAAACATTTCTTTCGCAGATCGATCCCTACTAATTCGAAGGTTTGGCCTTGGGACTTGTTAATTGTTAATGCGAAAGATGTTTTTACCGGAAATTGAAGCCGTTTAAATGGGATTGGCAGATCAGTTGGGATCATCGGTATCCTCGGTATATGAGCTAGTTGACCACCTGCTGGGCCAGTGATAATAGTTGCTACTATTAAATTGTCCTTTAACTCCTTAATAAGCAGCCTCGTCCCATTACACATGCTCGGAGGGTTTAAATTTCTTAAAAGCATGATTGGGATTCCGATTTTTAACGTCAATTCATGGGGTGGCAGTCCAGAAGGGTTCAACGAATTTAAAAATTCCTGTGGATAATGGACTGCATCTTCAATATTCGTTACAGTGTCGATCGATTTGTATGTTTTTGTTTGGCCGGGGACTTTTTGAACAATCAGATTGTTTATTTCATTGACAGTATCATTCTTAGGTAATACTATAGCCCGAGAACACAGCCAATGGAAGTCTCTTTCGTGCAAATTCTCGATATCAGGGTATACAGAATCTATTAAATTTTCCAAATTATGGAGTATTTGGCCTAGAGACTCATCCAGAAGAATGTCACAATGACCGCTTAAATTTGGAGTTGGAAAAATTCCTTCCCCAAGTTTTAGCAGTTGCTGTGGGAAATCGCTATCAGTGATTCCATGAAGATGAGCTCTCATATTTGTCCTTAATTTTAATGTTTCAATCGTAGTCCATAAGGGAGACGATTTCAAGCATGCCTTGATGATATCTGCTCGCGTGCCTCTGTTAATAACGGGGAGAGTCTGTCGAAAATCTCCAGCAAATACAAAAGTAATCCCGCCCATGACTGCAGAGGAGTTCCTTAGATCCTGTAAGGTTCTGTTCACGGCCTCTATATGTGCTCTATGGCTCATCGTGCATTCGTCCCACATAATCAATGAGGCGTCTTGTAGTAATTTACCAATAGGTCCATTTTTGCGGATGGAATGTTGTTCAAGATTGACGGATAGTGGAAGTTTAAAAGTAGAATGAGCAGTTTTGCCATCCTTCAAGAGAGTTGCAGCAATTCCTGAGGAAGCAACTGCTATTGCTATCTTCCCTGATTGTCTTATCTAAGCAAGTATCAAATTTGCAAGAAACGTCTTTCCCGTTCCACCAGGTGCATCCAAAAAGAAAACTTTTCTTTTGTCATGAATGACGCTATCGACTATAGTTTCAAAAGCATGTCTTTAATCTGGGACTAACTTTGGCAGGTTTTCATTGACAAAAGCGGTCAAATTATTTGTATCATAGCGATGAGTCATAGTCTCTGCTGCATTGCTTTCTGTACGAACTGATGATGGTAATCCGAAATCACTTAGGCTTTTGTCATTTAATTGCAACAGTTTATTTTCTATTTGTATCAAACCTTCGTTATAAATGTCCTCATTGTATGGTAAGGTGATGTCTTGATTTTGCTGTCTGATTCTGTGTCTAATATCTTCACATAAATCGTCTTTGAAAATGTTCCATAATTTTAATGGTTCCGATGGCTGACAAAATAAAAGTATGACCACAAACAATTCTCTCAATTGTAATGGACATTGAGAAAGCGAAGCTTCTCTGAGAGTATTTTCCCAATGGTCATCGTTTTCTAGCAAACCTCTAGCACG
>CATIXQ010000014.1:11290323-11307848 GCA_949711755.1 Leptidea juvernica
CCGAAAACTAAATGCTAATAATGAAAACAATTTTTTTCATGTCTTTCTTTCCTCTTTTCTCTTTCCTTTTATGTAATAAATTTTAAAAACTATGTAATTTCTTCATTAAATTTACAATTTTTTTTCATAATGAAAAATAAATAAAAAGCTAGAAATATGTTTTTATATCTTTAAAATCAGACAGATACTAAATTAGAAACAGATATAAAATAAAGTAGAGTCAAAGAAATCTTATTACAAGTTAAAACATACGATGTATATATGCGAATAGAATGCGAATTTTTTCCCGACCCGAATACGAGTGCTGACATTGCATTATCACGTTGAGATAAGCTTACCAAAACAGTTTCCCGCAAAAAGAGGTTCTAATATTTCACACAAATATGGTTGGACAATGGAACAAGAAAATATATTTATAGGTGTTCGAACGTGATCCGTTTTCCCAATCTAATAACATGATGAATATCTTTCTATAGATGTTATAAAAATGTGTGTTGAGATGTCCAAGTGGAAATGATGACCGTGCGTATTAAACAATTTTGTAGATTACTATTATTTGAATAAAATTGAAATTGCCACTTCAAAATCTTAAATCAATTACTGTAATTCGGTCTGAAGGGCGCCGTAGCTAGTGAAATTACTGGGTAAATGAGACTTAACATCTTATTTCTCAAGGTGACGAGCGCAGCTGTAGTGCCGCTCAGAATTTTTGGGGATTTTCAAGAATCCTGCGAGAATCGAGCGTCACTGCATTGTAATGGGCAGGGCGTATCAATTACCATCAGCTGAACGTCCTGCTTGTCTCGTCCCTTATTTTCATTAAAAAAAAGCTGACCTGTAAGACGGGGCATTATCTTGATAGGACAAAATAACTTCTTCAACCATTTGGTTGGTGACTATTGTTGGGGGACCCGAGTGAGCTTCATCTTTGGTGGATATTCTTCCACGCTTGAAGTCGTCGAACATTCATCCAACTGAAGAATTCGGTGGAGCATTTTTACCTAAACTATTCTGCGAATGTTGATTAACTTGTTTCGTACTGAAAATATTTTTTTTATGACAAAAACTGATGAGACTTACAAGACGTTAACCTTATGGTGTGATAATAATTCAGCTTTAATTGCAATTCAATTTTAACAATTTTGTCGACAAAATGCACCGGTAAATTGAAAGAAAGACTTCCTTTAAAAAAAAAAAAAAAAAATTTTGTTTTCTTAATCCAATGAATATTAAAGCTTTATCAGCCAGTATGTACCTTTTTGTTTTCGAAGAGTTTGAACCTCTTGCTCGCTATTAATTAAACGCCCTTCGTTTAAAACAACGAATTATTTCATGTAAATCACATTTAAACTTAATATGGAACATATTTTCTTAGAATTTACAAATAGCAAAACTAACTCAAACTTTAAGTTTTCTAAACTATGACAGATCACATCATAAGATCTTAAAAAGTTTCTCCGCAAGATCTTTAATATCTCACACGATCCATTCTATATTTTCCAGCTAGGTTTGTGAGTTTGAAATTAAAATAACGAAAATCGTGTGTAAGATTTTATTGTTTATTTTTGAACTCAATTAATTACTGAAAAAACAAATTGTTATTTATTATTATATTGATTAACGATTATTAACGATGCGGGACTCGAACCTGCAACGTCTCGGGTTCCGCCCGAGAGTAGAGCCAACCGTTCGAGTGACGTATCGTTCGTAAATCTTGGTATGTCTTATTCAAATTTCGTCAGTATAACAGTAGTGTGTTGGTATTAAGACAATTTTATAACAGATTTTGCATGTCAATTGACGAAACATATTGGATTATCAATAATAATATACAATGTTTCTTGCAAATTTCATTTCATTTTATTTCATTTCAAAATATCTCAGTTGGTCTCCCTCCCAACCTAAGAGGTCGCGGGTTCGAGTCCCACATCGTTCAAAGCATTTCATTTGTTTATTTAACGTTTGGGAATCACAACGTGTATCTACTAGCATGTATTTATTATAACCGCCCAGACATTCGACTCCATGTCATAATTCCTTTTAGAAGGTATGTTAGTGTTGAGTTTTACATAAAGTTTATATTACGATAATAATTAATCTTTTATATTGTTGAGCCCTCCGCTCAACTCTCCGACTCCCCCTCCTGCGGGTGCAAGCGGCCAGTCCATTCCTCTTCGGAGGACTCTGATAACGAAACACTCACCGGTTACACAATACCTCCCTACGGCCCTATCGTCCCTCGGACGATGCATTCCAACTGGTTCAGTCCAGGAAAAAGCGCCAGTCAAAGTGCATCGCGACCCAGGAGAATTCAACCTCCTTTTACGTCCCAAAACTATTGATTAATAGTTTGCCCTCGGACTCTGTCCCTTCCTCTAGCCAACCGGCGACACGCTCGCCCGTTCCCCCTAACAACAAGCCTCTACCGCCTATCTTTCTCCGAGATAAGGCAAAGTGGACATACGTTGCCCAGCTTTGCACCGATCACAAGGTGCGATATACCCGTGCCTCAAACACCGGAGGAGCAATACTCATAGTCGTACCGACCACGGATGACTTTCGGAACCTCACTCTCCTCCTCTCACGTAAGAACGTGCCTTACCACACTTATGCGCTCCCGGAAGAGCGCAAGGTCAAGGCTGTCCTCCAAGGCCTCCCGTACGAGCTCTCTAATGAGCTCATACAGGAGGACCTTGTCAAGCAAGGCTTTCCGGTCGAGATTGTACACAAAATGTACATACGTACCGGGAAGAAATACCCGTTATCGTTAGTCATATTAACTAACGTCACTGAAACCAGGGAACTTTTCAAAGGAGAGCGCACCGTGTGTGGACTCTCCAACATACGTCACGCAGCGGCTAACTGCTCCGCCCCTCCCAGATGCGTTAAAATCCTCCCAAATGTATGCGGATGCCTTCATGCCCCTCGCTCCGCTCCGAAGGCTGCTAATAAGCAGACTTCCAGGCCACACAAACGAGGGCCAACTCCGGCCTCTTACTCCCAATCCTATTTTCCTCATATGAGGAATAAAACTTCCGGGCCCCAACTCTCCAGCTCATGGAGGCAGTCAGCCCCGCCCTCTCAGGAATTCAATGCCTACTCCCGCCCCGCTCCAGCCACCTTCAGTGGCCCCAGTTGGGCAGTACCTCCCCAGGCTCAATCAGGGGTAAAAGGCCCGGCAAGAGGCAAGGCAAGAGATGGTCGCCTCCGATGAAGGCTCTAAGGCACACTGCCCAAAGCCAACCTCAGGTGGTGTTTAGTGGGTAGGCACTTAGGTTCTTATGTGAGTCCCACATAACCAACGCAGACATGCGTGAGCATTCACCACCTCCCTCCCGTCGTTATCCCGTAGGGTAGCCCTTTCCCATTGTCTGGGCGCAAAACAAAAAAAAAGTTTGGCGAGAGTTATGTATCGGGCGTCGGGAATTGAGTTTTTAAAAAGCACTTTATTTAACAATATTTAATGTTACTCACAGGTAAATTGGAACAAGACTGAATAAACAATATTATAATTAAACTAAAGAAATGTAAAAGTCAATGGGTGCTCGATCAGCACTACGTCGAGGTACGGGGTGGCAACGTATGCAGGTATAGCCGTGTTGGGCCTGCGTAACTCCTCCCTTCTTAAGCTGGAAGCTGACCCGGCAGCTTCCCACAGTGTCCTCACTGTGTTGCACAGCGGTGTCCTTGGCTGCATGCGACTTCCTCCAGCTAATGATCCTTGTGACTCCAACAGCAATCAGCAAGCCATATAGGATAAGGGTAGTCCAACTTGGTGTTGCCATCATGGTGGTCCAGTGTGGTTCCTCTGTGACAGATATTTCTTGGGCTGTCTCCAGAAGGTGCAGCAGGTTGTCCAGTTCTATATTTTCCAATTTTATATGATACTGTACTGGTACACTCTTTTCAATATTTTTAGGCAGTGGAACAACTTCACTAAATGTAATTTCTTTGCGGTTTGAGTTCAATGTTTTATTCAGTATCTCAACTTGGCATTCCTCTGTAAGGGTAAGTAGGAATGTACGCCTTTTTGTATGTAGATTTTGCTAAACACTTGATGTGGATGACTGTTTCTTCTCTCAGGACAATTATCCAAGTATTGTCCTTGATCCTCTGCACTATACTTTTATTAATCTGCATTTTCGCGTATGTACAGTTTGACGTGCGGTGTTGAATTCGCGATATCGTGGATGCTGTGTTGGATATCTGCGTTGATTGTTCTGCATTTGCCTTCCAGGTATTCGTACTCATCGCTACCAAGTGCTAGGTATTTGGATTTTGGAATAATAGTTAGGTTTGACGAGTTAGGGATGGAGTACATGTGGATGAGGTCATATATATTAGAATCAATGGAAGGGATTTCTAAGATAAAAGTCAAACAATGTTCCGTACTATATGATTTTACTTTTATAGATTTTTTCAACTCATGAATCTTATTTAAACTTATATCTGCTACTGGCAAAAACTTATGTTTTTTATGAATTATTGAAATTTCATTTAAAAGGTTATATGGACTTATAATACTAGGGTGCATTACTCCTAAGTGCGCAAAAGTCATTGCGTCTTCTAAAATTTCTAATCTAATATAATTTGTAAGCTAAAATCTATTTCTACGTATATTTCTAAGAAATGTAAATGGTTGGCAATCTTATCGCTAATCCTTGGTTGATTTTGGATGGTTAGAAGCAATTTATTTTGATTTAAATTTATTTTCTCAATTTGATGGCTAAATTCTTTAATGGTATTTTCGGCAAGTATCAGGGATTTGCCCTGGGTGCTCGCGATATTATTTACTTTATTATGAATATTAGAAATTTCTGCTTCGAATTTAAGTGCATCATCGTTATCCAAATTTCCTGTGATTGATTTTACTATAGAGCCTAAACCATTTACAAGGCCTCTCTTCCTTCTATTAATGTGCGGAGTAATAAAACTAATTTTCTTACTTATAAGAGACAAACTATGTGCTATTTGATCTTTGTACGATCTATGTATGTCTCCAATTGATGTATCTTTTTCGGCAGCTTTAACACTCTCGAATAAAGATAAAAGTTTAATTGATGTTAAATGTAGATACGTGACATTATAGACACATGCAAGATTAAAATAATCGACTTGTCGTAGTACTTGACCCTGTTTAAGCAAAAGGATTCCGTTCTCATCATTTATAGGGACAAGCGTTACGTCGGCGGTTGTTGCGAGCACGATTGCTCCTGAGGTGAGGATCCTGAAACAAGATGAGGTCTTCGTAGAAGCTTGAAGTATACTCTGATTGATTTTGAGTTAGGGTGGTTACCTATAATCTCTGCTACGTTATTTGGGTGAAGATGAATAATTTTATACGGACCTTTAAATACGGGCTTAGTTTTATCATTTCTTGCTGTCTTAGCTACCTGTTTATATACTATTTCACCTACCTTGAGCGCAATTTCTTCGGCGTTTTGGTTGCGCTTGGCGATGACAGCCTCCTTGTTCTTTGACATGTGAGCTGCTATGCATTCTTGTACGGCTTCGGTGTTCATCTTGTATTTTATTACATAATCCTGATAAAACTCTTTGGGGTAATAAATTTCTAAAGGGTTTCGTGATGCTGTGTGTCCGAATAGAATTTCATGTGGAGTGTAATTTGTAGCTGAGTGTATAGTGTTATTATACCCAATGAGTGCGTATTTCATTATTGTCTCAGTTGTGTCATCCTTATTTGTCATCTTTTGAATTGCAATGATTTCTGAAAGAGTTGAGTGTAACCGTTCTATTGGTGAATTAGAATTAGGGTTTTACGGTGTTGTGAAGTGTATATGAATATTGTGTAATGCAAGTAAATTTCTTTGATTACATCATTATCAAACTTTGTATCTGAGTCTGTTGTGATTTGGTGTGGAAGTCCCAATGTCGATATGACTTGTAACAGTGCGTCTGCTACGTGAACACTGCTACATGCACTGATGGGAATAGCTTGAGCAAATTTAGAAAAATTATCGATTATAGTTAGAAATGTAAACTCCTCCTGTCGAGTACAGATCCATGTAAAGGTCTTCCATTGGTTTTCTGGGTGTATTTGTTAATGCTAAAGCTGGTTTAAATGGATTTCGTTCATATTTCGCTTTAAGACATATGCCACATTGGTTAATATATCTTTGAATCGTAAGTAACATGTTAGGCCAATGGTAATTTCGGTGTAACTGCTGGGGCTGTTTTTTCTTCGTGGTATTTCTTAATTAATTCTTGTTGTTCATTTTTATTTTCAACTAAAGTGACGCGAGTTGTCCATCTTATTAATTTAGGGCCTCTATCATAAAAGATTGTAGTATATACTCTAGAAAAGGCCAAGTATAGCTCTTCATTATAGAAATAGCAATGGAATATTCTACCTGCTATAGTATATTCGTTTAAGAAACGTATAATTTCCTGTTCCGTATTATTAATTGGAATAAACACATCTTTGATGACTGTTTTAGAGTTTGTAGAGCGATTATCGACTCTATATTCTGAACCAGGGGTTGATCGTATGTGAAATTGCTTCAATTGTCTGTCTGTAGCGTCTGTCAGTATTGGTATGCCTGAATTTTCGTTATCTGGTTGGGTATGATTTGTGCTTATTAACTGGTTCTGATGTCTGATTCAGCCTGAGAGAGTACAGGTACTGGTAAGTTAATGTGACTTGTGGATGGTTCAGGTCCTTCCACATTGTTTTGGGCTGATTGCTCCATCTCATTTTCTCTCCGTGCATTTTCAAAAATTCTATCTATTATATTATCGTCGTAATTATCATCAAAATTTACAGCTAGGGAATCTCTGCTAGTATGGAAAATTTTAACCCTAGATAATGCATCTGCATTCGTGTTTTGACGTCCTTTTTTGTATATTACGTTATAATCATACTCAGCAAGCTTTAGACGCCAGCGAGTTAACTTAGAATTAGGGTCCTTTAATGACATAAGCCAAGTGAGTGGTCTGTGGTCTGTGTAAATTGTAAATTTGTTACCATATAGATAAGGTCTAAAATATTTTGTTGCCCATATAATGGCTAACAATTCTTTTTCAATAGTTGAATAACGCGATTCTGTGTCGGAAAGCGTACGTGATGCGTAGGCTACCGGCTTATTCGATCCCACTTTTGCTTGGGATAAAACCGCGCCAAGAGCTACGTCTGATGCATCTATTGTTAATATAAAAGGTTCATCAAAGTTTGGATATTGTAAGATTGGGGCATTTGTTAAGATTTGTTTACATTTATTAAAAGAATCAATAAATTCAGCGTTTTGCGTAATTTTACTGTGTTTCTTTAAACAAAGTGTCATTGGTTTTGTAAGTTTAGCAAAATCTTTTATGAACTTCCTGTAGTATCCTACAAGTCCAAGAAAAGCTTTTATTTCTTTTTGATTTTGGGGCAATGGGAAGTTTAATACGGCTTTTATTTTGTCTTTATTTGCTTTAAGACCTTCGTCCGTTAGTTCGTGCCCTAAAAAGTTCACTTGTTTTTGTAAAAATTCAGATTTTTCAAGTTGTATTTTTAAATTATGAGTTTTAAATCTATCAAATACCTGTCTAAGTTTGTCAATGTGTTCCTGAAGGGATGTAGAAGCTATAATTACGTCATTAAGGTACGTTTAAACGTTGCTGAGGCCTCTAAGCATATGGTCCATTAGCCTCTGAAACGTACTTGGTGCGTTTTTTAAGCCAAAGGGCATTCTTAAAAATTCGTAATGCCCTTTCTCTGTAGAGAATGCTGTCTTTTCTATATCATTAGGGTGCATTTCCACTTGATGGTACCCACTAGCTAAATCTAATGTTGTAAAGTATTGGGCTCTTCCTAACCTATCAAGTATGTCATGTATATTAGGCAAGGGATACTTATCTTCTACTATTCTATCATTGAGACGTCTATAATCTATAACAAGACGCCACTTAACTTTACCGGACGCATCTGGTTTCTTCGGTACTTTATGAGTTGGACACGATCAAGGTGATATGCTCTCTCTTGTGACACCTTGTCGTAATAAGTTATCAATTTGTTTCTTTGTTTCGTCCCGTTGTTTAGGGGCTTGTCTGTAGTTACGAACAAAGATAGGGTTGTTATTTCTCAATCTTAGTTCGTGTTTTACAGCATGAGTGAAAGTTAAGGGTATGTGTTCTGAATAGAAAATTTCACGATATTGATAACATATTTTTGTTATTTACCTTTTTTCTTTCTCATTCATGTGATTTGTACGTATTTGATTTAAATTTTCTTTTAATATTTTGTCCACATCTGGATTTACTTTTAACGAATTTATTTTACTTATTTCAAGATATTCGGATAATTTTTCTAACTTAATATTGGTTACAACTGGGATAAATTTATTTTCGTTATTATAGTTTATAACCGTGGTTCTGAAGGAACCATTTTTTACCGTCACAAAGGCTGCGGGTGACTCTAAGTCTTCCGACCAATAAAGTTTTTCTTGTAAATATTGGCCGTCGATGTGATGTGTTTTCACATGAACCAATTATTCACATTTAGGACCTATTTTAATTTTCCTAATTGGTTTATTTAGGTACATCGGG
Source organism: Leptidea juvernica (assembly GCA_949711755.1). NCBI lineage: Eukaryota > Metazoa > Arthropoda > Insecta > Lepidoptera > Pieridae > Leptidea > Leptidea juvernica. Next base: position 11,298,871 of record CATIXQ010000014.1, read on the forward strand.
ATATCTACCGCCGATGTGCGCAATATATTTTTATTTAAATCTATTGTACTTTTTAGTGACCTCAATAAGTCACAACCTATAAGACCTCTATATTTAGGATCGAAATCAAATATAAGAAATTTATGACTAAGTTTAATATTAAAAATTGGTGGTAAGGGAAGGTTTATTACATAATTATGGCGAGAAACACTACGAGCCGTTGATATTTCATATTCCACATAAGGTTCATAATACGTATTAAAAATAGCATCTGATGCAATTACACTTCGGCTTGCTCCAGTGTCAATAAGAAACTTACCTCCTAATTCGGGTATTTCTATGTAAGGGAGGTGATCCCTGACCAACAAGTTTATTTTCACTAGGTCTTGTCTGGCATCTCCTGGGTTTGAGAAAAATCCTGCTGGTGCTCCTCTTCAGGTTCCTGTACCACATGATATGGGTACTCACCTTCATTGTAGTTGCTATGGCATTCATTGCCATATACTACTGGTTGACCTTGAGTATAGAAAACGTTCTGAGCAGCATACTGGGGCGTATCCGGTTTACTCACGGACCGCATAGTAACATCGGAACTTATTTTAGGTGTTACCTGTCTTTGAGGTACATTAAATTGCCTAAAATTCGCGCTGTTACTATTCCTAAAATTACCTGAGTTTCTCTTAAAATTAGGTGTAGGGGGTATAGACATATTTTGACGATTTACGATATTTGAAGGCTGGTGGTGCTGAGGTTGCGTCCCTATAAAATTCCTTGATGGAATATTCCGCTGTTGCGAAACTCTAGGGGCATCCTTTTGCTTAAAATGGGAAGTAGGTGACCCGTTACAAAAAGGTTTACTGTGGACGAGCCTAGCCTCTTCCTGCCTTGCTGCTATAATTGCTGACTCTAATGTTAAAGGTTTAGTTTTTCTAACTCCTAATGAAACATTGATGTCTAATTGATTGGTATATTGCTCTATAACCATTTCCTCATAATACGAATGGTCTCCGTGTTTACCGACCGAGTAAAGAGTATGTAACAATTCACGGAGTCGTTTGCCAAATGTCTCCGCATCTTCGTATTTATTCCTACGGGTCCGCGTGAGCTCCTGCATCACTTGGATTTCATTGCGCGGTTATCCTAAACGTCTAATTAGAGCGTTTTTAATGGAGTCCCACGTTATTAACGACTCTTCGTTGGCTATCGCATCTATAGCGACACCTCCTAACTTACTTTTTATTAAACATATAAATGCCGGGTGAACCCGGGAAGGTTCACTAAAAAGTTGTATAATATTCTCTACTTCTCTAATATAAAAGTTTAATAACTTTGGGTTCCCATCATACCGTGGTAATAAATCGGCAAGGAATTTAAAATCCTTATCACATTCATTGAAAGACATTGCGTTTCGGATTACACTATTGTTCTAATACTCGGAAATTATCACCTAGATACACCTTTCTTGTCACTAAGTGTTACCCGTTATTTAGCGATATTAGCTGTACGCAACGTTCCTTAACTTTTATAATAAAATATATATAATACTAGGACAGTAGATATAGGAGGATACTTGAATAGCGAGAGTACTCACCAAATCAGCATCTGCATCTGCTGTCGAGTCTTGCCCTGCGCGTGAATTCCCAATGTTCCGGGTCTTCGTGCGCGTTGATGATGATGTCCCAACGACCGACGAGGTTCTTTGATTCTTGCGGTTTAGCAGCTCGAAAACCACAGCTACTTTACACTCGGAAGATTTTATACCGACGAAAAGAAGCTACCGTGAGACTACTCGACTACGCCAGTTATGTTTTGGACGTCGGGAATTGAGTTTTTAAAAAGCACTTTATTTAACAATATTTAATGTTACTCACAGGTAAATTGGAACAAGACTGAATAAACAATATTATAATTAAACTAAAGAAATGCAATGGGTGCTCGATCAGCACTACGTCGAGGTACGGGGTGGCAACGTATGCAGGTTTAGCCGTGTTGGGCCTGCGTAACTCGAGTCAACATCTCCTGAGGTTGCCTCGTGTAGAGGCACTTGTCAAGTTGATTAGGACGTCTCTTGTAGTATTTGCCTCATTCAATATGATCATAAAAATTCTTGTACTTATATTTAATCCAAGAAGAGATAATATTTTTCATTAAAATAGAAAACATGACAGAGCAATGCAGTTTAGTTTCACTTGATTAGACAATTGAGTCGTTTGAAGTAATATTGATTTGAAATGTCTTTATTATGATAATTAATACAGTTGTATGTTTCCGGTGTACATTAAAACCTAGAAATACAAGTAATAACAGTAGTAACAGGTTTTTTAACAGATATTGCCTGTATTACAAAAACTATTTACAGGAATTTAAAATTACAAATTCTTAATTTATATATACTTAATTATTATAAATAACAAACAGGTAACTTATATAATTATATGTATGCTTCAGTACCTAAGCAGCATTACATTTTCTACAATATAGGTAGATAATCCAAATTATACACTATACACTTGTCCATAAAAAACAGCAAGAAACAAAGGCGAGAAGCCATCGTGGTCGTTTTGAGTGAGAACTCAGAATCAGGTTTATAAACAACAGTGCTACGCAAGAGTGGACGATCCGTCGTTGTCGCTTACATGCCACCAGCACCTTAGGTAGCTTCTGCATACGGGCGACAATAGCTCGCGTTATCGATAATGTTTAAATTCTTTTGATATATTTTTTTTTCTAATGTTTAATTAATTAATATATTTTTTTATTGTTTTTTGTTTTTTTTTTGGTTGTACCTACCTATGCTGGTAATTAACTTATTATTGTTTTTAGTATTGATGTGTAGGTAAAATTTTTTTGAAACTTTGTGTAGGTATATAAGAATATACGTTAGGCAGGCTAATATTGTAATGTAATTTAGTGAGATTGGGGTATTGTATTAATATTTTACCGCTTTATTTTGGATAACTTGTAGCTTTTTAAAATTGGTATTACATGTACTGCTCCATACGGGACATGCGTAGGTTATACAGGGACGGACTAGGGTGCGATAAATACTTATTTTAGTTTGGCTGCTTAGACAAGATTTTCTGTTGAAGACTAGAATTAGAGCGTTTATGGCCTTTATACCTTTTTGGCAAAATCTTGAAGTATTCGCTGTCCAGTTGAGTGTTTTATCTAAGGTTTTAGTATTTAACTGACTTAATCTAAGGAATTTGGTAGTCATCGACCTTAATTTGACGTGTAGGTAGTTTGCGTTTTCTAGTGAAAATTATCGCTTCTGTTTTTGACGTGTTTATTTTAAGTTTCCATCTTTTGAAATAGGCAAGAAGTAGGTCTATTGATAATTGGAGCCGGCTAACTATTAAATCTATATCGTTTGATGAGGTAAAGGACGCTGTATCATGCGATGTTTGTGTGGTTTTGAATGGGGATGTCATTCACAAAGATAAGAAACAGATAAGGTCCCAGGATGGAGCCCTGAGGGACTTCAGCAGGTACAGATTTTGGAGATGAAGAGTTTTCACCAACATGAACTATAAAATTTCTTTCAGTCAAGTACGATTTTATTAATTTCGCAAGCATAATGGGAGTATTTAGACTAATCAGTTTACTCAGTAATGCATCGTGCCAAACAGTTTCAAAAGCCTTTTCGATGTCCAGAAGAAACATTCCAGTCGACTCCTTTAGATTTAAGTTGTGTGACACATATTCAGTAACCCGCGCTAGTTGTTGAACAGTTGAGTGACCTCTCCGGAAACCAAATTGCTCGTCTAACAGCTTACTTTTTGTAGCTTTTAACAACCTAGTATAAACAACTTTTTCAAATAATTTACCTAGAGAAGGAAGTAAACTAATGGGCCGGTAGGATCTAGGATCCGAAGATATTTTGCCGGGCTTGTGTATTGCAATCACTTTCGCTGTTTTCCAGATCGTAGGGAAATATGTCAGTAATAAACAAGCGTTGAAGATTTTAGAGAGCAACAATATGCACTTTTGAGGTAAGTTTTTGATGAGGAGATTTGTTATATCATCAGGACCTGGTGCTTTTCGAGTTTTTAGTTTAGATATATATTCTCTAACTTCAAGTGGACGGACATGGGTCGTGGTGAGTTTTTCAAGAGGTTGATTATCTAAAGCATCTACAGAACAGTCGACTGTTGCCTGCTCCTCACTACACCAGTTATGAGTGAAAAGCATGTTGCTGTGAAAAGAATCTGCTACACTGGTCTTGTTTGCTGGTTGTCAAAGTGCCATCACATCTTTTAAGAGTAGGAATTGGTGGGAAATTAGTCGATTTTAAGCTTTTGATCGCTCGCCGCAGGTCAGAATTAGGATTATCTACTTTGCCGAGTTTTTTGCTCCAAGCGTTATCATGGATTGTCTTTAAGGCGTAATTGATATCAAACTGTAGTTTACGTACTTTGAGTTTTAACAAGTGACGCACGGCAATATCATTTTCAGCAGTAGCATATCTGCGGAGTCGATTTTTTTTGTTGTATAAGTCTTTTTACACGCCGTGGCAAAGCTGGCATACTCCAAGGTTTGACAACAATTGTTGGTACAGATTCATTTCTTGCAGCTAGTATGGTGTTTTGAAAGTCGCTTATGGCTAAATCAATTTCAGTAGTAGTTTTATATATAGAGGAAGAAAGGTTTATGTTACTGTTTAGAATTTGACGATATTTTGTCCAGTCTGCTTTTGAGAAATTATATTTCATGATAGGTCTACGAGTAATGATTTTATTGACCTTAGCAAAAACCGGAAAATGGTTAGAAGACAGAGCGGGTATTGTGCATATGTTGTCAATGTGGTTAAAATTTTTTGAAAGTAGGAGGTCGGGCGTAGATGGGATTATGTTAGTATGATAATGTACTAAAGTTGGGTCTTGAGGACTATAGATTACGAACTCGCTATCTAACATGTGATGATAAAGTGTATTGCCACGTGAATTTAAGGTGCCTGGTGACCAATAGGGGTGCTTGGCATTAGAAATGGCATTAGAAATGACATCAAAAAGAATTCTAAAGGAATCAATTTTGAGAAAATAAATGCCTTTTATGCCTTTTTATTCAGGTCACCCATGATTAAACCTTGAGTACCACAAGCTAAGATTGCATTAAAGTCACTTGTAAGCAGCAGTTTGTTAGGAGACTGATAAGCAGATATAACTGCTATCTTAGTTTTTGGTAGTTCAATTAAAATACCAACTGCTTCAAGATTTGTAGTAGTTGGAATTGGCAATGTACTATGTGGGATGTCGGATCTAACTAATATTGCGACACCCTGTTCAGTTCCACTACAATGTTTATCTTGCCGATAGCAATAGAACCCCGGTATGTTTAATTTTAAGCGGTTAGTCAATCGTGTTTCGCAGAGAGCTATTATATCAACATTTAACACACTTACTGCTAGGTCCGCGAGTTCTTGCTGTTTTTTATGGACACCATCAGCGTTCCAATATAAAAGTTGAAGACAGGAATTCTTGTCAAAAGTCTCTTCAAAATCAAAATAACCTTTTCCATAAAAGTTTTGCAACCGGAAAATTCATTTTTGATTTCCTTGAGTGTGTTTAGTATATCTAATATTTCGCCTGTAGCTTCATCGTGATTTTGTCCCATGATGGTAGATTTTCGAATGGATTTCTCTCGCTCAATTTGGTGAAAGACGGAAGAGGTGTGCTTGGAATTCTGTTGAGGTGAATCCATAGGACCATGATTTACTTCGGTGAAGACGGTATTGGTTTCCACGCGTTGTTCCTTTTGTTTTCCAGTAATTTGCGCCCATGATGGTGTTGTTTGCGAACATGTTATTAACGGTGTATGAGTAGTTTTCACGATTGACGAACGTATCTTTTCTCTCTGAGTTTGAATTCGGTCCAGATATTTTAGCCTCGCCGGGCATTGTGAGTAATTAGCTGGATGGTTTTGCTTACAATTACAGCAGTGAGCTGGATCATCTGTGTTGGTTTTTGGACATTCCCAAGTTGGATGAGCTAAAGGGCATTTTCCACATCTTGGAGGTCTATTACAATTCTTAGAAGTGTGACCAAAATCCTAACATCGAAAGCATTGCATGCCTGTTTTATTGTTCGGTTTGTATTTTTCTATTGAGACAACACAGTTCTGGATGTATTTTATTTGTTTGAATTTGCGTATGTCGCTTCCGGTTGGTAGCTGAATAAGTAATGGAGGGCATTCAGTAGCGCGAAGTGTTTTCATTTCAGTCATCGTAATTCCAGCAAAACCTAATGACGCTAGTTCAGTGGGTAGAGTGTCATGAATAAATTTTGGCAGCCCTTTGATGACCGCTTTGGGAAGTTTCTCTTCTTTTCTGGAAAAGATGTGAAATACAACATTTTCTTTAGAGAGGCCCTCTTTGAGTCGTTGATGACCTTGTGTCGAATAACACTGCACCTTTACTATATTGCGGCCTCTGATCTGCAAATGAAAATTATTCTCGTACTTCTCGATTACATCTTTAATCTTCTTGCAGCTCCAATCACCCAACAGTTCAATCAAAATGGGTGGAACTTGCATGGGTGACTTTTTATGTGAGGCTTTTTTTAATGTATCTGTAACTCCATCGTCAACTGGAAGTTTGTTGAAGCGATTGCTGATTTCAGTTTCACTTCCCTTTTCAGACGTGTACTTAGAGGTGGCGAACTTTTTAGGCTGCTGCCATTGGTCTCTGAGAGAAGGCAAGTCTTCACGAGGTCTCTTGGTGGCTAGGTTTTGAATTGACGAAGATCTGTTCAAAAACCTGTCCATAATAACGATATTAAAATTATCGATAGGCAATTTCCCATCACTATATCTTTAATCCGGTGTAAACCAGAACGCAATTCATTATAACGTAACGTACGTGCGATCACTAGAGGAGACCGAGCGCGAATGAAGTAATATTGTGTGTTTGAGTAAATGTGCTAAGAAGATAAAAATACGCATTTAAAAGTAGTAGTAGTTTGGACTTAATAATATGAGTACCACTACAGATGAAAGGATCAGTTCCCAAAAGTTTGCCCTGTACTTTCCCCGGGACGTAAAAATAATAGGGAAGTCCCAGGCCCATGGGTGACGCAAGAGGCGACTAAGGGCTTTTTAGAAGTGGGAGAGTCACGCTGCCGTCTTTTGACGTCAGCACAATCGGGCCAGACTCGTCCAGGTTAATTACCACACTCGCACAGAATATCGACGTGAAGTAGCGGCCTAGTGCCGCTATGTTTCGCACAGGTTAGTGTCGAGGACCGGAGGCTATTCCACTCTTGCTCGGGCTGCCCATCGTATTCTGGGGAGGGCTCAGAACCACGGATAACCGAGGACAAACGAGGCAGTAATACCATGGCACCCCACTCCACGCTCAACGTGGACTTTTGCAATATCAGGGGAATTCACTCCAATTTAAACGCCGTCCACCACCACCTTGAGACGGCGCAGCTGGCCTTGTGTTTCCTCACGGAGACGCAGATATCTCGACCTAGCGATACGTCATATTTAACGTACCCCGGGTACAAAATTGAGCACAATTTTTTGCCTCATTTCGGGGTATGTGTGTACGTTAGGGAGGATATCTGCTGTCGCCGTCTCGGCAATTTTGAGGGTAGGGACCTGTCCACTCTCTGGCTCCGCGTAGATTTAGAGGACCGCGTCCGAATCTATGCGTATGTCTACAGGTCCCATAGTGGTAACGCAGAAACCGATCATCTCATGGGCTGCGTTCAAGCGGCAATTGACGACGTGCTTGCACAGATCCCCTCCGCTGAAATCGTAGTCTTGGGTGATTTCAACGGGCACAATGCCGAATGGCTTGGATCACGTACCACAGACTACGCAGGGGGATCTGTGCATAATTTTGCATTGGCGTATGGTCTGTCCTAATTGGTTGAGGCGCCAACGCGGCTCCCGGATGTGGATAGCCACAGGCTGTCCTTATTGGATCTTCTGCTGACTACACATCCTGATGGTTACCAGGTCTTTGTCGACGCCCCTCTCGGGACGTCCGGCCATTGCCTGGTCAGGAGTGTAGTGCCTATCCGACGCCAACGTCGCAGACCACCAGCGACCCGCCGCGTTTGGCACAACAAGTCAGCAGATTGGGATAGGATGCGTTCCTTTTTTGCATCCTATCCTTGGGGCAGGGTTAGTTTCCTTTCGGATGATCCTAGTGCCTGCGCCGTTGCAGTAGCCGATGTGATACTTGAGGGCATGGATATTTTTATACCAAGCTCTGTAGTACTCGGTGGCAGATCACAGCCCTGGTTCGATGCGTCAGTTAAAGCAGCATCTGACTGCAAAAAACAGGCGTATCGAACTTGGGTTGCGGCGCTGGGCACAAATGATCCGAACTGCATAGTTCTCAAGAGGAAATACAACCGTTCCTCCAGATTTTTTAAGCGGAAAATCGCCCGTGCAAAGTCAAAACACGTCGTCAAAATCGGCGAACAGCTTTCCTTTTATCAAAACAAGGGGGAAGGCCTGGCAGTAAGCCTGGATATAGCGATGACCTTTGATCGTGTATGGCACAAGGCGCTCCTCCCAAAACTTCCATCATTTGGACTTCCCGAGAGCTTGTGCAAGTGGACCTCCAGCTTCCTCACTGGGCGCAGCACACAGGTCGTTTTCAACGGATATTGCTCGAACCCGAAGCCCGTGAATGCTGGAAGGCCCAAGGCTGTGTGCTATCTCCCACGCTGCTTCTTTTGCATATCAATGATATGCTGGACACCTCCAACATTCATTGCTATGCAGACGACAGCACTAGTGATGCCGTATACACGGGCCATGCAGGTCTCTCTCGGGAAATCGTCGTCCAGTGCCGGGAGAAACTTGTGTCTTCTATCGAGTCCTCTCTTGAGAAGGTCGCGAAATAGGGTAAATTGAACCTTGTCCAGTTTAACCCCCAGAAGACTCAAGTTTGCGCGTTTACCACTAAAAACACCCCATTTGTCGTATCACCGCTCTTCGACTACACTTCCCTTAAAGCCTCGCCTAGTATCGGAATACTGGGT
>CATIXQ010000014.1:11308348-11327825 GCA_949711755.1 Leptidea juvernica
GTTATGTGTGATGAAATTATATACAAAATGAACACACCTTATTATACAGAACATTTAAACACATCTCTAACAGACGTTTCACATTTGCAGTAAAATACAAGACGCCACAATTGGTCCCGAAAGATCTACACATCACACTATTATGGCTTTTGTAATTAAACTTCTCAGGTTTGCGTTGAAAGTGGTCTCTGCATTTAGTAATATGATAGTGCTTTAAATTACACGTGTTGTCTAGTTGCATATAAATACAGATTCTATCTCTTCGTAATAATCACTACTACAACTAATGAACTCTTGAAATCTATTATTTATATCTTTGCACGTACACTAACACAAAGTGACATACAAATTGCGAGTGTAAGACGTAGCTTGTCACGCACACTAAAGTAATAAATCTGGTGTGTTATCATCGGTTGTCTAGCAGCAAGAGACTCTATCTACGTATTAGACGTATAAATTATCTCAAAAACGAATTGATGCTTTAACCAGTCACATATTATGTAAGAGAATTAAAAACTGTCACATTAGATAGTTTGGAGGCCTATTTCAGATCATCAGCCGTAAGCGACCTTGACCAATATTACCATTGAACCGGATTTTGATTACAATTTCATGGGTTTTAACGCGAGGAACTCTATTTTATTTTCTAATAAACTAAAAATAACAGTAGCCCACGTTCCTCCGTATAACTTGGAATAGCTACATACGATAATATTAGTGCAACCATTACAGATATCAACCAAAACAAACCTGTAGACAGGCAAATAATATAAAAATACAGTTTTAGTATTAGCATTTGTAAATGGTACAGAAACGTTTATTTAAATCGATTGCTTCATGTTACTATAATCGCACTAAAACTAAGAAACTCACAGAAATATAAAATGAATGCAAAGTAAATAACATTTCCTCCGAATTTTAACATTAAATTGCCGAACAAAACATGTTATTCGTATCTTAAGATCCAGTATTTCTACGAGATTCAGTCCCATGGGTACAGAAAGGTTCAAAGTAAGACAGAATATAACTAAACATTTTGTCAGATAAGTAAAGCGAACTGCATCAATTATTTTGTAAAATAAAACGTCTGGTGTTTGAAAATATTAAACAAATACTGAATAATATTTTTAAGAAAAAAATAAATGAGTTACAAAACAGTGAACAAGAGCGATTTTTACTGGTTTTAAGCTAACTTTGACATTTTTGTCATCAATACATTGGAGACGGTAAAAGTGTGGCTTGTTCATAGTATTAATAACAAACAAAATATATTAATAAAAAATATAAAACTATATATCATTTATACGTCTAGATAGGAAGTAACAGCTATTAAAACGTCGTGAAAATAGCGGCTAACAGTTAACCTCTATTTTCAGCAATACTTAATTCCTTTGAAAAGTATTTTATTTTAATATGTAACACTCGCCTTAATCAAACAAAATACTACATTATATCTGGATAAATAGAGATTGTGCAATAGTAATAATAGTTTTTTTTAGGAATAGGTAATTAATAACATTTTATACTCTGGGTTTGTTTTTAGTTCTCCATTTTAAAGCATATATCGCTCGGTGATTTATCAAAATGCTATAAAATCAAGATATATTGAGACATTTGTAACGAGTTTTCATCAATCATGTCTGATGTTTTTTAGTAATAATTCATGTACCTACCATGAATTATTACTGTATCTATGAATCGTTCAAGTGAATCCATTTTATGTTTTTGTTGTTAATACTTTATTGTTGTTGCCTGGTGTGGTTTACAGGTCGTCCTGATAATCAAAATTAAAATAAAACGAAAACTTTTTCCAACAACGAGTTACCAATGGAGCACGATATGAATTTATGGCAGAAGAATTCATGAAAAAAAAGCTAGTATGATTACATTTTATTGAATTTCCTAAAATAGGAACATACATAAATTTGATCTAAATATACTAAAGGAAGTCATAAGAAATAGTTATCGTACTTTGGCAACTTCAAGTAAAGCATTCTTTCAGGAACCTGATTTTTTAAGGTACCCACGTCGAATCGTCTTGGAAACAGCTAGTTCAGAATTTTGTTGTAAATGGAAGAAAGTTCCATGAAAACACACACACACACACACATTATTTTTGTTAATTTTATAAGGTTAGTTTGTGCTTAGTGTCATGAATAAGTAAAGGGTCTTAAATTACATGAAGTGTTTTAAATTTGAAGTAAGCGATTACTTTGTCTTTGAAAGGTAGAATGACATTCACTTTTTGATAATAATTTAGTTTAATGTTTGACATTTATAAAATGGGATACTATATACTCGAACAATATTGGGAAATATTAAAAACTTACTTTACATTTTCGAATGAGTAGTGTTAACTTCCAATAAGAGATATTAATATGATATAATAAATTTATTAATTAATATTATATTTATTTATTATAATCATTTATATGATGAATATGAATGTTTGTTTCCGAGTCATGGATGTTTATATGTATTCATGTATGTTTAAGTAAGTATATTGTATTAAGTATATCGTTGTCTTGCACCCATAGGCTATGCCTAGTTTGGGGCAAGATGATTTGTGTAAGAGTGTGTGAGTATTATTATTGTTATATTATATCCTATTTTCAACAGGAGCTTGGTGCTGTGATTTGAGCCCTTTGGATTATTTTATGTGCGGAACCAGTAAGGATTAATGTCACGTAAACCATCCAGAGATTGAAGCATTGGAACGTGAATATGACGAATCGAATGTACTGAAAAATCGGGTTGATCAGATGGTACTGCCAAGCCAGTCATGGTGGTCATATGAATGACATGTGTTCCATTTTTAAATGACAAAGTTCAACCTTGCAATAAAATAATAGAAATTTGAAAAAAAAATTATGGGTTTTTTTATAGCTGATTCCAATTTAAGACAGTAGATATGTTGCCTTTATTTCACTTTATTTTACATCCAGATGGTGGGGATTATATCCAAGTTTGTGGCGTTGCATAGGTGTGATTGGGAGGACGAATAAATGCGTAGGATGACTGTAGACACATATTGAAGCGACGTCTTTAAGCAGTACCAAGTGATCAAGTCGTTCACAAAATAATGGACCTCCGATTTTTCGAGCAGCTGTGCATTGCACGGGGTCAAATAGTGAGAGATCTCCACCACTGAACATTTATGAGTATATTAATACTGGGTGCAAAAATGTGGGTTGACTTTTTTCTTTTTTTTTCTAAATAAGGGATGAGACGAGCAGGACGTTCAGCTGATGGTAATAGATAAGTCCTGCCCATTACAAGCCAGTAATAACAAAACTGCAGCATATTGAAATAACAAATCCTAAACATCTATTCAATCTTATTGAAGTGATTTACGATATGTTGGACACATCCAACATTCATTGCTATGCAGACGATAGCACTGGTGTTGCCGTATACACTGGCCATGCAGGTCTCTCTCGGGAAATCGTCGACCAGTGCCGGGAAAAACTTGTGTCTTCTATCGAGTCCTCCCTTGAGAAGGTCGCGGAATGGGGAAAATTAAACCTTGTCCAATTTAACCCCCAGAAGACTCAAGTTTGCGCGTTTACCACTAAAAAACCCCATTTGGCGTATCACCGCTCTTCGAGAACACTTCTCTTAAAGCCGCGCGTAGTATCGGAATACTGGGTCTCGAAATCTCGAGCGATTGCCAATTTCGTGGTCATTTGGAAGGCAAAGCCAAATTGGCTTCAAAGAAACTGGGCGTCATTAATAGAGCACGGCAATACTTCAAGCCGGCCCACATACTAGCGCTCTACAAAGCGCAGGTCCGGCCACACATGGAGTATTGCTGTCATCTCTGGTCTGGCGCACCCCAGTATCAGCTCGATCCATTTGACCGCGTGCAACGCAGAGCAGCTTGAATTGTCGGGGACTCAGTGCTCTGTGAACGGCTGGATCACTTGGCGTTGCGTAGAGACGTCGCTTCATTGTGTGTCTTCTACCGCATTTATCACGGGGAGTGTTCCGAAGAGCTGTTTAACCTGATTCCTGCCGGCGAATTCCACCTTCGCACGACACGCCACAAGTTAGGATATCATCCTCACCATCTGGATGTGTGGCGGTCCTCCACAGTGCGGTTTTCAAGGAGCTTTCTTCCACGTACTACAAAGCTGTGGAATGAGCTTCCTTGTGCGGTGTTTCAGGGACGATACGACATGGGTACCTTCAAAAAAAGTGCGTACACCTTCCTTAAAGGCCGGCAACGCTCCTGTGATTCCTCTGGTGTTGCAATAGATTGTGGGCGGCGCTGATCACTTAACAACAGGTGACCCGTACCCTCGTTTGTCCTCCTATTCCATAAAAAAAATCGTATTTCAAGATTATAAAAACCAATGTCTGGTAATATAATATTTCAGTCGTATCATTTCCTTATCCGCCTTACAACTTATTGAATAAAATTCAAATGAAATAGGATTCTAGGGATTAATAACCATTGTTTAGAGGAAATTGGAAACAGGATCCTAGCAACGTGACTAATACCACTTTATTTCTTAACGATATCAATAAATAATCTGGGATTAACTTCGCTAATACAATGTTGTAATAAGGTTGTTGATATTCAAAATAAATTTTCGTGAAACAAATCTTTACTGCATGCGATAAATGTTTTTTTTTATGTAACACTGTTTTATAATACTAGGAAACAACAATTACCTAATCATTCAGAGAATCAGAATGGTTTAAAGAATAATCAACCGTAAGTATCTATCTATATATAAGTATGTGATCAACACCGCAAATACTCACTAGCATTATCAGAAAAATCACAGGACGATTCTATTATACCTTAACCTAAATACTCTCTCTCTCTAGTCGTTCCCTCATGGCTGAGGATCGTGGTTATCAACAAGTGGTCCACACTTGGAGTGAACTATTTGTTTCGATCGGCTTCTGTCCATCGCGGCCCTGACGACGGAGGAAACCTCGGGGACCTGGAGTCTTTTATTTGGTCAGTCCATCTGGTAGCAGATCGGCCTCGGGTTCGCTCGCCATTTGTTGTTGGTTCCCAACTACGATCAATTTCTCCAGGCTTTTATTCGCATTATGTGGCCAAACCACGAAAGAATTCGTTGGTTTATTAATTATAGTTTATATATATTACTAACTGACCCAGCAAACTTTGTATTGCCGACATTAAAATCGCGATACAAAAGTAACTGTTGATCGTAGATGGGTGAAAATTTGAAGTTGAATGTATTTTTAATGCTGACTTAATCAAATAAATTAAACAATAATATCTAAAAAATAAAAAATAAAATTTTCGGGTGGACCACCCTTAACATTGAGGGGGATGAAAAAGAGACGTTGTCCGATTCTCAGACCTACTTAATATGCACTCAAAATTTCATGAGTATCGGTCAAGCTGTTTCAGAGGAGTTCAAAGTTTAACGCCTTGACACGAGAATTTTATATATTAGATATAAAGAAATATTATTATTTCATTCAAATTCCGAACATCTCTGAAAAACAAAGAAATTTGATTTGACTTCTATTCTAATATCATTCGAGATGACGTTACTAGTTGGAATTGAAATGTCAATTTGCAAACAAATTAATAAATATTGTATCGTATCTCGTATTTCTAAATAAGAAATAGTAAAGATATACAATTGAATCCAATTATTTCTGAAACCATTTTAAATTCCAATATCGTTACACATGGCAGATACACTACCTGTTATTATATATTGAGAGAGGTCTTTACTATATAAGTGCCTTGAATACAGATGTCACTTCGCACTATACTAGAAGGAAATTAATCGAAAAATTTCATGTTATCAAAATAATTATGCCTTGACCATAAGTTAAATTACTACTACAGGATTCGATTCATTTGCAAGCCTCGTATTCACACACGCCTCGATATACCTGTACACAATTCTTCAGATTGTGACTCGTGTCCAGTAAGGTAGGCAATATTTTTCTTAAGAAAGCGGCACTTAGCCTTATAGTGCTGACATGTAACAGTATTAACCGCAAAATTCGAAAAAAGAAAGCAATATCTATACCTTCTTCTTCTTCGTGCGTGTCTCTCTAGACTAGACTAGCAAAGGTATCATTTTTGTAAATTCGACTTTTTGTTCTTCGCGAGGCGAAATAGTTCTGCCGCACTTGCGATTCCTGTTTCTGCGATCAGCGCCTCTTCTTCCGGCGACTTTTCCCATAATGATGAGTTGTAGGAGTTCGTACCTCTCGTGCCTTTAAAATGTTTAGTTATATGATGTTATGCAAATAAAACTGAAAACAAAATTTTATGAACGATGCGGGCCTCGAACCCGTGACCTCTCGCATTCCGTGCGAGTGTTCTTTCCAACTGAGCGAACTGTTCGAGTGACGTATGATTTATAAAATCTTGTATGCTTTGTTCAACTCTCAGGTTGCGGCTTCATCTACTTACAGGATAACCTATAAGTAGATAGGATCTACTTTACAGTTGATAACCTGCTTAACCCCAATATTTGCATAGTAGGCAATTTACTTGAGATGTCGCTCTTGCAAATCTAAACAATTTGTTATGTTTTTAAAGTGATAACCCTCACTTTTGAGTGTCATCACTTATCAAAAGTGAGAGTTATCACTTTAAAACATAACAATATGATGCTACTACAATAACATTAAGTAACATTAATAAATAATAATAATAATAATTGAGAGTTTGTTTTCTATTTCTAAGCTTGTTACCAAGAAATTATTTTAAATAATATGAATATTTATTTCATTTTTCCATGAACGGCAGCTGTATTTACAGTAACAATATATATTATAGTATTGTATTTTTCCTCTAGCTTTGCAAAATTTACAAGTCAGTTAGATATTCGTGCTCAAAGCTCATGAATATGTACGAGCTTTGACAAACTGCAAAGTCACATTTATTGAACGTGAATGTTCCCAACGTATCGCAGCATTTCAACTCTGTTACGATTCGTTTTGAAATTCCAAAAGGATTTTATATTATATCCTGAATTTTTCAACTCCAGTACACCTTTAAATCCATGCTACTTTAATAATTCTTATAACAGACGAGTACATAACAAAAAATGCAAAATTTCAGTAGAATAATTGCCTACTGAACTTTACTCGCTTTTAAAATTAAAAAAAATCTTATTTTAAGTGTTATCACTTATTTTCGCAGAGCGCAAACATTTGATGCCTTAGGTTACAATATTGCATTCTAAAAGTATCTCATTATTTTAAACATTTTTTTAATAACAGCGTTTTTATCCATGATTGCCAAATATTTAAAAAAAATCTATTTAATTATTATATTCATTTATTGCAGTCCTTTCCTTATCTTATAATTATTTATATTATAAAGTTCCGGCTACTACTCTTAAACGCGGTGATTAAGGGAATTCGCATTACTTTTTTAAGGATTTTTAATAGCGTATATTATAAAAGCTTTCCTCAAGATTAAAGCAGTGAATCTGCTTTACTTCAGTTCTATAATTTATTTTTTGATTCTGAACTAAATGTGAATTATTATTACGCACATATTAACTGACTAAAAAGTTCTTTGCATTCAATTAAAATAATAAAATAATATAATAAGGATGCCTTTTTATTTTCCTCTAAGCTACATAGTATAAAACACTACATCACTCACGATTCCATTACTCAGCTCACACGTCACCTTCTTGCATTGCTATTGACACATACAAATTACCAATGACGTTAGGCGCCAAGTTAGAGCATATAGAATTTCTTATCAAGGATCTGGAAAGATTTTAAAAATTTGATACTCATAAATTTGAACACTCATAATACGCTAACATCTGTAAAATACTTTTAAAAATACCGGGTGGTTAAGACACGTGCAAAGGATAGACAGAAGGAAGTTGACTGAAAATTAAAGTAAATGTGGAGGGTTTGGATGGGTCGACCTTGGAAAAATTCCAAGATAAGATACATCAAGACTTCCAAGAGTTTATATGGACGGGTTAATGCGAGAGGTAACTGGAGATTTTTTTTTCTTTGTTTCAGTATTTATGGCAAACTGCTCTTGGTAAATATACTTAGGTATATTGAGACAGATCTTTGCTATAGGCATCGTCATGCTCGCTTAATGCCACTGCTTGCAGCGGCGACATAGGGCGGTTCATTTCCTTCCCTAAAATATGGTCGAGGGAGACGATGGCTGGTACATGTGTCATGCTCGTGAATGGGTGCTGCTTGTAGTGGCTGGATGATCCGCTCAAACGGAAATCTGATTTCTGTTTTTTTTTCTTTTATTTTTCTTCAATTAAAGTTATTACATATTTTTTTTATATAATAGCTAATAAAATGCTTGCATAATGCCTTTTGTTTTATTTACGGTATGTGTGGATTGATGCATCTACTGTATTATACTTTAAGTAAGTACTCAATAACTATAACTATGTTTTTACTTATTAATTTACACTTTTTTGACTTACTCGTATAAGGCATTTAGTAATTGACGTTTGTGTCTTTTCTTGCATTACTTTGGACATATTGTAATTGAAATGATTTGTAAAATTAATTTGAAAATAAGAATCTGTAATATCATTCAGTTTTGAAAAGAACAACCTTAGAGTTTCTTGCTCGTTCTTCTTTTATGAAATTTGCCTTCCGTCATTTTTTTCTTATAGCTCGTTAGCTATAAGAAAAAAATAACATATTTCAAGTGTAATGCAATTTACCTGCGAAATAAAACTATTCTTTTTGTTTGTTTGTTTATAAATGTCTTGAATACAGACATCACTTCGCACTATACTAGAAGGAAATGTATCGAAAATGTTCATCAAATTACCCTGGCACATAGAGGTCCTTAATCTTTGAATACTCCACTAAGAAACAGGCATATTCACACTCATAAATATTAATTGTATGGTTTTGTATAGAGTTGTAAAAATTAACATTTGGTGACAGGCTTTTAATAATAATTCGTAACGATCACCGCATGTTGAGTTACAAATAAAATACAGGGCGTATTTCGAAGCAAATGATAAATTCTTAAAATTTTATCTAATATAAAATAAAATTTATTGATCATAATATCCGTCGCATAGCTTCAATGGTCGAAAAGGAATTCCATCTTGGGATATGTCTCCTCCTTGAAAATAATGGCTCGGATGAATATTAATATCAAGTCTGAATACGACTTCGTTTTTAGCATTACAAAGACATTATCTCATCTCAAAATCTTCGGGAATTATTTCATTCATGAGATTCAAATTATTTTTCCTTATAAAATAAATAGTATATATATGGAGGATGTACAAAGTACTATCTTCTCGCCTCAATAGGGCTACTGGCAACCCAAGCGCTGGCAGCTATTTCGGTCAACGAATCAGCCAAGCTATCCAACGTGGAAATGCTGCCAGTATTCTCGGTACGCTTCCCCGTAGTGTTAGTATTATTAGTACATAGTATTGTAAATATACTTATAAGATTAGTTTTTAGGCATAAATATCAATAAAACTGATATATTGATAGAGTTTAAGCTGTTATAGATTGAATTCAGAAAAGGAGAATATTATCAAATCGTGTGTATGTATGTTACTACAGCACTCCGCTGTGTAAGATAAAGTTATCAGTCTCGTGCCAGAATGTGGCGAGTCATCATCTGCTGAGGATGCCTCGTGTTAAGGCGAGACACGTGTCGAATTGATTGAAGACGAATCTAAGCGGAATTTACGCTCAAGAAGGCTCATAACATTTGAATAATCATGGATTTCCGCATAATAACGCCCAATTTAAAAATTAAGTTGAAGGGTATTTACAAATGGATTTACATATGGTCTTTTAAAAATATTAAAATTAAAATCTATGTAGATTTTTAATATTCAACAAAATTCATCTTATATTTAGAAATTGTAGATTGTATAATTTGTTGCAATGGAACTGATGTGACAGACCACAAACGGAAACCGGAAATTGTCCGTTCCATCTTGTCGGCAACAGTGAAATCACCGCAGTGGTTGAAGAAATTTAATTTCGGGCCGCAAATTAGTTTTCTTCTACTCCGAGAATATTGAAAATTAAATAAATATAATTACAAATAAATATTTTTTAACGACGGCCATCTTTGATATCTATAAACAAAATCTCAAAATTATTAAGAAAACCTTGAGAACCTTGAAAACGATATTCATATCTTTGCACGGTTGATTCCTTTGATCTTAGACTTCAAAGAATAGACTTATACATGACTAATTATTAATATCGTATTAAAATTGATATCGTATGTTATCCTTATGAGATACACATATACCATCGCGGACTTTTCTGTAGGTCAAAGTATCAACTGTAAAGTTGATCCTGTAGATGAAGCCACAACCTGAGAGTTGAACAAAGCATACAAGATTTTATGACGATATGACACTCGAACGGTTAGCTCAGTTGGCAGAGCACTTGCACGGAACGCGAGAGGTCGTGGGTTCGAGTTCACAAAATTTTGTTTTCATATTTATATTGAATCTAACTGTGAAGATCTGTGGGTAGGTTTGAAGTTGCGAAACGCTAAAAACAATACATATATCTGGGGTGCATATCTCCCACCTCCTGTCCAGTTACATATTTTTGAGCTTTTTATTAACCACACTACTAGTATTGGCAAACTCTCAGGGAAAATTTATAATACTAGGTGACTTTAATTTAAGTAGTCTAAATTGGTGTCGGTCCTCTGAAAATGAACTCCTTTCTATGCCATCAAACAGCTTACTTCATAATGTATTTACAGACTTCTTATCGCTAAATAATTTGGTTCAAAAGAATGATCACTCAAACATAAAAAACAAAATTCTAGATCTTGTTCTCAATTATTTTACTATTACACAATTGTATGTGTGCTCCAACCCTCTATCGATAGTAGATCCGCTGCGTCCACCACTTGTAGTTAACATGTCTCTTGAATGTTCAGAGAATCTACAAACAAAATGTGATGCTGGATTACAATTTAACACAGCGGATTATACTAAAATTATAAGTGACATCAATGATGTAAACTGTAATACTGTGTTCAAAGACTGTTCAACAGTTAATGATATGTTAGCATTATTTTACAAAATTTTGAGGACTCTAAAAACGAAATTTTCGACAATTTTTGAGGACTCTGATATCGAATTTTCAGACAACAAATGGCCCGGATATGTGTGAGCTATTTGCCTCACAGTTTTCTTCTTTTTATAACATGGATACCATCTCCTTTCCAACTGGGTCTCATGAGCCGACTGCAACCAGTACCTTAATGGCTCAAGTATTTAAAAAGTAGTAGTAATAGTGTTAAAAAGACTTGACACTTTAAAGTGAGCCGGTGCAGATGGAATTCCGTCAGTCTTTGCAGTCAAATGTGCTAGTGCTTTAGCACTGCCTCTAACTATTATCATGAATTAATCTCTCGGTGCTGGTGTATTTCCATCTGCTTGGAAAGAGTCTCTTGTTTTGCTATTGTTTAAGAGCAACCAAGCAACCCTAAGCACGTCATAAATTATAGGCCTATAACAATGATTCCCGTATTTGGTAAAGTTTTTGAGGTTCTGGTGTATCCGATTCTGTCATTCCATTTAAGACAAATTATTATAACTCAACGACATGGATTTATGAAAAAGAGATCTACAGCCACTAACCTTATGTCCTTTGTCGGTGATCTGTCTGAGGTAATGGATCATATTCATTCAATTGACACTATTTATACCGATATCAGCAAGGCTTTTGACAAAGTTAACCATGTACTACTTATTTACCTTTATTCTTCTGGAATCTATGGTATGTTCTTAAAATGGTGCAAATCTACTTAACTAACCGTAAATCTTCTGTTGTCATTGGAGGCTATTCTTCTAATCCTTTTACTGCTCCTTCAGGTGTCCCACAAGGCTCCCATTTGGGACCATTATTTTTTAACTTATTTTATAACAGCAGTTTTATTTAATTAAACCCAGAAGTGAGAGTTATCACTTTAAAATTGTTTAGACAACAATATTTTAAAGTTGAAATCAATGAATTAAAATATTAACATCTAATAAAGTTTAATTTCTTCTTAGTTATAGTAGGTATATACTTCTCAGTAAAATGGAGAAATTGTGAAAATAAGTTACAATTATTATCTCTAAATAAGTATTGTATAATAAATTATTATCATCAATTATTATTAAGTACCTTAGTTAAATTAAGAATAATTGTTTCTATTTGAGAAGAGTTTCATTTTGTATAAAAATTTTTTCTTTTTTATTTATTGCTTACAATTTTTATGGCAGTAGTTTTGTAGCAAACAAACCCACTTTAATATTTTGTACTATCATTAATGAACACTGGGTGGAGTTATATGTAGAAATTGTATAGTTATTTAACGTGACATTAATATTTCCATTGTGCTAAAATTCAAAGAAATTAAAGAAAACTTTTGGCAAGGTGCAGCGCGGTGGTATTACATATAATATTGATTGTCTACACACTGGACCTGAGAGCTTTAACTACGGTAATAATTCATATTTCACTTATACTAGCTGAAAATTAAAACAGCCTGATAAATCAAAGGATTGTTCCCCAGACTCGCGTTGGCTTTATATGAAGATATTAAAATTTTATGTTGTTTATGACTTTGGACAATGATAAAAATTTTGTGCGAATTGGTGATTTATCCCATTTCTCTCTAAACACATACCTTATCATTAAACTATACTTTACTACAAAGGAAAAAGAAATGATGTGTATGGAAACTAGTCAAAATAACATGAAGAAATTTACTTTAAATATTTAAAATTAATTTTTATTCAAAATTTTATAAGTATTAATTAAAATTTTAATTTTACCATATTTAATATTTTAAAATTGAAACAAAGGCATAAAGGGCATTTATTTTCCCAAAATTGATCCCTTTAGAATTATTTTTGATTTTTCATTTCTATACTACTACCGCTTCGGAAACCGCTTAAAGTAATGAATTGCTGTTCGCTAGTCTCGTTAAAACTCGAAAATGGCTGGACTGATTTGGCCAATTTTGATCTTGAATTATTCGTGTAAGTCCAGAGAAGGAAAGTGCTCGGAATTAAATAAAAACAACAAAGTTGTTTTCCTTTGATGAGTCCCCCGTCGTTCAGAAATCAAATTGAAAGTATAGTTTAAAATGAATAACTAATTAGATTTTTTTTGTCTTTCTAACAGGAAGTAAAAAATAAACTTAATTTTAGCTAACTATAGTTGGTAGATTAACCACAGTCGTTAACTATCTTTCAGATAATTATGATGTACATTTATAAATAGGATTGCAAGATGGCAATCGAATATAATAATTATTGTAGTACGATACATTTTATGTACGATTTAATAATATTTGGAAGTTCTGTGAATCGGTGGTCAGTTATATTTTATACCTTAAATATTTTAATTTATTGATTTTTTTTTATTACTTTATATTATATATATAGACGGATTAACTAGTGTATGGGATCTGATGTTTTAGTACCCGTCATATTTCATACTATTTTTCATCGTCGCTTTAATTCTCTGTGCAACAAAGAGAACTAATTAAATAAATGCCGGCCAATTAGGGCCTTGTTACTTATATAGTCAATGAAGCGTTCAGCTTTAAAAAAAAACTTAAAAACATTCACTTATAACGCGTATAAGTCGTTAAAAAATTATATAATTAAATGTGTGATTCTCACCAACAAATAATCCAATATTTTTGTCTATAGTAAATATGTTCACAAAATATTTGAAACAAAAATTTCGTGTGCTCTTATTGGTTGAAATACATATTTATTTTGTAAGAAAAGCAAAATTGACTCAGTTTCCCCGGCTGTCCTTCAAGATTGCCTGACTTACCTTCGATAAACTTATAGTAGAGGCACTGGTAGAGATTTTGTATTATATTGTAGTGACACATCTGGGGAAAATACATTTCCCAGTTTCCGCGTTATTACGTTTGCTATTCTTTATATATTGCAAGCAATATACTAGAGAGAGTATTGTATTATTCGATGTTACAAATAAAATATTATTATGAGTGATGTGTACTAGATATTTTTAAATCAAACCTATTTTATTCATAATAATGCATGAAAATATATTATATCTAATCAAACACCCAGTAATTATTGTCTCTTAAATCATAATATTATATTTTCAATAGAAAATAGGCTAATTTTAAAAATTATTTTAAATTTCATTCGACATATTTCTTTGTGTGATCGATCTCAAAATCAAAATTGGACCTATTTAAAAAAAAGTCTGATGATGGTATTTACTAGT
Source organism: Leptidea juvernica (assembly GCA_949711755.1). Classification (NCBI taxonomy): domain Eukaryota; kingdom Metazoa; phylum Arthropoda; class Insecta; order Lepidoptera; family Pieridae; genus Leptidea; species Leptidea juvernica. The sequence continues at coordinate 11,322,581 of CATIXQ010000014.1, forward strand.
AACTGAAGGAACACCTTTATAGGCAATATTTAGAGCGTATTTGTTCTGTTTATTCAACAATAAATCAAGGGTACCATCCTGTGCTCCTTTGCACAGGATGCCAGCTAGATTATGGGTATCACAACGGCGCCTATTTCTGCCGTGAAGCAGTAATGTGTAAGCATTTGTTTCGGTCTGAAGGGCGCCGTAGCTAGTGAAATTACTGGGCACATCAGACTTAACATCTTATGTCTCAAGGTGACGATTGCAATGTGCGACTCAATTGTAGTGCCGCTCAGAATTTTTGGGCTTTTCAAGAATCCTGAGCGGCACTGCATTGTAATGGGCAGGGCGTATCAATTACCATCAGCTGAACGTCCTGCTCGTCTCGTCCCGTATTTTTATTTAAAAAAAATGTGTGTTTAAGCGAAAAGACGTCACTTCATTGTGTGTCTTTTTTCGCATTTATCACGAGGAGTGTTCCGAAGAGCCATTTCACCCGATTCTTTCCGCCGAATGCAATTTTCGCCACAACCATCTGGATGTGTTCCTCCCCAGTACGGATTTCAAGGAACTTTCTTCTATGTACCTACAACAAAGCTGCGGAATGAGCTTCTTTGTGCGGTGTTTCCAGTACGATACGATATAGGTAACTTAAAAAAAAGCGAACACCTTCCTTAAGGGCCGGCTACGCTCCTGTGATTCCTCTGGTGTATCAAGGGAAACTGGGCGGAGGTGATCACTTAACATCAGGTGAAACGTACGCTCCTATGTCCTCCTCTTCCATACAAAGTATCATTTGGTGAAATAGATGTTATGATCAAGACTACAAATGATCACAGGAATGAAGGTAACTAATCCACGTATGGTGATAAGATAGTTAAGTGAAAAAAACTAAACATATTCAAAGATTTTTAATACAGTTTTACTAACCATGACACTGAGCATCCGAACTCTTTTATTGTGCCATGAATCCTGGTGCATTTGATTTGATTATATTGGCAAGCTTTCCTCTAAGCCAATACTGAGAGATGATACCAAAGTTTTACGACCAACTCAGAAAAAAAATACTTTAAATAATACTACTGAAACTATTAACTATTACGTATTTTAAACAGACGCTCGAGGCTATTCATAACCATGAAACAAGCGAAACGAGAGGATAAATAAATAATGTAAACTTGCCATCACAATAAATGTTTGAACTTAGTCATAATTACAAGCGTTTTAATTCCAATATGATTATGGATATAATTATTCAGGAATTAAAGTAAAAAAATGTGATTTTTTGGATGACAGTAAAGAACAAGACGAGCAGGACGTTCAGCTGATGGTAATTGATACGCCCTGCCCAGTACAATGAGCGGCTCTACAATTGCGCTCGTCTTCTTGAGACATAAAATGTTAAGTCTCGTTTGCCCGGTAATTCACTAACTACGGCGCCCGGCTACCGAAACACAATATTGCTTACACATTACTGCTTCACGGCAGAAATAGGCGCCTTTGTGGTACCCATACTCTAGCCAGGATCTTGTGCAAAGGAGCCTCTCCCAATATTGTAATATTGCTGTATTATATTATAATAGTCACAATGTTGTTATAAATGATGCACTCGTGTGTTTAGAGAGCTAATCGTCTGGAAACCAACGAGAGAAGTTAAGCGGCTATTGTCCTATAAAGACGTGTAGCGTACAATCGTTTTAATATTGTACGACCGGGAAACTGTTTAATGGAAATCATTTTAATACATATAATTTATATATGCATATAATTTAGATAATCCAGCTTGCAAATATTATGAAAACAAAATATAATTATGAAAGAATTACTACAAAGTAGTGAGAAATATAATATGCAAGAAATCGATAAATTGGTTATAAATTGCAATAATACAAGTAAAAGGTAGGTAAAATGGCTAACTGGCTTTCTATATAAAATTCTCGTGTCCCAGTGTTTGTTACCAAACCCCTCCGAAATGGCAGAACCGATTTGTATGAAATTTTGTGTGCATATTTGGTAGGTCTGAGAGAAAAGAGAAAATAAGGGTCGAGACGAGCAGGACGTTCATCTGATGGTAATTGATACGCCCTACCCATTACAATGCAGTGCCGCCCAGGATTCTTGAAAAGCCCAAAAATTCTGAGCGGCACTACAACTGCGCTCGTCACCTTGAGACATAAGATGTTATGTCTCATTTACGGCGCCCTTCAGACCGAAACCCAGCAATGTTTACATATAACTGCTTCACGGCAGAAATAAGCGCCGTTGTGGTACCCATAATCTAGCCGGCTTCCTGTGCAAAAGAAGCCTCCCAATGGTAAGATATTCTTAATATCGGTTTTTGCTAAATACATATTTGATTATTCCAAACACACTTCTTTCATCTCTGATCCTTGTTTTAGAATGTAACATTTGAGTTGTCGACGTCGTGTGCCGGGTCGTCTCCTTCCCTCAAACATGTGCGAGGGGAACGACGGCTGGTCGTGGTGCTGCTTGTGGTACCAGGTCGACCTGGTATAGTTAATAAATCATTACATTTGTTGGATGCAATTACTAATTGTGACAGTAATCACGACCATCATGTTCACGAAGCATCCTTACACAAACAATGAGTTCAAGCTCTAAAGGTTGATGCATCCAATATACGATAATCTATATTTATACAGTTAATTCTTTATTACGTTATATCTAAGACTCATATATTGAATGCAGCACCTTACAAACTAATCTGTTATGTAAATTATAGCCACTGTAAAATACTCTATTTGATTTAAAAGATTAGCCGTTCAGTTTCTTATATATTCTTCTCTTGAGCTCAACTTTTTACGAACATGACGTCGTAAATTCAGTAATTTAAAAGAAAAATTCGTAGTGGCGATTCAAACGCGCATAGCTTAAGTCTAAAAGTTTATTTTAGTTTGATTTTGACAATCTAGTACAATGCTAATGGTTCAATCGGTTATTGCGTCGTGAAGTCACATCATTATAGTTCAAGATTCCACCGCTCAATTCTGCAAGTAAGTGTTTTTTTGATTAAATTAATTTTAAATGAACGTGTAGGGAGTATGCAATGTTCTAGCGAGATATTGCCTATAAAAAAATGGCCGCGAGCACAGGTTTTTATTTTATTTTATTATTCGGGTCAACAAACAGTAGAACGCAGTGCTTAGAAAAAAAACAGTAATAATATAATACAGTAATGCTATACATGCTACCCACTATGTCAACCACATAATTATTAATTAATACTTAATTACAAAAGTTACATGTATGAATATAAGTGTAGATATAAAAAATATATTCGTTTAGTTTTATTGTTATTGTTCTACAGGTTTAGTCTAATATAGTAATATTCTTCTTAAGATAATCCATGATCAGCTTTTTGAAAGAGCCCACACGAGTGGAAAAAATATCAATATTGCCAAAGCACGCATTATATGAGTGTGTCATTCTCCATAGTGGTGAGCGCTCGCCAGAATTTGTACGACATTTTATAGTAGTAAAAAGTTTATACGTTTGATTATTGCGTACATGACTTCTAACTGGTATTTTGTAACGGAGTTTACGAGTTAAAGGAATACAGTCGTATTTATTATGACACAGATCAAATAAGAGCATAGCTTCAAGTTGTTTGCGCCTTGACTGCAAGTCAAGTATACTATATTTTTCAAGAAGCTGGTCATAAGGAAGGTAGCTTCCCGTACATTTATAGTGCATCGTCCGTAAAAAATTTTTCTGTACAGTTTCTATTCTCTTAACATATTTATTATAATGGGGATTCCAGATACAAACAGCATATTCGAGTTGTGAGCGAACCAGCGATTTATACAAATTTAGATATGTAGCAACTCTATTGAAATTAATACCGGTCCGCATTATAAATCCATACATTTTAAAAGCTTTATTTACAATGTTTTGTGTATGCGTGTCTAAATGTAACTTACTATCCAATGTTATTCCTAGATCTTTAATATTACTAACCTTGTCTAGACTCTCTCCATAAAGTGAATATGTACAGCTGCTAGCGGATCTCTTTTTAGTAAAAGTGATATGCTTACATTTACTTAAGCTTAGATTAAGTTTATTTTCTGTACAATATTTAGTAAATCTATTTAAATCATCCTGAAGATGGTATTGATTATCTTGTAATTCAATTGTTTTAAATATTTTAAGATCATCTGCATATAGTAGAAAATTACTATGTTTAAAGCATGTATGAATATCGTTGATGAATATAATAAATAAAAGAGGTCCAAGAATTGACCCTTGTGGAAATCCAGAAGTAATCATTACCATTTTCGATTCATGGCCACTGATGATAACTCTTTGAGTACAATTTGAGATGTATGATTTAAACCATCGCCAAAGATCACCACGTATGCCGTTATATGCTAATTTTTCTAATAAGCGTCTATGGTCTACCCTATCAAAAGCTTTCTGAAAGTCTGTATAAATGCAGTCTGTTTGTCTATTGTTATCTAAATCTTCAAATAAGTGTGAAGCAAAAACAAGAAGATTAGTTACTGTTGAGCGTTTCTGCACGAATCCATGTTGTTGTGGAATTATTATCCTATGTATCAGTGGATAAATGGTGGAATCGTGTACAAGCCGCTCAAAGAGCTTGGAAAGTACAGGCAAGATAGAGATTGGTCGGTAATTTTCTACGTTTTTTTTGGATCCTCCTTTATGTACAGGCACTATGCGAGCCATTTTCCATTTCTCTGGAAATATGCCTTGTTTAAGACACATACTGAATAAAATATGCAGTGGTTTGTAAATGGTAGTAGAAGTGGCTTTGAAAAATATTGGAGGTACATCATCCAAACCAGAACCCTTCATTACATTACTTGTTTAGAGCCTTAATTACATTTTCAGTCGAGATAATAGTTTGACTGATAATGTCACACACTATTTCATCCTTACCAGTGCATTCAATATGATCTATGTCAAAGTCATTGGTAAGAGTAGATGGTACAAAAACCGAGTAAAAAAAGTCAGAAAATTAATTACATGCATCGATCGGAGTATTAGCTGTATTATTATTGTAAAATACATTATAAGGAATGCGGGAATTGTTTTTTATATTAGAGAAGTATGTCCAAAAATATTGTGCATTGACTTTAATACTATCTTCTACTATGTTCATATATTCACTGTAACGACGTTTCGATTCCTTTTTAAAACGACGTCTGAGTATACAGAATATCTCATAGTCTGACGTATTATTAAATTTTTTCCACTTTATCCAAGCCCTTTTTTTATCTTT
>CATIXQ010000014.1:11330410-11353053 GCA_949711755.1 Leptidea juvernica
CGTTCATACAATTTTGTTTTCAGTTTTATTAGTGTAATTAATCCCAGAAGTGAGGTTTATCACTTTAAAAACATAATAAATTGCATAGAAACTATAGTATTACGATTAGACTGTAATATAATTTATTTAAATTGTTACTGGTAATTCAAAGACCTTATACAATTCTTAGCTAGATTTAGACTGCTATGAGTCAATCCTACGATGGCGTCTGTACCGTTTTTATAACAAGTCTTACAGAACTTCAGAATTATATCCGGATTGAGCACCGTTTAACAGTAGCCACGTTATTTTCGTTGACGGCAGTTGAAGGCCGCCCTTCACGAAATTCGTTATTTAAAGAAACACGACCTCTCTCAAATTCAGCAAACCTCATGGTGCTCAAGCAAGGTGCTTCTGTCCCAAAAGCATTTTGGATCATTTTTATTTATAGCGGCATAAACCAAATCCCTTACCATTCTTCTACCGTCACCCTGGATCATAAACAGCTTTGGTACATGTACACTGCTACTTTGTCGGATGAATGTTGCACAAACAATATTTTATATTGTTCCAATGCGGTATAATATTTTTGCTCAGGCTAAAATGTGGCTAATTAGGTTTCTAATTGAAATGATGTGAAATTTCATGAAACTATTGAAATTACGGACTTCAAGATAAGCCTCCAAGCTTTCTTTACGTTTTTTCCCAGTCTTTCCTCGAGGCATTTTTATAACAATTGTGTTTCCATATTCGTCGCTAATTATATTTATTCAAGTACAAATTTTAATTATTTATATATTTTTTTATGAGAATGCGTATTTTTCAATGTTATAATTAAAGTTTTCGTAGTTTATAATGTGAACATGAAATGAAATGAAATAATATATCTTTATTGCACACCACAAAATAATTAAACATAAAAAAAATCGAGACTACAAAAAGCAATATGCGGCCCTATCGCTTAGAAGCGATTTCTACCAGGCAACCTGTAATGAAGTAGTTTTAGTTGAAAAGATAACAGAAGGTGGTGTTATCGATAAGCATATAATTTAAACATACACATACAGTAAATAATTCCAAGAAAAGAACTAGTAATGAATTTGTCACAGTAATAAACATTTTACTATTTGATCAGTAACTAGAAATAATCTTATACTTCTACTGCTTCAAAACAGGCCTTCAATAGATTGATAGTCTATTATAGTAATGCATTAATTAATATCAGCAAAAAGTGAAATTTTTTTAAATGATACTTACGTAAGTTGGTTTTGGAAAATATTAGAGGGTGCTGACTCGCGGACTAGAGTTTGCAAATCTGGTTAACTCATGCCACTTTTCACTTGTGAATCATATATGATGTAGTCTAAGTCTCTAAAAAATACTAACAAATACGTTTTATAATATGTAACCATATTTTAATAATATGTTATAAACATATATGGAACTACAATATTAATAAGTGAAAATATTATAACAGCGTTCATCATTTCAGCTTGAAGACTTTCACTGCTGGACAAAGGCCTCCCCCAAAGATCGCCACGACGATCGGTCCTGAGCTCACCTCATCCAACGTGTTCCGACGATCTTTATCAGATTGTCGGTCCATCTTGTGAGGGGACACTTTCGTCATTCGAGGACCTTTCTGTACAAACCGCCATCTGTCCGTCGAACTATGTGCCCTGCTCCCTGCCACTTCAGTTTCGCCCATATGGTTGGGCTATGTCGGTGACTTAGGTTCTCCAAAGGATCTCCTCATTTCTGATTCAATCTCGCAGGCAAACTTCGAGCATAGCCCCTATCAGCGACAATGGGCTTCCTGATAAGGCTCAAATTAAATCATATCAAATTAAATTCTTATCGACCACGTCTGCGTTCCGTATAAAATGCGTGCGTTATAAATTGAGAATACACGAAAAGTTACTTGATTTCGGTACATCAATACATGCGGGGTACTAATACTATTTTAGTAGGCTCACAATTTTGGAGCCAAATTGCTAGAGCGTGCATTGATACTGGATTCAGGCGGAACGATGACTTTGTCACAAATATACCAAACGAGGCATACTACTATAATAGTCACTAGTTTCTACTGCGCTAAAACTAAAAACTGAAAAGTTATAACAAAAAAAACTAAGTTTAAAAAAACCGACTTCAAAAACTGAAAAGTATCAAATAACTAAAAATTTTATTTCATACACCTTTACCTTCAATATTAATAAAATACTATTATTTCAATGTGCTACCTATAGGTAAGTGATAGGTTTTAAGTCGATGCCAAGCCCTTAATAAAATAAAACTTATATTATAAACAGCTTACTTACTGAAATTATTAAGGTTGTCTGGCCACGCATGTCTGTCCGCCTGGGTTGTTTTGTTCTAGACGAAGCTATCCCGCTAAAAGTCACGCGTGGCGAGTGTAGGTACTTACCTACTATTACATTTGGCTTGGCACCGACTTCAAAGCTAAGCACATCCAAATAATAGTATTTTATTAATATTAAAGGTAAAGGTGTATTACTCGTAAACGTACACAAAAAATAATTATATCATCGAGGTAAACAAAAATTTTCATAATAAATGTTCATAATTATTTTACTACTGGGCCAAACTATGTAAATTTTTATGAGACCAAATGGCATCTATTGTGCATCGAACTAAAGAAAAATTACGTAAATCATAAATCTCAGAGTAATCGATGTACATACATAAAAAAATACCGATCGAATTGATAACCTCCTCCTTTTTGAAGTCGGTTAAAAAAGAGTTACCCTGATCTAGTACAGTAGACCGTGCGTGTACTGTAGTGTTAAATAGTTCAACTTAGATTAGTTTATAGGCATGGAACGTGGTCGCTAACCAGAGGCATATGCTCGGAGTTTCCCTGCGAGATTGAATCAAAAATGAGGAGATCCGTCACCAACCTAGCCTAAATGACTGCGAAACTGAACTGGCAGTAGACAGAGCACATAGTTCGATGAACAGATGTCTGGAGAGGCAGAAGTCCTCGAATGGCGACCACGAATCGGAAGGCGCAGTTGATAGGCCTCCCACAAGATGGACCTACGATCTGGTCAAGATCGCCGTAATATGTTGGATGAGGGCAGCGCAGGACTGATCGTCGTGGAGATCTTTGGGGGAGGCCTTTGTCCAGCAGTGGAAGTCTTCCGGCTGGTGATGATGATGATGAGATTAGTTAATGTTATGTTAATTGTTCATATCTATTGTAATTGTAAAAAATTTGGTGGCAGTTTTTCGCAAATAAAAAATTATTATTATAATTATTATTATTATTATTAGTTTAAGTTATCACGTAGATGGACTTACACGTTTTTTATTTTATTTTGATGAACATATCATGATATGATATTTGAGCATTACCGACCTAATGGGAGCCCACCTTCAGATTTCGCATTATAAAAGTGAACCTATGCCATATCAGAGAGAGTAGCTAAGGAAAGACGATACTGAAACAAGTTGGAAGAGGCTTTCGCTAGTTAAAATCACTATCAAGTATTTAGATAATATTGCTATGTAAATAAGACAAATACCTTAATGTTAACCAAATTATGGCTTTCTTATTTTGCAATACGGATCACCTGATAATATGTGATTAGACACGGCATTTCATCGTGATCATTACCGTCTTTATTCTATGTGGCTAGAGATGTTTTGTCTAGATTTAATAAAATCGTTGTGTAGTCATAAATGGATTAAGATCAACTGGCTCTATCATATCAATGGGTGTACCGCAGGACTCAGTCTTGAGTCCTTTTTTGTTCCTGGTTTACGTCAATGACTTACCATATCTTATTCAAAATAAACATGATATTATACTATTTGCTGACGATATAGCTTTGTTATTTAAAATAAAAAGCCGGCAAAAAAAGACTTGTATATTTCAGCTACTTGCATAGTGTCATATCCTACCGAATTAATTTGTGGGGTAGGGCCGCAGATATTGATAACATATTTGTGCTGCAGAAAAGGGCAATTCGAACGAAGGGCAAGTCTATAAAACGAGTTCAAGGGATCAATTGAGAGAAAAATTGAGTTTATCGTAATATTTTATTTACTTGGCTGTTGTTTAGATTCTGTAACATATCGCAGACATGTCTTTTGCCTGTTCAGTGGTCCATATAGCTCGGGCGTGGAGGCCAAATATGAACCTCATAGGTAAAATATACGTAGTCCATTTCTGTGCGAAAACTGTTTTGTTACGTAATTGTATTTTACTGCATATACGACATGCGCGCACCAAATCTATTTCAGAATTTTGCCGTTTCGTTTTAAAAACATACCGTTATTTCTAACAACAAGCTCACGAACTCTTGGAATACCAGAAAAATCACAACAGCTATACCAGCTTTTAACGAAGTAATAGTTTTATTCAAATTCTCGTGACGTCAGAATGATCTAGTAACACCAGTGATATTTTGTTTAAAATATAAATAAAACTATTGAAGTTAAGTTGAAAAAGGAGATCCATTTATGACTTTATTAATTTAATATATTAAATTAATGTGTATTATAATAATAGCCTCCTGGATAACATAACACAATGTTATTTATTACATTACACATTTATTATTACTATGAAGTTGGGAAATGTCATATATTTCAAAACGCAGTTATAATTTAATGGTCTGTTAATGTGAGTATAAACAGATGTGCGGTTGCCCGTGAGTATCATACTAATAACGACACGTTATCCGTTTCAAATTGGTTATGTTAAATTAAGTGACAAGTAGAAGTCACTTGTCGTTAGGACATTTGTACACCAATTTGGATATCTTTTTCATCTGAAATCCGAAGAAAATTTTGCATCGAAAAAATCTAGCATTTGATTTCTTCTATAAGAACTGCTAAAAATGACCAATAATGGCCACTCGACTTCAAGAAGATATGTATTTCACCTAAATAACAACTAAATCTCAGCAATATTGTAAAATGCATAAAAGGCATGTATTTTCCCAAAATTGATTTCTTTAGCATTATTTTTGATGTCATTTCTAATATTCTAAATACTATTACCGCTTTGGAAACAAATGACGCTCTGAGAGAGAAGAAATGGCGCAAGAAACTCCCTCAGCATTCTTTTTTTGCGCTCTTTTTAATAAAATATACAATATTGTACTGTCATTACTATTGCTATAAAATAATCATAATCTAGTCCCAGACTGTCCGATCTCTTAGATATTCATCTGTGGAGTAGTATGATTTACGACAAAGCCATTTTTAATAAAACAAATTGTAGTTTCAATGTCCATATTAACGAACGAATCTTTTTTACAGCGTATGCAATAGAACTAAATTTGTTCAATAAGTTGTCTTTATGAGAACCCCATTGTAGTTTGGTATCTGAATATTTCAACAAAGCTAATAATTTTGGAAAAATAAAAACGACTGAATTTGAAAGATGACAAAATTTTCCGGGTAATATTGAAAGCCTTCCCATATTTGTTTCTGAATTATTGAGTTAAAAGGGTAGAAATATGTTTCGAGGCTAAACGAATCCGGTAGGTCACATAAATAAAAACAATGTTACAAAATTAGGACGACCCAAGTATTTTGTTAATTAATGTTATGCTAAGCGCTTACTCACGCCAATAAATGGAACGGATTAAATGTTTGCACGTTAATATTTATAAATGAAATTTATATTGAAAAGAATTTTCTTGTAAAATAATTTAAGTAGATTTTTTATTTGGCTAGTTATGCAATAACTTTTATGTTAATAATTATCAGTAAGCATTCATTTTCATTCATTATTTTGTAAGTTTCTAAAAGTAAATTCACTCATTATTGTAAGTGTATATTATAAGACGTGGTCCCTAACCTTATGAGGTAGCTCACAGGGCAATGGAGAGAGCTATGCTCGAAGTTTCCCTGCGAGATCAAATCAGAAATGAGGAGACCAAAGTTACTGACATTGCCCAGATGGTTGCGAAACTGAAGTTGGCAAGGCACGTGGCTCGTCCGTTGGGGCCGTACAGTCTTCGATTATCCTCGAATGGCGACCACGTACCGGAAGACGTAGTGTTGGTAGGCCCCCCACAAGGTGGACCGACGATCTGGTTAAGTTCCCCGACCGACCGATCATCGTGGAGATCTTTGTGGGAGGCCTTTGGCCAGCAGTGGACGTCTTCCGTCTGAAATGATGATATTAGTATTGCTGCCATGACAACAAGCTGCTATAAATAAAACTATGGCAAATTAAAAACGTGGCAATGATAATTAGAAAGATATTTCTTTGACACAACTCTAAGCTTTTACATAACATACAAATTATAATTGAACGATGGTACGGAGTCGGACACGTAGTCAGTTTTAATATATGACCACAGATTGAATCATAAAATAATTAAAACTCTTTAATCAAAACAATAGGCCTGTGAAATAGCCACAATGCAATTGGTTCCCAGTGCCGGTGCAAGTTTAATATTGTTGGAGTAAAACCGCTTTGAACCGAGAGGAATGCGAGCGACACTCGTCTCAACTATGCAAATTGATTGCCGTTTTGAGGTCAATATTACACCAGCAGAAGCAGCTTAACTAGGAGTTTAACATTAAATATAAATTATATTATTGTATGACACAGTGATGATTAACGGCCGTTTTCAATAACCTATCTAATCTTATCCTACCTAATCTATCCTTAGTTTAACTTACTAGAGGTAGACAAATTTATCCTTTTACGCTTACTTACGTTTCAATAACCTATTGACAGATAGCATTGGACCATAACTATGGATAGATAAGATCTTGTCATTAAACGGTGACAGACTGACAGCAATGTATCCGTAAGTTAAACTAAGGATAGATAGGTAGAAAACGTATAGAAAACGGCCGTAATATTACAATATTGACGGTCGTTTGTATTTAAATTATTATAAATATACTACTTTAAGAAATGATGGAAATTCAATTTATGGTTACTATAACCACCATTATTTTTGTCAAAATAGACACGCGTTCACGGGTATGATCTTAGATGCTAATTACCCTTTAAAACTTAAGCCTATTAGTACTATTTCCAGCCCCCTAGAAAAAAACCAACTAGCAAAACCCAGAAACAAAATTTCAGAACTGAAAATTATAGAAAATAACAATCGACATAATTTAACTGTAGACGTTGACAAACAAGACTGGATGGATTATTCAAAAAAAAAATATTTTTGTAGGAAATATATTTTTCGCGTTGTATTTCCCCATATTTGGCAAAAACTTGTCATTTACGAATATAATATATTTAGGCATTATGAAAAAATACTAAGTACTTATGCCGAATTAAAGAAAAAATACTTGCGTAATAAAACTCAACCTACTCACCACTTTAACATGAATAATACTATAACCACAAAACATGGCCAACGCTGAAATATTATTGGACATTATCCACAAATATTATCTTTTGTTCTCTCCAAACTTATTTGGCCAGTCCGAATTTCAGGTCTGATTAACATAAATTTATTTTTGTATATTATCATTTCATGCTAGCAGTCCGCCCTGGTTTTGTTTGGGTTTACTACTTTAAAGGATAAAAAATAATATAGTTAATGTGTTCATAATCGTAATCATCTTAAGATATGTGAATAACATAATGAGAAAACATAAAAATAAATCAGACAAAAAACATAAAGATAAATCAGACATTTATCACTTTTGACTATATTGTACAAAATAATTATAAAAAAACAAAGTACAAAAATTTGAGGTTAAAACCACGTACAGACATTATCTCACACACTACAACTTAACTCACACGAGCGTTTCATCCTAAAAAAGCTTAACAGATTAATGGCTTACATTAGAGTTATGTATGTAATTTTTGTAATGATGAGTTCGATTCAGTAACAAACAATATTATGTCTGCAATAGCAATTCTTCTTGGATAGATTCCACAAGCTTTTATATTCAAACGTTTCGCTTATATTATAAAGGTTTACTTAATATTTATTATTAAATTAAAAGCTAGCATTATTTTCAGAATATTGTTAAACCCGAAAATATTCTTTAATTTGATTAAAAGCTTCATGATAATTTAACTGTACTTCAATCACGTCGTTCTATTTCATGATCGATTTCCCGTTGTGTTCCGTACGTTGTCATCAGCTGCAAAAGCCAGTAACACTGTTCATATCAACATAAACATAATTATACTCCTCACAAGCGCCCACACACTGCCCGCCGCAGGTATGATACATCTGAAATAGCATCGTAATCTCCGTAGCACTCATAGAATAAGCCTTAAATATTAATTAGTCTGAATTAAGACACTTGTTGTATTAGAAATTAATAATTAATTAAGTTGAATTTCAAATAAGTTATCTTTTTAAATACATCTCCCGGCGTTTTCCGTAGAAGTCTACGAGGTTTTCAATTTTAACAATCAATCAATTCTGAATGATAGAACATAATACAAAATATATATGTGTTAGCATTTATATTGCCTATACTAATACTATTTTAAAGAATAGGTACCATGGTTTTCATTGCTGCTAATGTGCTCCGCGTCGTCTGTTGGACTCGGCTAGAACTGGAAATCAAGGCATTCAGCGTTACTAATGTTTGACAGTGCACTCTCTGTTTTCCAATAGTAGTTTTCCTTCTATATTCAAATCTTCAAACATGCGGGATGATACACCATGTTCTACACCGAGAATATATCTCCATAAAACGAATACACGAAACACTGCAAGAGCAACGAAATGCATCAGATACGGGAGTCGTACTCAGTTATGATATTCATATACAATTCAAAAGATACGTTCAGGTAGATGCTCTTGGGCGTCACGGGCTTGCTGCCTAAAATCAGCTGGCCGTATCAGTCGTCACGCCAGCATTAATGAAATCACCCGCAGGGCATTTGCCGCTCTGAATATACCAGATGTTTTAGAGACATATGATATTACCCGCTGCAATGGTAACCGTCCTGATGGAATAACCCTGGTGGCTTGGGCACGTGGAAGATCGACTCTCTAACTCCTTCTCATTTCCAAGTTACCTCCGTTGGAACACTGGTTACTACTTCGACTGCCGAACACACCAAATGTCGCAAATATGACGGTCTCAGTGAGTCTTACATCTTTGTGCCGTTTGGTGTCAACAAACAGAATGTATAAAGTACTGACTTCGCGCCTCAATAGGGCTACTAGAAACCCAAGCGCTCGTCAACGGATCAGCCTAACTATGCAACGCGGAAATGCTGTCAGTATTCTTGGTACACTTCCCCGTAATGATAGCGCGTACACCTTCCTTAAAGGCCGGCAACGCTCCTGTGATTCCTCTGGTGTTGCAAGAGATTGTGGGCGGCGGTGATTACTTAACAACAGGTGACCCGTACGCTCGTTTGTCCTCCTATTCCATAAAAAAAAAAAGTTATAATTTAATTTTTTTTATGGAAAAGGAGGAAAATCAATCGTACGGATTAATTCATTAATTCATCATCCAGTGATTAATGTAATCATAGTATTGTAAATATTGCTATAAGTTCTTTTTTAGAATAAAAAATATCGGATGTTATAAAAGTTCAGTGCAGTGTGTTAAGAATGTCTAATGATGTGCATAATTCAATGTTTCGTTGGTCGGTAAAAATATTCAACTATTTGCTTAGGAACAAAACAAATTCTCTTATGAAACTAAATTTTCAGCAGGTTTATATCAGATTGCTCGAGTTGAACTGTTTGCGTTGCGACGATATTTTCAAAGTATTGCAAATTCTTCCGTAAAACTTGAAACTTTTAAAATATAAAATTGAGAATTTTATTGAATTGCATTTACTTAATGTTGTTTTATACTTAAAGGTTGTCATGATTCTTTAATGAAATAGGATATAAGTTGACAAAGTTTTTCTTTGCCATGTGTTAGCACCGTAGTGTTAACCTTTTGGATTAATTATTTAAAAAAATAACATTGTTTATTTATCCCTACATTTTCGCTTTCCTAAACAACGTATTCAGGGAGGATTGTGACTTACAGGAGTCGACATATTGTCATGTTTACAGGTTACTTTGACGCCATTTACTACGTATAAACAAAAGTCACGCTTGCCAATTTTTTTTTTATTTCTATCAACCTCGGGTACAACGTGACATAAGGCCAAGCGCAAGCTGAGCTGAGCCATCTTGGGAATCTTGAAGCCTTTTTCACTCACCTAAACCTCACTTGAATTTGTAATTTACTGTTAAAAAAATATCTGAAATAGCGGTATATGAGTTTTCTACTGACTTGGAAAAAGGAGGAGCTTCTCAATTCATTGGTATGTTTTTTTATGTTTGCTACCTCAGAAGAAGATACAATTCTTTTTTTAATGTTCGTGCTTCCCGTGTCCCATTGGTCCAATTTGTTGCAGATTTGACAAAAAACAATAATCGTAACTAGAATAAGATTAATTAATTAGATTGTCTACGAATACACAATAATTTTTATACTTTTTAGTGCATATCATATATTATATTGTTTTGGAATAGTGTTTTTGAAGTCGGTTGTTTTTTGTTAGAATTTTTTCATTAAGATAACATAACAAGCATACGATCGCACCTGTTTTATATTTGGGACAACTCTGACATTCCTCAATAGTAATGGTCTGCTTTTCCTTTTTTCCAAACCTTTTCTATAAATGAGAATTTTGATTATTTGTCACGCTATGAGAATTCAACCAACCACGATGAACATTGTTGTCAAAGGTACACAAAAGGACATATTTAATTACATTTAATATAAAGACATTTATTTACTACGAATAGCTTACGAATACAAACTCATGCTTTTATAAAATATAAACAATTTAGATGAGATTTTCATACCATTTGTGAGTTGCCCAGATAAAAAAGTGAACCTGAGATCTTCTTTTTTTTTATGGTAAAGGAGGACAAACGAGCGTACGCTCGTTGGTCACCTGGTGTAAAGTGATCACCGCTGCCCACATTCTCTTTTTTTTATGAAAATAAGGGACGAGATGAGCAGGACAGTCAGCTATTGGTAAATGATGCACCCTGCATTATAATGCAGTGCTCCTCAGTATTCTTGAAAAACCCCAAAAATTCTGAGCAGCACTACAACTGCGCTCCTCACCTTGAGACATGAGATGTTAAGTCTCATTTGCCCAGTAATTTCACTAGCTAAGAAGGGCGCCCCTTCAGACCGAAACACAGTTATGCTTTTTTTTCTTCATTCTCTTGCAACACTTGAGGAAAGGAAGCATATTAGTAGAGGACCGCCACACATCCAGATGGTGAGGATGATATCCTAATTTGTGGTGTGTCGTGCAAAGGTGGAATTCGGTCGCAGGAATCAGATGAAACAGCTCTTCGGAACACTCCCGTGAAAAATGCGGTAGAAGACACACAATGAAGCAACTTCTCTACGCAACGCCAAGTTATCTTCTAGGAGCTATTAGATTAATAAATATTAATTTTATCATAAAGGATTAAATGAAATAAATCCAACTTGATAATATGTCGTAAAGGGATTGTCTGTCCCCGTATATTCTGCTCTCATACATCACTTTGTTATTTGCCTTGTTTTGTACTTCAACGTTGATTAATGAACTTCAAACCGGTTCAGTATCAGCCTCTGTATAACATAAGCCCTTGTGATTAGATACATTATATAGTATTACCTCAATAATAAGAATTAATTTATTAACTATTTTATCTGCAGTTTAATATTAAAATAATTTCACCTAGTAACTTCTGAAAATTTATTCAGAATTATTATTGTAGATTTCTTCAAGGGGATCAAATTCTTATATTACCTTTTCTATTTCTAAATTATTCACAGAATGTTAGTTAAATCTCTGGAAGCAGTAGAGAGAGCTTTATATAAATCGCTCCTGAAGTTCAAAATGTTGGAGAAAATGTTTTTATTTGTTGTTTTTGATTTAGATTATTTTAAAAATATAACTAGATGAGGTTATTTTGTGATTAATGCATATAAACTTATAAGATCAATATAATACACCGTCAGTAGTGAAATAAGGCTAGGAATCATCAGGTCGTAAGTAATTACTGGAGCGTAAGTGGGCCTATTGAAAAACCACAGGACGTACTAGAGCATTATCTTGACATATATATATCTTGACTTTAACATCGTTCGTTAAATATTATATATATATATATAAAAATATATGAGATATTTTTAGCCACTGACCTGTATAAATGCCACTGGACAGGCTGTTCCATATCCTAGACAGCATTTTTTTGTGCCTATTTGAAGCGCCACTCGCGTGCGCCCAGAGACCTAATTTTGACGTATAATATTGGCTACTAATGGCTGTGAAGGAACGTACGGTACTCTTAAGTATTTTTGCATTTTAGATTAATTCGTTCGTTTTCCGTTTACTTATACAAGAATCGATGTAATAGTGGTATGTAGTAGACGTCAGTGTTGCATCCAAACTGCAAAGTTCTAAAGAGAAAATATAACCGTGCTCCCGTGTCAAAATTGGCGAGCAGCTTTCCAGTTACCCGACTGGAACACGACAGTTCTGGTCGTTGTCGAAAGCTGCTTTTGGTAACTTCAACCAGAAATCCCTGCCGCCGTTGCATATGAGGAATGACACGCTGGCCCATACGGCAAAAGAGAAAGCCAATCTTCTGTGCGGTCTTTTCGCTTTCAACTCGACTCTTGACGAAAACTGAAAAACACCGCTGACCATCCCGCGGTGTCAAGGCTCTATGCCTGAAGCACAGTTCAGACAGAAAACTGTTCAGCCGTTGTCCATCCGATCGAAATAAAAGGAGACAGTTTGGATCCGGAAAACTACAGGCCTATTGCTTTTACCTCCCTGCTCTCCTTAATCATGGAGAGCATAATGAACCCCCAGCTCTTGGTATACCTAGAGGGTCACCAGTTGAACAACGACAGTACGGCTTTCGCCATGGTCGGCCGGCAGGTGATCTTCTAGTATACCTAAGCAAGTGGACCTTCAGTTTCCTCACTGGGCGCAGCGTACAGGTCGTTGTCGACGATTATTGCTCGAAGCCAAAGCCCGTGAACGCTGGAGTGCCCCAAGGCTGCGTGCTATCTCCCACGCTGTTTCTTCTGCTTCTGTTTCTTCAATGATATGTTGGACACCTCCAACATACATTGCTATACAGATGACAGCACTGGTGATGCCGTATACACAGGCCATGCAGGTCTC
Organism: Leptidea juvernica; assembly: GCA_949711755.1. NCBI lineage: Eukaryota > Metazoa > Arthropoda > Insecta > Lepidoptera > Pieridae > Leptidea > Leptidea juvernica. Next base: position 11,343,534 of record CATIXQ010000014.1, read on the forward strand.
TCTCGGGAAATCGTCGACCAGTGCCGGGAGAAACTTGTGTCTTCGATCGAGTCCTCTCTTGATAAGGTCGCGGACTAGGGTAAATTGAACCTTGTCCAATTTAACCCCCAGAAGACTCAAGTTTGCGCATTTACCTTTAAAAAAACTTCAAGTTGGCCCACATTCTAGCGCTCTACAAAGCGCAGCCAAAGCCATAGGTCATGGAGTATTGCTGTTATCTCTGGTCTGGCACCCCAGTATCAGCTCGATCCATTTGACCGCGTGCAACGCAGAGTTTTTTTTTATGATAATAAGGGACGAAACGAGCAGGACGTTCAGCTGATGGTAATTGATACGCCCTGCCCATTAAAATGCAGTGCCGCTCAGGATTCTTGAAAAACTCAAAAATTCTGAGCGGCACCACAATTGCGCTCGTCACCTTGAGACATAAGATGTTAAGTCTCATTTGCCCAGTAATTTCACTAGCTACGGCGCCCTTCAGACCGAAACACAGTAATGCTTACACATTACTGCTTCACGGCAGAAATAGGCGCCGTTGTGGTACCCATAATCTAGCCGGCATCCGGTGCAAAGGAGCCTCCCACTGGTATGACGTCGCTTCATTGTGTGTCTTCTACCGTATTTATCACGGAGAGTGTTCCGAAGAGCAGTTTAACCTGATTCCTGCCGCCGAATTCCACCTTGTCAATGTGTCAGGAATTTCTCGCCGCCTCCGCAGTTCCGCCACGATTCATTCAACTGGATCAAAATATCGGCATGAAATTAATAAAATATGTATCGTGAATACCCGTCATAACAATTCATTTATTATTTTATTTAAGGCAAACAATATTAACATAACTTTAGAAGAGCAACATACTTACATTAATAAACCTACGTTTCTTACATTTTTAAAACTACATCTTTAATTCATTGATATAATACAAATACGTACTTAATATAACGCTGTTGCTAGTCATAGTAAATAATTATTTGTCCGACAATTTTTAGGTTAAAACCTAGTATCTCGTAGCACGAATTATAAGGTAGAAAATATTTTAGTTTTGTGCGGCGGCCATCTTGGGATTTCAAAAATAATCACAAAATCGTTATCTGCACCCTCGAGAACCTCGGACACGATATCCATATTGCTGAAATCATATTATGAGCGGCGGCCATCTTTGAAATCAAAAATGATCCCAAAATCGTTATCTGCACCCTCGAGAACCTCGGACACGATATCCATATTGCTGAAATCATAATTTTGTGCGGCGGCCATCTTGGATTTCAAAAATGATCACAAAATCGTTATCTGCACCCTCGAGAACCTCGGACACGATATCCATATTGCTGAAATCATAATTTTGTGCGGCGGTCATCTTGGATTTATCTAACTTCCCTAAAGTACATATATACAAAAATCCCGCGTGGCATAATATTCAAAATAATATTACGTAAATTTTATTTTAGTACTTTCCGACTTACATTTACCTATATATTTCAACAAATACGCTGTCGCATCATCATTATTTTTTTACTATGATTTCCGCTTTGTACTTGTTTGCTAAAATCTTACGTAATGTGAGCACGAGAGACACGAACACGCGTCGTGTTTGGTTTATTACGAAAAAAATTTGTATAAAATAATTCACAAAGCGTATTGATAAATCCCACAGTGAAAACTTATAAATACTAATAAACTATCGAATAAAATAAGTTTTGTGTTTATTACTATCATAGTTTTATGATAATATAAACAATTAAAATAAAAAAGACTATTTTTCAAAAAATAAATATATCGAGATTTTTTTCGTAATCGTGTTTTCGAAACAGCGATAATTTAGATAAAGAAATGAAGATAAACATGTCAAAAAATTGGAACCGTAGTATTTGTAGAAGTATTTTAAGTAGATTTTTAAAAATGTTACTTTTTAGGACTATAGCGCCTTAACTGTTCTAACATATCTAACCTAACCAAGTTTTATAAACTATAGATGATAGAGCTTTGGTCCACGATTATTGTACTAGTCAATGACGTTATATACATATTATATGTTATTATTACACGATAATGCAGTTTCCAAGAAAATAACGAAAAAAAATTTTTTTTTATTGGCCAATACAGAACAAATACATATATTTTTATAAAATAAGTACCACGAAAACCTCACCGGTTTATCTGGGTACCTAGCCATTCAATTCTTTTTTTCCAAATTCTATTCTTTTTTCAGGAAGTATCTTTTAAAGCGAGTTTTGATTTTCGTGGTATTTATGTACATTTCTTGCAGCTCTTTGGGCAGTTCGTAAATGTAATCTAACCTCTAAACGGGTAAAACACTTAAATAAATGTTGAATTTAATTATTTTAAAATTTTTTTGACAAATAATTAATATTTATTCATACGATAATCGTATGATTTAAAAAAATAATAATCATCCGTAAATCGCATGACTTCAACTTTAACTAATTTCAATAACAAATTATTGAAAAAGGCACTATAAAGCTGATCTTTTCAAACTTCTATAATTGGGATTCAGTAACGGCAGTGTTCACTATCTATCCTTAGATTAACTTACGGATACATTGCTGTCACCGTTTAATGACAGCATCTTATCTATCCATAGTACTAAATATATATTATTCAAACAAAACAAATCTTATAACTATATTTACAATACTACGACTACATAAAATTAAAACTATCATTACGTATCCATAGTTATGTCCAATATAGTTATAGTCCAATGCTATCTGTCAATAGGTTATTGAAATATAAGTAAGCGTAAAAGGATAGATTTGTCTACCTCTAGTAAGTTAAACTAAGGATAGATAGGTTATTGAAAATGGCCGTAAATATATCTCTAATAATTAATAAGTCTTATCATTATACAACCAGCAAACACGTCTTATGAAAGCGATTTCTGCTTAGTTTTCTGTAGCAATTTTATACAAACAAATAACAAATAGAAATTGAACTGAACTCATTTGTTATACTGGTGTGCCCATCCTTGGCTCTGTAATGATCCTCAATTAATATGCCCTTCGGTAATTAACGCCCGAAATAATTGCATACTTGATCGAGCGATAATAATTATTACGATACGAAACTAATAATTGAGGCATGATTCAATTGTTGTTCAAGAGTTGAAGCAATTATTCAACTAATTACAATATCTATTGAAAAGGCCTAACAGTGGGAGGCTCCTTTGCACAGGATGCCGGCTAGATTATGGGTACCACAACGGAGCCTATATCTGCCGTAATGCCGAAGCAGTAATGTGCATTTGTGTGTTTCGGTATGAAGGGCGCCGCAGCTAGTGAAACTACTTGGCAAATGAGACTTAACATCTTATGTCTCAAGGTGACGAGCGAAGCTGTAGTGCCGCTCAGAAATTTTGGGGGTTTTCAAGAATCTTAAGCGGCACTGCATTGTAATGGGCAGGGCGTATCAATTACCATCAGCTTAACGTCCTCCTCGTCTCGTCCCTTTTTTCATAAAAAAGGCTTTAATTTTAATGAGTTTATTCCACTGAATAAGATTTAATCACTGTAATAGTATACGCATTATCATGAGCTAGGTTTTCCTGATTGAAAACAGGATATAAATGAAATTGTGTGGAATATTAATTTATTCAAAAGCGATAGCTTAAGCCTAGCCTCTATTTAAAATATTTGAGCGTAATTAATCAGACAATGATTTAATTAATTGTGCATAAATTATCAAGCTAAGCCTTTGGCTTGGAGTCTTAGTATGATAAATATTTTTTATAAATGTTTACATAAGAATTTTTCAAGCAGAGATCGCCAAAATCTGGCACGAAACTGCCAGTCTGAGTCTCGTGCCAGATTTTGGCGAGACTACGAGTCCTGAGGATGCCTCGTGTAGAGGCGAAACACGTGTCGAATTGTTTAAAAAAAAAAATTGGCGGAATTAACACTAAAGAATACTTAAATCATTTGTATAATTATGGATTTCCGCAAAGTAACGCCTAATTCAATAAATTTTCAGAGATATTCAATTGATGGCCGCAAAATCATTATCTCGTACGAGCTGTTAGGTATCGGTCGTGTTACTAGTTTTAATCCAAATAGATTGAATAAGTATCATTTTTGTGTGAAGTCTCAGTCATTTGTGCAGTGTCATTGTAAATTAGCATTGTAAGTACTGTATAATCTATCTCTCTCTATCAAGATACACTTCTACAAGAGGAAAAGAAAAACATGCTTCGCACACCAGAAAAACTGTACCATTCAAATCCCGACCTAAGTGCGTCAGAAGAGTCGAGTACATCAAAAATTACATTAAGAAAAAGAAAAAGGACTGAAAATGAGCATTCTTTTTCCTTTGAGAAATTCGAGGAATTAATCTCAAACAAAATGAGTAGTATGTTGTCTGATCTACGCTCTGAACTTTCAGAAAATATATTAAAAATCAATGATAACATCAACTCACTAGTGAAAAATGAATTAATAAATTTAAACACAATAACCAGAGAGATACGAAAAGAACTCAATGAAATAAGTGCAGAAAATTCTAGCTTACGTAGTCATATTTCTGATTTGAACTCGAAACAAGAATGCATGGAAAAGGATATATTGTCTTTAAAAGAGTCATTGGAATTTCTACATAATGATCATACCGAGTTGAAAAAATGTTCTAATGAATCTGCCTCAAACAATCTATCAGGACAAGTACAGTTTTTACAGGATAAAATAGATTCAATGGAGCAACAATCACGGCAATGTAACATTGAACTTTGCAATGTACCCGAGAAGCGAGGTGAAAACTTATTATCCATAATTGAATCTGTTGGAACCGCTATCAAATTTAATATAGATCCTAAAAGTATATTTTCGATACATCGTGTTCCTCATGCCCGCAATGAAGATAACATTCGTCCGAAAAATATAATTGTCAAGTTATCATCGCGTGTGACTAGAGACAATATACTTAGTGCATTCCGTATGTCTAAAGGCCTTAACACTGAACAACTAGGTTTCACATGCAGTTCTCGTTCCATATATATGAACGAACATTTAACATTAAAAAATAAATGCTTATTTCGTGAAAGCAAAGCAGCTGCCAGAAAAAACGGATGTAAATATATTTGGATTAGAAATGCTACTATATTGGCTCGTCGCTCGGACACATCACCCATTTTTGCCATTAAAAATCAAAATGATTTGTCCAAATTTACTAAGAGTATATCACAGTGCTCGTCCAATACCACTACTACGGGTTGACGTTAAAATAAAGGTAAAAACGTTATCCACTAATCACTTTGTAAAAAATAATTATGTCTTTCTCTCAAAATCACCTCTTTATTACTACTCTTTTATTTTTTTCATTCACAGTCATACCAGTATAGCAATAACTTTAAAAACTATATCGATTCACTTATTCCATATCTACCTTACATCTCAACCTTGCACACAAAGAACCGTAAAATCCAAACAAATAATTCACAAAACTCACACCTTGTTGTCTAAAATAGATCATAATAATATTACAGTAATTGAGCAATCACAATTTTTCTTAACTATGATTCACAGTGTTGACTGTATGTATATATATAATCGCTTTATTTCAAATACTTATATATTATTTTCATTTAAATACCTATATACTGGCATTTACTTGCACTCAAACCTAGCATATGAAATTTGTGTCTCAATATAATGGCTAATAACAATTTTTCAATATACTTTCAAAACTGTCGGGGGTTCCGTACTAAGCTTCACACTTTATACATGAACATACTGTCACATTCATACGATATCATTGTTTTAACAGAAACCTGGCTTACTTCCGATATTAATGACGCAGAGTTCATTGATAACAGATACATAACATTCAGATGTGACCGCGATCGCTTAGCGACTAACAAGCTAGACGGAGGTGGGGTGGTTATCGCCGTAAGGCGCGAGCTCAAACCGGTTACCGTGGCCATACCTAACCAGGCAATTATGGCTAGAGCTATCGAACATGTAATTGTCGCCTTGCCGTCCAGATCTCGTGCAAAGCAACATATAATTAGCGCAGCCTACGTACCACCAAATACTACTGAAGACTTTTATGCTATGCACTTTGAAACACTGCGTAATATAGTAGTACAAAACAACATTGAATCATTCTACATACTAGGTGACTATAATTTGCCTAATGTGCAATGGATATACAGTGATTCCAATAGTTGTGGCATGCTAGGAATATGCACGAGCAAAACCGGTGACATTTTAACTGAATTTATGGCTTTATCTGACTCACGACAATTTAATGATATTAAAAATAATATTGGACGCATACTTGACTTATGCATATCCAATCAAGAGTGTTATGTCCAACCGTGTGGCTACCTATTACCACCAGATAACTACCACCCCTCATTCAACGTAAACATAAAATTGAATGTTCGTTATGAAATTATGAAACGTCTTACTATGCTTAAATTTAACTATAAGGCTGCTAATTATGACACTATAAATACAGCACTGAATAAAATTGATTGGTCTATCGAGCTATGCAACATTGATACGGATATGGCTGTGCGTAGGTTTTATAATTTGATTTATGATATAATTAGATCGCATATCCCTACAGTCCGTTATAAGTCTACACAGTTTCCTTACTGGTTTTCCCCAGGCTTAGTACATATTTATAAGAACAAAGAAAAAGCCTGGAAAAAATGGAAAACATACAATAACATTTGCGATTACGAAATATTTTCTCTATATCGAACCAGGTTCAAAGAGGAGTGCAACAAATGTTATCTTAATCATATTAAATTAATCGAGGAAAATATCACCAAAAATATAAAAAATTTTTGGACTTACATATCTAAGCGTAAAAATACGAGTGCTATACCTGCCAACATGTATTATAAGAATAGTACCTCTGACGTCCCAATTGATACATGTAATTTGTTTGCCACATTCTTCCACTCAGTCTACGAACCTTCATCCTTAGACACTAACAACTGGCTGCCGAACACTAACCTTGCTGATAATTCCACTCTCATAACGGAGATACAAATCTCGATGACATCAATCACTAAAACACTAAGCAACCTAGATGAGTCTAAGGGGCCAGGACCGGATGGTTTGCCTGTTATATTTTTAAAGTCTACAGCTAGATCTCTGACAAAACCGCTTCATATATTATTCAACAATTGTTTAAAAAATGGCTTGTTTCCAGATATCTGGTAGCAAGCATATATAACACCAGTTCATAAAAGTGGCGATAAGCAAAATATCGAAAATTACCGACCTATTTCGAAACTCTCTTTAATATCAAAAGTTTTTGAAACCCTGGTTCACAGCATTATTTATCCTAGTCTACACAGTGTGATAATCCCTGAACAGCATGGTTTTGTGAAACGTAGATCCACAACTACTAACCTATTAATTTTTACGAACTATTTGTTTGAGCATTTGGACCATCGCGTGCAAATCGATGCTGTATATACTGATTTTCAAAAATGCTTTGACAAAGTGGACCACGAACTGCTTCTCAATAAAATAGCTTTTAATGGTATCAGAGGAAATCTACTCAGATGGTTCTCCTCTTACGTAACTCGTAGAAGCCAGGTAGTTGTAATTAATGGTTATAAATCAGATATCATAGTAAACACAACTTCTGGGGAAAGACAGGGATCCATTTTAGGTCCTTTATTGTTCGTTATATATATTAATGACATAAAAAATTGTTTCCAGAACTCACAGTTCTTAATGTACGCCGATGACCTAAAAATTTATAGAAGTATTAGCAATGAGTCTGATGTCGACCTACTTCAGCAGGACCTAAATAGATTTATCCTTTTCTGCCATCGTAATAAATTGAAAATTAATTTTGACAAATGCTATTCCATCTCTTTTTCAAAAAATAAAAACGTTATAACAAATAATTACAAACTATCTGACTCTATAGTAAAGCGCGTTTCATTAATTAAGGACTTGGGAGTTCTATTAGACTCGAAACTGCATCTAGATCAACACATAAGTACCATCAGAGATAAAGCGCTCAGATTGTTCGGCTTCGTCATGAGGTCATGCAGTGACTTTAAGCGTCCCTCAACATTTTTAATATTGTACACAACACTTATACGCTCCCAAGTAGAGTATGCCACACCAGTATGGAACCCCTTATTTAATAAATATGCTGACACTTTGGAGAGAATACAAAGTAAATTCCTTAGTAGAATTGATATCCAATATGGGCGTACGAAACGAACGTACAGTCAATTGCTTGAAATTTATAAACTTCTTAGCTTACGCAATCGGCGTACTCTTTTGGGTGCAATGACATTGTACAATATTTGTCACAATATATATGATTGCATAGAACTAAACAATATTTTGCCTATACACTACCGTTACCGGCAATCGGCGCGTGCGTGTCAAAGCGCACGCGTATTATGCCGTAACGAGTAGGACGTGCGCGGCGGAGTGCGCAGAAGGGTCTGGGCGTGAGCCCGCCTGGAGCCTCCGTCGGTGCAGATCTTGGTGGTAGTAGCAAATACTCCAGCGAGGCCTGATGTCTTTTTAAAATTAGATGTGAAAAATGCTTTTAACTCTGTTGATCGGGGAGCTGTGCTGAGAGAAGTTAAAAATTCAATTCCTTCAATCTATCATTATATTTGGCAATGTTATAGTAAACCATCTACATTATTATTCAAAAATCATAATATTTGGTCTTCTGTTGGCTGTCGGCAAGGCGACCCTCTTGGTCCAGCAATATTTAGCCTTGCCTTTCATTCCGCCATAACAAAACTAAAATCAAAATTTAATGTTTGGTACTTGGATGATGGTACTTTGGGTGGTGAAGTGGACTCTGTTTTAGATGATTTGAAAGTTGTAATAGAAAGTTTTAGCTTAATCGGCCTTGAGTTAAATTTTTCGAAATGCGAGCTTTTTATCGGCGAAAATTTCCAAATTTCAGACCGGGTTGATATTACCAATAAATTTAATGTTCTGGCCCCCAATATTAAAGTTTTGGATAAGAATTCACTTGACCTTCTTGGAGCGCCATTATTTCCTGTTTCAATTCCAACGATCTTAAACGATCACATTAAAAAATTTAATAACGTTTCGGACAGATTATTGAAAATTAATTCTCATATGGCCTTAACTATTATTCGGTCTTGTTTATTTGTTCCAAAATTTACGTACCTCTTAAGGTCTAGCCCGTTATGGAAATTTCCAAATTTGCTTGATGTGATTGATATTTCACTTAAAAATATTTTAGAAACCGTTTTGAATTGCGCGTTTACAGATCGTGCATGGTCTCAAGCCTCTTTACCGATACGGTTTGGTGGTTTGGGTACTCGCAAAGTTTCGGGCGTTGCCTTACCAGCATTTCTATCTTCAGTTCATAGTGCGCAGCCTTTGGTTACTAGAATTGTAAATCATGTACCAGGTAACTCAGAGATTGTGTATTTGAACGAAGCTAACAATGCTTGGCTAAATATTGCAAACATTCAAAATTTTCCAGACGATTTAAAGTGTCAAAAAGCATGGGACGCACTTCTTTGTAAGTCAGCCT
>CATIXQ010000014.1:11353553-11371040 GCA_949711755.1 Leptidea juvernica
AGCGAGGCCTGATGTCTTTTTAAAATTAGATGTGAAAAATGCTTTTAACTCTGTTGATCGGGGAGCTGTGCTGAGAGAAGTTAAAAATTCAATTCCTTCAATCTATCATTATATTTGGCAATGTTATAGTAAACCATCTACATTATTATTCAAAAATCATAATATTTGGTCTTCTGTTGGCTGTCGGCAAGGCGACCCTCTTGGTCCAGCAATATTTAGCCTTGCCTTTCATTCCGCCATAACAAAACTAAAATCAAAATTTAATGTTTGGTACTTGGATGATGGTACTTTGGGTGGTGAAGTGGACTCTGTTTTAGATGATTTGAAAGTTGTAATAGAAAGTTTTAGCTTAATCGGCCTTGAGTTAAATTTTTCGAAATGCGAGCTTTTTATCGGCGAAAATTTCCAAATTTCAGACCGGGTTGATATTACCAATAAATTTAATGTTCTGGCCCCCAATATTAAAGTTTTGGATAAGAATTCACTTGACCTTCTTGGAGCGCCATTATTTCCTGTTTCAATTCCAACGATCTTAAACGATCACATTAAAAAATTTAATAACGTTTCGGACAGATTATTGAAAATTAATTCTCATATGGCCTTAACTATTATTCGGTCTTGTTTATTTGTTCCAAAATTTACGTACCTCTTAAGGTCTAGCCCGTTATGGAAATTTCCAAATTTGCTTGATGTGATTGATATTTCACTTAAAAATATTTTAGAAACCGTTTTGAATTGCGCGTTTACAGATCGTGCATGGTCTCAAGCCTCTTTACCGATACGGTTTGGTGGTTTGGGTACTCGCAAAGTTTCGGGCGTTGCCTTACCAGCATTTCTATCTTCAGTTCATAGTGCGCAGCCTTTGGTTACTAGAATTGTAAATCATGTACCAGGTAACTCAGAGATTGTGTATTTGAACGAAGCTAACAATGCTTGGCTAAATATTGCAAACATTCAAAATTTTCCAGACGATTTAAAGTGTCAAAAAGCATGGGACGCACTTCTTTGTAAGTCAGCCTTTGATGATCTTTTGATCTCATCTACTGACATAACAAAGCGTGCTCGTCTTTTGGCCGTGACACAAAATGAGTCGGGCTTTTGGTTACAAGCCTTGCCTTCTGCGCCGATTGGAACGCTACTTGACAATATGACATTGTCAATATGCGTATCACTCCGGCTAGGTATAAAACTGAATGAACCACATCAATGTATCTACATTGGAATTGAGTGTGGCGTTCAGGTAGATGCTCTTGGACGCCACGGGTTATCCTGCCTAAAATCGGCAGGCCGTATCAGTCGTCACGCCAGCATTAATGAAGTCATCCGCAGGGCATTTGCCGCTCTTAATATACCAGCTGTTTTAGAGCCAAATGGTATTACCCGCCGCGATGGCAAGCGTCCTGATGGAATGACGCTGGTGGCTTGGACACGGGGAAGGGCGCTGGTGTGGGACGCTACTTGCGTCGACACTCTGGCTCCTTCTCATGTCCAAGTTACGTCAGTTGGTGCTGGGGCTGCTGCTTCGACTGCCGAAGACAGCAAGCGTCGCAAATATGTTGGTCTCAGTGAGTCATACATCTTTGTGCCGTTTGGTGTCGAGACACTTGGCCCGTGGGGCCCAGAGGCGCGGAGAATGTTCAAAATACTATCTTCGCGCCTCAATAAGGCTACTGGAAACCCAAGCGCTGGCAGCTATTTCGGTCAACGGATCAGCCTTGCTATCCAACGCGGTAATGCTGCCAGTATTCTTGGTACGCTTCCACGTAATGATAGTTTTAATTTTATGTAGTCGTAGTATTGTAAATATAGTTATAATATTTGTTTTGATTAAATATAACATTTCAATAAAATTATTTAGACTAAACAATAAACTTAATTACGCAGTTCCACGCATAGCATATAGGCGGGCGGTGCGCACGCAGCGGCTATTTCACACGCCGCGCTACCGCACGCACGCTGGCGGTCGCGCCCCACTACACAGATTAGTCGACACACATGACAGACTTTTTAATGACCTAGACATTTTCTTTTCAACAAAACCAAAATTTAAAAAGCAAGTTAATGATATTTTAAGTGAACTGGATTAATATATATATAGTTTTTTTTTATATATATAAAATCGCATTAGGTAACTCTTTTGTTTAAATATAAAGTAAATTTTGTAAATAACTTAGTTTTAAGACATCTAATTTTATATTTCTCTCCTCTTTATGTTTGTACATATTTCTTTAATTAATGTTAAACTTTGTTATTCATCATGTAAGATACCAGTAACTATAAAATAAACCTGTGGATAACGGTGTGGGTTCTCACTAAAATTAATTTAATATCTACTTTAATTTGAAATTGTAAAATGTATTGTGTGAACTGTTTGTTGTCCCTAAGAAATAAAATAAAAAATAAATAAAAAAATATGAAGAAATTATGGCAAATCGTGTTTTAGACTTGGCTCTACTCTAAAACTTATAATTGTTCTACTTTTCTTCCTTAGATACAACACAAAGTACCATACATTTCGTCTCATTACGAAAAAAACCGCTGTAATTTTTTCAGGAAATTTTCTTCAACTAAACTATTTATTACCATAAATGTAAAAATAATCGAAAAGATAGATTTTTTTAGAAAAATATATTCATACGTTTAAGACCTCTGTGTCATTGTTTATTATATTTTTTAAATCTTCATCTGTAGATGCTGTGCAATTGCGATTTGTAATTTTAATGATTGTTTGAAATAATAATGTCTTTCTTTTTTTATCAGCTTATCTCTGAGATAGATTGACTGATTGTAACGGCCGTTCCAATTTTTGATAATGTTTCGTTAATAATTTGTGTTTCTATCTTTAACCGGCTTCAAAAAGGAGGAGGTTCTCAATTCGATCGGTATTTTTTTTATGTATGTACACCGATTACTCTGAGATATATGATCCGATTTACGTAATTCTTCTTTAGTTCGAAGCGGAATAGATGCCCATGGACCCATAAATATTTTACATAGTTTGGCCACAGTACCTTCATGTTATGAACATTTTTTATAAAAAAAAATTGTCTACGTGGATGATATAATTCTTTTTTGTGTATGGGTTTTTTAGAAGTTTTCATTCCAGTTGGTTATATATTATTATTAATAACTGACACTAAAAAGTGAAAAATAAAAAAACTACGTTTAAATAAAACCGACTTCAAAAACTGAAAAGTATCAAATAACTAAAAATTTTATTTAATACACCTTATGCAAATCTTCACCTTTAATATTTATAAAATACTATTATTTGAAGTCGGTACCAAGCGAAATGTAATAGTAGGTACCTACACTCGCCACCCGTGACTTTGAGCAAGATTGCTTCGTCTAGAACAAAACAACCCAAGCGGACAGACACGCGTGGCCAGACAACCTTAATAATTACAGTAAGCAAGCTGCTTATAATATTATGGCTCAAAGGAACATAATTTATTTATCTCAATGTTTAATTGATGTAATACTGTGATAAATGACAAAAAAAAATATTTTATTTACGTAATTAAAACATTCACTGTTTTCCAGCTAGTCGATAATCTGCAGCACAATCATTCGTTAGGGATGACTCAAAACATAACTTTAAACTTACATTGCAATATTATATATCACATGCCTAGTTCGGGCAATGTAGTAAATATAAATTATCAGAAAGATTAACAACGGTTTGACCCCGTACAGACGCCAGTCTAGAAATAATTGTTGGAAGTGATCCAGACAATGAAATCTTTCATTTTTAATTCCGGTTCATATTTGGCTCGTTACTAGATCACATTAATGTTTAGATATTTAAATTCTTAAATTGTGACACACAAGACAAAAAGCTAAGGTTTTTGTGTCTTTTTGCAGTTATGATATAACCTCGTCTGATATTGAAATGGAGGTGGTATATTATTTTTCAGTTATATCTGAATTCACGTTTACTGTACGCTTTCTGTTGATTGCATGTTCAATCTTCTATGAGTCGCTGAGCCTCTTTCAACTGGAAATACATAGATGTAAACACCGAATGTTCACAAATTGTCTGAAATCATCTATCCCGTCTATGAATCTACATTTTTTTAAGCAACATATTCGCTAAAGCATGTGTACTATAGCATGTTTGTACAGAAATTTAAAAATCTCTGTTGCGAAATGGTTTGAAGTCTGAATACAAATTTTACTATAAGCCCTGTCTTAAGAAATAAGATAAAAGTAAGAGAAAATTAAGTAAGGTTTATTGTTACTAGCTGACCCGCAAACATTTTGCCATATAAATTATTTTGAATTTTCGATCCTTTTTTTCTCAGATTTACTTTTTAAAGCCGACTACCACGAAACAGTCTTTTAATTTTTCAGGTTAATATAATATAGCAAGTGTTCGAACAAAATATGGAAAAGACAAAGTTTTAAAATAAATAAATATTTTTTTGTCTCATAAAAACTATACAAAAATTTACTAATGATTACTTAAACATATAAAGTAATATGGCAAATTATATTCATCCTAGTCGCTCTGACTACTTAGTTACAAATTACATTGACATGTTTATAATATAAAACTCTACTTAACTTGATGTCGGACCATCAAGTGAATGCTTGTAAAACTTTTATTTTTCCCCTTGTTGCTTAAAAAAAACAGTCATACTAAATTTCCGGCTTTATTATTAAAAGAGTATCTAATAAGGTCCTTTTAAATCTATTCCATTTTGTTACAGCGATAAAACAGCATAATAAATGAAAAAAGGGTCAAATAACACAACAACCATTACAATATATTGTGCACGATAGTGCAATTCAGAAACAAGACATTCCTATATATTTAAAGGAAAAGTGTCCCATGAGACGAACAAGCTTGCAAGCAAATCAAAACTCAAACTTATCTTAAAACCTTCTTACAAAACAAAACTGTAAGCTGTAAGTACAAGCTACAAGATAATTGTCGACTTACGGCCGTTTTCAATAACGTATTTCTAGTTACGGATACAATGCTGTCACCGTTTAATGACAAGATCTTATCTATCCATAGTTTTCCATGTTAAAGTCCAATGCATTACGTCGATAGGTTATTGAAATGTAAGTAAGCGTAAAAGGATAGATTTGTCTACCTCTAATAAGTTAAACGAAGGCTAGATAGGTTATTAAAAACGGCCGTTAGATAATATATTAAACTACTGCTGACACTGAATTACAGCCCATTTGGGTATTGTTATTCTTTGTATTGTTGATATTAGGATGGGAATAAATTTGTGTCTAGTTGTTGTAGTGTGGCTGTTGATATTTCGGAGAATATTTAATGTTTTAATGTTATGATTTAATCAAAGAAATCAAATCTTTTAACTAAATTTACATTACTAGTACTACATAAAATTAAAACTATCATTACGTGGAAGCGTACCAAGAATACTGGCAGCATTTCCGCGTTGGATAGCTAGGCTGATCCGTTGACCAAAATAGCTGCCAGCGCTTGGATTTCCAGTAGCTTTATTGAGGCGGGAAGATAGTGCTTTGTAAATTTTCCGCGCTTCTGCGCCCCACGGGCCAAGTGTCTCGACACCAAACGGCACAAAGATGTATGTATACTTAATAAGAGAGACATATATGCGACATATTTTAATGTTATCTGTATAATATTGTAATTATTATGGCGGGTACTCACAATATATATTTTATTGATTTGATGCCGATGATTATGTAGATCGGGGTCGTAGCGGGACTTCGCGACCCGCCGTCAAATTAATAAAATGTATATCGCGAGTACCCGTCATTAATAATTACTGTATAAGTTAATGTAAACTTATATACACAACGCCGCTCGGACATTTTATGACGACCTTTTAATAGGCGATTGTAAGTTCAGTTGTTTATTTTATTTTTTATTTTTTATGGAATAGGAGGACAAACGAGCGTACGGGTCACCTGTCGTTAAGTGATCACTGCCGCCCACAATCTCTTGCAACACCAGAGGAATCACAGGAGCGTTGCCGGCCTTTAAGGAAGGTGTACGCTTTTTTTTTGAAGGTACCCATGTCATATCGTCCCGGAAACACCGCACAAGGAAGCTCATTCCACAGCTTTGTAGTACATGGAAGAAAGCTCCTTGAAAACCGCACTGTGGAGGACCGCCACACATCCAGATGGTGTGGATGATATCCTAACTTGTGGCGTGTCGTGCGAAGGTGTAATTCGGCGGCAGGAATCAGGTTAAACAGCTCTTCGGAACACTCCCCGTGATAAATGCGGTAGAAGACACACAATGAAGCGACGTCTCTACGCAACACCAAGTGATCCAGCTGTTTAGAGAGCACTGGGTCCCCGACAATTTATTTAGTGCATGTCAATGGGTGACCCGCATACTATGTTGCCCACGTATCCCATAAAGATATTATAAATTTGATTCGAACGTTACGAAGTCCTTATATATCTTAAATATGTACCAGTATAAAATTAACCAAATGATATCATTATTATTTCAAGAGGGTACCTATTTGTCTAGTCCCTGTGAGTCCTAGTAACACTGCAAATTAAACTATTGTGTTCGCCACTCATACTTATAGCTCGTTGTTAAACCCTGCCACATGTACGAATCGTAGTATCTTCTTGACGCGACTATTTTAATCACCAAGGATGGTGTTACGTTTATGCATTAGTGGCCCGCAATCGCAGAGGAGATGACCTCTTCATCTCTCCTGATAAGCATGACTTCCATCCTCTTCATCGTTTCGTTAGCCTCAAGGCAAAATCTGCAAGTTTTATCGATTAACCAAATGATATACTGAACCAATTACTTCTGTTTCAATATTTTTCTTGACCTGCATGCCTGAAATCCTACCTGGTAGGATATAGTAAATATAGTAATCAGTTTCTCCATTTTTATTAAAAAAATTCAAGGTTGATAAATAGAGATGTTGCCACTACGCGCAAAGGTGATTCGTTTTGAAGGTACATTTCGTCGCAACAAAAATAATTCATCAATCCGTCTTAACAGCTCTATGGACGACGTTTGTTTTGGGAATTGGGGAAAAGATTTTTTAAGCAACGTGTTCGCTAAAGCATGTGTACTATAGCATGTTTTTACAGAAATTTGAATATCTCTGTTGCGAAATGGTTTGAAGTCATCTGAATACAAATTTGACTATAATTTTGATTTAAGTCCAGTTTTAGCGAAAAGCAGGTCGTTGACGACCTTAATGAAATTTAGGTAATTTCGGGGGCGAGAAATCGACCTATTTAGATTTTAATTTTCAAAAATGTAGTTTTATCCGTGTTTTAATGAGGAACTGCTACAATAACATCAGAATACAAAGGTAAATTTCGCCACTATATACAATACTATAGCTGAGTACCCGGAAAGCAGAAGACCCCGGTTCGAATCCAGATGTCCAATTGTTTTTTGTTCAAGTCTTCTAAATTCTTAAAATCCGAGCAAGGCTCGGTCTTCCGGATATTAAGAGAAAATTAAGTTAGGTTTATTGTATATTGTACTGATTTAAATTATTTTATATATATACTACAAGTTATTATTATTCTCGATATAATAAGGACAAAGTGACAATAAATTTTACTAATAGACCTCTTTCATTGTATAGAGAATACAAGCACACAACTTCAACATACTACCTTTTTGTATTATTGATCCCTGGAAGAAATTTATCAGTGCTAAGATACTGAAGTTATTAATGAAACTTTTATATATTGTTTGTAGTTTTAATATCGTAATTAACATTCATTTATTTACCCAAGATACATGAGAATGGCCCCGAAACGTATTAACTTCGTGTAATTAACAGAATCGGTTAATTAGATACTTTAATGTGAATCTGCAAGCTGTTGAAATCTCTTATAAAATTTATACATCAACTATTTAATACTTGTTTCGTGTTTTTAATGTACCTGTGTGTAATGAATGATGAAAAAATTTATTCTGCATTGCTCTATCATTCATGAAAGTATTCATAAAAGTAAATATAGTATATGTGTTTCTTAAAAAATGAAAATATTTTTTATGTCTTTGTCACCGGTAGGTAGTAATTGATATGCGTATAATTTTGTCTGAAAATTAGTTTTTAGTGGATTTTGTAAAAATTATTAGTATCTTTTTCTATTTATTTATAGCTTTATTTCCTTACATCTATACATTTAGATATTTACTTATAAATTGTATTTGTTATTATGTGTTAGTATTTCACTATTTTAAATAAAAACACCTATTTTGTTAGTAAAATTAGTTATTATTTTCGACAAAAGGACCGCCTTTAGCGGTAAAAGCCTCCTCCATTGATTTCCACTGGTTCATGTCTCTTGCAATTCTTGTCCATATCTTTCCTGCTGTTCCTACTATCATCATCGCTCCATGTCTCTTGCAATTCTTGTCCATATCTTTCCTGCTGTTTCTACTATCGTCATCGCTCTATCTCTTAATAGGACTGTCTCGATTTCTTTCGTCTTTTGTTCTTTGTATATGTCCAGCCCATTTCCATTTTAAACGTAGAACAGATAAGGCTACATCTTTTGTTTTGGTTTTCTTTCTTATTGTGATATTTTAAATTTTGTCTCTTATTCTTAGCCCCATATATTTTTTATATACATTGAGTTTAATCCAAAAAGGATCTTGGGGGAAAAAACGGATTCACTAATAATGATTTAAAACGAAGTTTTAAAATATACGGCAGGTTTTTAGTACATGTCCCTCATTGACCAAAACATTTTTTTTAATTGAGGAAAGTGTTAGTAAAATAAGCAGCTTTTCCCTTGTGAATGAAGAATAACATCACAGCAACACGGATGACAAGAACACGAATTTTCCATTAAAAGTCCATAAAATATGAGGACGCATAAAATTGGTTTGATCCGGTGCTTGTTTAAATTATCAACTTAATTATTTCTTAAGTGAATATTGGTGTACGAAATACGAGTAAACATTTTATAGTTTGACCAATAAATTTATAGTTTAGTGACCAGTGAGAAGTTGTAGGGTAGTTTATTATTTATTTCCAATCTACTATTAAATTACATTCATACAGTTATATTACAGTTATCGTATATATATCCAATATAATCATAATCATCATTTCAGCCGGTAGACTTCCACTGCTGAACAAAGGATCCCCAAAGATCGCCATGACGATCAGACTTGCGCTGCCCTCATCCAACCTACTCCGGCGATCTTTACCAGATCGTCGGTCCATCTTGCGAGGGGCCTACCAACACTACGCCTTCCGGTACGTGATCGCCATTCGAGGACCTTATTGCCCCAACGGCCGTCTGTCCATCGAGCTATGTGCCCTGCTCACTGCCACTCCAGTTTCGCAATCATTTGGGCTATTTCGGTGACTTTGGTTCTCCTACGGACCTCCTCATTTCTGATTTGATCTCGTAGGGAAACTCTCCATTGCTCGCTGAGCAACAATGAGCTTCCTCATAAAGCCCATAGATTCCGTATGTCATCACTGGGATTACACATTGGTTAAAAACCTTCGTCTTCAAATACTGTGGTATTTTGAACGAGAAGATTTTACGGAGCTTCCCAAACGCTGCCATCCGAGTTGGATTCGACGAGTGACCTCTTTTCCGAAATTGGACATGCTCAACCTATTCAATGCAAATAAAGTTTATCTTATCTTATCAACTGGATTATTTGTCCAAGGTAGACGTGCTCGTTAACAATTTCGAGAGTACAGTTCCCAACTGTTACGGGAGTAGGTGCGACATGGGCATGGGCATTAGGCATGATCTTCGTCTTGTCCATGTTCATTTTGAGACCTATCCTTGGGAGGCTGTATTAAGGCCATTGAGCATACGGCTTAAGTCTTCCATGGTCTCTGATGTTTGAGTGATGCATTCACCGTTGATGTTGTTGCCCAGTCCGTTCCAGTCAAGAAGCTTAAAAACATCTTCCAATGCACAGCTTCCAGTGAACAGCTTCCTTATCTAACTTCGCGCTGAAGTCGGATAGGCTACGAGAACTGATCCTGGAGACGGACTGACATGGTGGTGTTACCATACAAAAACTTAAAGGCTTCGATATATCCATAATCAATGTGTCATCTCTGAAGAGACTGAAGCACCGCCCAGATCTCGATCGAATCAAAGGCTTATCTCATAGTCTGCGAACGCTAAGCATAGTGGCTGGTTATACTCCTCCGTGTTCTCTATAACCTGACGCAGTATATGTCAGAGCTATGGTACTAAAGCCTTTTCGGAATCCGGTTTGTTCGGGAGGCTAGAAGTCGTCGAATCTGCACACGATACGATTTGTGATAACCCTAGAAAATAGCTTATATACATGGCTCAGAAGTGATATGGGCCTATAGTTCTTCAAAAGCGTTTTATCGCCTTTTTTGAAGAATAGCACCACTATACCTCTGTGCCATGGTTGCGTTTTGCCTTCGAGGATGACGGAATTGAATAGCTTCTGGAGGATCTTTTGCACAGGAGTACTCTTGGCCGTGGCAGTGGTCTTCAATCTTGTTTGTAACAAGTGCCCGTGCAGTCGTATATAACTGTCCTTAGAACTTTTCGAGCTCCCTCAAACGTTCGGGCTTAGACAAAACGAACCTGCCGTCACCGGTGATCAGTTGGCTCTGCCGAATAGACAAATCTCGTGCGAATACTTTGGATCCTTTTTTACGTAATCGGCCGCCTTATCGTATCGTACGGTATATATCGCGAGTCAATGACTTGGAGCTTTGTCTATTTAGCTGCCTATACTACATACATCGTCCGGTGACTGAAGGGCCATTTGGCGTCTTACATCCATCAATTTGAGGGTAGGGTCTGAGATTTTTCCGGTTCTTTTTGAACGGCTAGCCTTAAAGAACTTAGACCCTGCCTTTTTAACAGCTGCCAAGAAACTCGTCCACGTCAACGCAGTCACCGAGGCATTCGAAACGGTTTTGCAGTTCGAGTTGAAAGTTTTCCGGGTTTTGGATCTGGATGGGTGCAGGCCGGAGCGTAGACTTCACCAATCGAGACCGCTTCAGTTTTGGATTGATATTCAATGTGCCTCTTACTATGAGGTGATCACTTCTAGTTTTCACTGAGTTCATTACAGAGACATCATTGAAAATATGTCTTTTGGTCGACAAGATGAAGTTAATATCATTTTTGGTGGTACCATCGGGGCTGATCCAATTCCATTTGCGGTGTTCTTGCTTCATGAAGAAGGAGTTCATCATATAGAGATCCTCCTTCTTCATGAAGTTAGCCAGCAGCTGGCCTCGGGCGTTCCGGTTTCTATAATCAAATTTCCTAACTCTCAACTCATCGCCGCAACGTTTTACGTTAAGGTCTCCCATGACACCGTTGTGGGTGGGTTTTAGGAGTGTCAATGTCTGTTGAGGAGTCCTCAAACATGGCCTCCGCCTCCTCGTCTGAGTGTGTCGAAGTCGGAGCGTAAACCTGAATGACCGTAAGCGAATACCGTTAGCATTACTATCGATCGTATACTCGAGTACATCGATTTTTCCAGTCAATTATTTTCGAGTATTATAATGAAACCTCGTAGGCGTTGTCCTAAGTAAAAGTATGGGATGGACGAAATCAAAACCAATTCTGTAGTTGTCTAACATTCAGTACTATTGTGTGAAAAAATCCTTCGGAGCTCGTTCCCAAGCCATTGTTCGTGCAGGCATAATTAATCTACCCGACGTGTGGTTTTCCATTGCAATTTAGCATTCTGAAAGCAAATTCCACATTACATACATAAAAGCTTAAGTGAAGTTGTGGCCTAAATTGTATTATTTTATATTTTGAAATCTTAGCTAAATCGTGATATTTTATTTGAAACGAGTACGTGTTATATAATTTAAGAAGTCAAAATATTTATCTATACTAATATTATAAAGCTGCAGTGTTTGTTTGTTTGTTTGAACGCGCTAATCTCTGGTACTACTGGTCCGATTTGAATGATTCTTTCAGTGTTGGGTAGTCCATTTATCGAGAAAGGCTATAGGCTATGTTTTTTTTTCAAAATTAGGGATCCGTAATAAAATTGTCTTTTTTGTAACACAAGGTGTAAAATCGAAAACCTATTTTTGCGTGCGCTGCAAAAACTATTGACAATAGAACAAAATGATGTACAGGCTATAATATAGGCAATATTTTATTACTTATAAAACTATCGCGTGAATTATACTTTATATGGCAAAACAACGTTTGCCGGGTCAGCTAGTCTTTAATAATACTCTTAAAAGAAGGAATTTATTATATTATTTTTTGCTTTGATTTCCTATCATAGCATAGTTTAATATTATGCAATATAAATAGCATGTCAAATGCACATTTAATATCTTTTATAAAGTTTAGTGAGCGGTTATTCTTTATTTACATGTTATCTGTTTATATTTACTTACATATTTCGGCATGTCTTCAATTAACTAGGGTGCCGCAGTCGCTCGTCGTATTGCTTCGCTGCGGCGTATATTTGAGCGAAGCGAGGTAAGCTAAGTCTGTCTACAAAAACAAAACAAAATTAATCAAACAAGATTTACAAACAATTTTTAAATAAATATAAATAGCGCGTGCTAATTTAGAATAATTTGTAAATCATGTTTGTTTTTAATTATAATAATTGAATCAAGTCGAAATTCAAAGTTCTGTCTCGACAATAACCTAGAAAATTTCGAAAGCTTTCTATGAGTTCAATTTTTTTTAATCGGTCCATAAATGGCCGAGAAACAATTTAACACAGAAATCAATTGGAGTCACTCGGTGGGAGCTCCGCTCAGCTTCGCTTCGCTCAATAATTATTTATAATATTATTCTTCAATAATTCACTAGTCTTATTTTTTCCATACGATCACTTTTCAGGTCTTTCTGAGTTGTCTGTAAATAAAGTAATATGAATAGTATAAATTTTGCAGAAATCATTATTATGAATGATTTCAAATTTCATCGAGTAACGGGTTAACGTAACTATTAATCTGGTAAGCTTACTTTGACTGGCAACTTACTAGCAAGATTAATATGGGTGAAGCGATCCGGACTATCAGTTACACATGTTTTTAGTGCTTATTCTAAAAGTGAAATAAATGTAGCATTGTTCATATTCTGTTCACTTTAATAATTGTTTTGTTGACTATCACCTATTTGAATTTTTTCTATTTTAATGAATAAATGTCCATACTGGTCATTAACAATTCATTCAATCGGAAATTAATATTTCCGATTTCGCGTAGTTATATATTACGCACTAGGATTATATTATAATAAATCAAATTTGCTTGGATCGATATTTACTTTGTTCTATTAATTGAATGCTCAAACACCGCCATCTATTCTTCCATTTTTTTTTCACAACTCTTCGTTCAACTAATTTGATAAAATGATTGTATGCTAAAATTAAATGAATGTTAGCAGCAGCTATATACTCCGCGTCCATCTTGAAGGACTGTCCGCTCAATAAATGATCACGGACGATCGTGTGGATGCTTGCCGATGACAGACGATCATACAAGTAACGATCATCGCCGATAGTGGAGAGGAGGCTTAAGAGACGTATCGTAATCATAATAATGGTCTCTCTTATGTCTAGTTATGTCTCATTTGCCCAGTAATTTCACCAGCTACGGCGCCCTTCAGACCGAAACAGAGTAATGCTTACACATTACTGTTTCACGGCAGGAATAGGCGCCGTTTTGGTACCCATAATCTAGCCGGCATTCTGTGCAAATGAGCGTCCCATTGGTTTTTTTTTAAAGTTTGTATTTACTCATATTCTTTTACTAATACCGCGCTTCAAGTATTCATGTACATTTATTTGGCATCTGTAAATTCCCTAAAGGTCTACGAAGATCATTATCTGTGAAGCATTCCTTCTACGTGTTCTGAAATATAATTGATTTCTTCTTTTATTTGAAAAATATTGCTCGGCAGCATCTCTAGTGCATTTTCTATTGATGTTAAGTGTATCTTTAAATATTTATGAGTGAGCTGCAGAAATATGATATATATCATTGTGTTTCGGTCTGAAGGGCGCCTTAGCTAGTGAAATTTGTGGGAAAATGAGACTTAACATGTTATGTCTCAAGGTAACGAGCGCAATTGTAGTGCCTCAGAATTTTTGGGTTGTTCAAGAAACCTTAGCGTCACTGCATTGTGATGAGCAGGGGCGTATTAATTACCATCAGCTGAACGTCCTGCTCGTCTCGTCTCGTCCCTTTTTTATAAAAAAAAATAGTAAAAAAAAGATAATGTTTGGTCTCATGTTTCAGATTGCTTTGTTTAAGGACAAACATGTGGCCTATTTTATTGTGGTGAATGTCAATTACGTCTAAAATGCTATTATTCAAGATAAAGACACATCTATATTTCTGATTCTTAAAAAAAATATCCATTTATTTCGATAAATTTCCCTGCCACATACACCTATCACACGGACATCCAGAAAATATTATTTTTAATGTTTTTATTTACGATGTTTAATTGAAATATGTTTTATTTACCTCACAGATTACTTGACTTGATATAAGTGCTCTCATTTAAACCATTCAGCTTACAAGAAACTGCTTTTTTTAACCGACTTCAAAAAAGGAGGAGGTTCTCAATTCGTCGGTATTGCTTTTTTTTATGTTTGTTACCTCAAAACTTTCGACTGGGTGAACTGATTTTGATAATTTATTTGAAAACTAGTGCTTACCATGTGGTCCCATTGTAATTTGGTCCAGATCTGACAGTGGCATCCATGAATAAACCATAAAAGTCTTAAATTTGCTATACATACGTATAGCAAAGTAATAAGATAAATTTACGAATAACTCAATATTACGCCAACCAATTTCAAAGCTTTTTTTATTGGAAAAGATATACTTCAAAGATAGTTTGGTGAGAGTTAGGTTAATTTCTGATTACGGAATCTATGACAAAGTAACGGAACTCTTCAATTAAGCGCTTACGTTCATTGCTGCATTGAAAAATTTACTATATCTAAACATATTTAGAAAAATTCTTAGTTAGTGTACTTCAAATTCAATAAAAATAAAAAATAAAATTAACAAAAAAACAACCGACTACCCAAAATAGTACCCACCAAAAGCAATCTAGATTATATCAATGTTTCATGTTTAGTCATCTCAATAATTTGCCTATTTATAATTAATTATCACTAAATTGTATTCCAAATATTACTAATTATTCGTTTCAAACATTTATTGATTTAAGTGTTAAGCCAGTGTTTGTTCACAATAAAATATGTTAATTTCCTAATTCACTCATTCGCTTATCCATTTAGTGACCGGCCTAATGCTATAGAGCTGTCACAACGAATTTGATTATCTGTCAAACATTTAATCAAACACAATTTAATGTTGTTCAACTATTGAAGCGATAAATTATTTTATTCGAAAATATCTTCAACGCGCGAATTCATCCTTATTAAATCATATCGCGAGAGTGAGTGAGAAATTCGTTGCGAAATGTCACTGAAAGTGTTAAATACGTGGTTATTTTTGTCTTATAATTTGACCCTGCCTACTGAGCTAGAGGTCCCGGGTTCGAATCCAGGTAAGTGCATACATTTAAATGATGAATATGGATGTTTGTTTCCGACTCATTGCTGTTTATAAGTATTTATGTATGTTTAAGTAAGTATATTGTATAAAATATATCGTTGTCTTGTAACCATAGTACAGGCTACGCCTACTTTGGGGTAAGATAATTTGTGTACAAGTGTGTCAATATTATTATTTATAATAATATTATAGTTGACTTCGTAATAGTTCCAACTATCGTTTAAAGTAACATCTTTGCTAAGCATAGCCTCTGTAAGGCCTTTTCATTATTGAAACGCCTTAATTTTTCGTAATCCATCAGGCGGCCTATGGGCAGTTCGTTTGCACAACAGTTTAGAGCTAATATCTAATTTAAAAAAGGTAGAGTTTACAGCGATAAGATTTAATTTAGTGTGAGAAGTGCGTAAACGTTATACGTCCGAATAAACCAATCATATTATACAAAAAAGTCTATTTGCATATTCTTGGTTTATTATCAATTATCAATTATAACTTTATACCATATTTTAGGTGACGAGCGAAATTGTAGCGCCGTAGATGGGCAGGGAGTATCAATTACAATCAGCTCAACGTCCTGCTCGTCTCGTCCCTTATTTCCATTAAAAAATTTAATCATTTAAATGTAGTACGTTTCTTCAACATTCTCTATGTTCGAATTCGTAGTGAGCTTACCTAGTAACAAGCTTCTTAAACAAACGTATGATATTAATTAAACAAATCCTGGATTAAGACGTGGAAGAAGCTCGTTCTGCATCATCCCAGAAAATTCAACATTAATTAAGTTGCAGGCAGGTTACATTTAGATTATTAGTTTAATTAATGCAAATATGAATTGTTCTTTATAAATTTTTAATGTTTAAATAGTTTTTTCTTGTCATAGTGTTTAAATCCTCTATCGATAAAAACTGAATAACCTGTTGAAAAAGATTGCACTATTAATTATAAAAATACTTTAATTATATGTATTCAGCAATTTTAATCTCATTGCTTACGTAAATTCTTTCAGCCTAATTTTATAGTAATACAAATTAAAAATGTTACCCCTACTCTTTTTAACAGTAAATAATAACAAGTCGATAAACATCTATATATATAAAAATGAATTGCTGTTGGTTAGTCTCGCTAAGACTCGAGAACGGCTGGACCGATTTGGCTAATTTTGGTCTTGAATTATTTGTGGAAGTCCAGGGAAGGTTTAAAAGGTGAATAAATATGAAAGTGTTCGGAATTAAATAAACAATTTTGTTTTCCTTTGATGTGTCGTCCGATATTTGTTTTGTATGGACATATTTTCTTTGAGATAATTTATTGACACACGGTTTGACAGTTCTGCTGTAAAACAATTTCATTACAACAACAGGGAGCATATTTTACGAAATAATTCTTGATGTTATGATTTATTTTTGTTATGATTTATTGACAAATTCATAAAAAACATTATTTTATTTATTACTAGCTGATACCCCGCGACGTGGTTCGCGTACGTATTTTTACACCTTGGGTTACATTACTGGACTTTTAGTAGGGATCCCTAATTTTTTTGAAAATGTTATATAGCCTTTAACACTCGGGGATAATGTAGCTTCCCAACAATGAAAGAGTTATTCAAATCGGTTCAGTAGTTGCGGAGCAAACAATCTTTATAATATTAGTATAGATATACAGAACAACGTCTGTCGGGTCAACTAGACATTTATATAATCAATGCCATTTTTCTTACAAGGATCTTCAGAATTAGCATGTTTTTTATTTTATACTGATACAAAGCTAACAAATAAAAATAATTTTGAAAATGTTTAAATTAGATGGTATTAAAAAAAATATTGAAAAAAAGGTGTAAGATATTTATATGATATTTCTTATTATTACAAAGTTTTCTTTTACTTGAGATCTGTTTAATTAAATGACCTCATTCTATAATATAACTTTTGTTCTGCAAACTTATCTAAATAAAATATAGTTTCAGTTGGAATGTGCTTAAAGC
>CATIXQ010000014.1:11371540-11388906 GCA_949711755.1 Leptidea juvernica
AAGCTATCCCGCTCAAAGTCACGCGCGGAGAGTGTAGGTACCTAATAATTCATTTGGCTTGGCACCGACTTCAAACCTATCATTAGGTGGCACATACACAGTTACACACATTAGTGTCTGTCATAGGTTATTCTGTAAACTACAGTAGGTTTTTTCTCGATAACATCACGTAAACTATAATATTATGTTGCTTTATATTGTCATAATACATTAAATAGTATTTTTTAAGTAGCTATAGGGTAGGTAATATGGGTAGGCCTACGAAAGGTGCCGCGCGCCTTAAACAATATAGATCCTAAGAAACGGAATCGGAAAAATGAATCAACTCCGGAAAAATGGTGTTCAAAACTCTATTTCACGTTCTTGTGAGACATTGAAATATCGTGAAGAACGCTAATTGTTAGCTATGATTGTGTAGCCTAAGACCCACTTATCGGGACTATCGAATAATCAACAAAAACGAAATCTCCTGAAAAACCCTTACACAAAATAAAGTAACATCGTCTACTTCAACAATAGCATCATCCACGTAAACATGAATGTTTATAAAAACATTCATTAAATGAAACTACTGGGCCAAACTATATGAAATTTTCTATGGGACCAAATGGGATTTCTACGGGACAAACTATTCCGCATCAACGAAAGAAGAATCACGTTAGTCGGTTCATAAATCTCAGCGTAATCGATGTACATACTTAAAAAAAATACCAATCGCATTGAGAACCTCCTCTTTTTGAAGTCGGCTAAAAATAAACATTACGTATTATTCATTCATCATCATGCGATATTCTTTTTATTTGTTTTCAAAAATATTCCTAGAGTTGGGTAAAAATAAAATCCATCAACGTCACAGTACAATTTAACATAAATCGAACCCAACGAATTCCCAGTCATTTGCATGTAAATGAGAGTAAACCGCAGTCCTGTTGATGTCCGCATTAACTGAGCTTTAAGCTTTCACTGCGATTCGAAACATTGCCGAATTAACTACGTAGCAACAGTTGCTACGTGCTACGGGTCTCGCGTAAGCAAACAGCTCCCATTCCCATGAGCATATTTGTATTAAGAACTAGTGTTATAGGAATTAAATATCAAAGATACAAATAACTTTTCATATCTAAATATGTAACATTTTTATTATATTTACACATATGTCTTTGTATTGACTGCGATTTAGTTTCTTTGCAGGAACTTTACAGGCTTTACATAAACTTTACAAGGAGCCGCTACGAACCCTCGCAGAATTTATCTCTTGGCACTGCAAACTCAAAGATCACTTGGCAAAAATAGGCCTCAGTTTGAGATATCCAATAATTCTGAGTGGCACTACAACTGCGCCCGTCACCTTGAGACATAAGATGTCAAGTCTCATTTGCCCAGTAATTTCACTAGCTACAGCGCCCTTCGGACCGAAATAGAGTAATGCTTACACATTACTGCTTTACGGCAGAAATAGGCGCCGTTGTGGTACCCATAATCTATCCGACACCCTCTGCAAAGGAGACTCCCACTGGTTAAATACTTGTGCTAACCTTCTAAGACCTAGAAGTTTGTAATAAAGATGTGAAGTATTTTATGAAAAACGTTAATCCCTAAATATCATCTATATTTTATATAACATTATATAAGCAGTAACGTTAACTGATTGCTCTGTTACAGTGTCATTAATTACTACTACTATGTAATTACTAATTATTACTAATCTTTATCCTGCAAGGATATTGTATTTGCTTCGGAATCACTAAGTATCACATCAGTTCAACTTTACTCTTAAATTATTTAGTGGATCTTGTGTGTAATGTATCTTATGTAATAAAAATGAAATAGAACGCATAATGTAGTCTGTAAATAGCAAATGCAATATCGACGCCGGGTGAGAAGCATATTTCAATATGTGGAAGTATTCATTTACATTTTATATAACAGTTCAAGTGTACAATGTTGCGAACTACTGAACACGTTGCTCATATTGTTTCATATTATCTATTATTTATTGTTCATTGTTACAACAGAAATCGTATTTATTCTAATATTTCTTCCTGGTTGAAGTAAAATTTTATTATAAAACTTAAGCAACTATTAGTTAATACTTAAGTATCCATCCCTACTCTATACTATTAGTATTCATAAGTATGTGTAGTGTGTTGTCTCTGAATCTAGTATCTAAGTATTAGTTATTAGTTAGTTAATACATAATATAGGAAGCAACGTTAGCTAATTCGTTTAATCGTTGAAAATAATTTCACATCAAATTAAAAATACATTTAAGGGTTTTTTTTCTATTTAATGATTATCATAAATCAATTGGAGTTCAGATTTCTTACGAACTTGGTAAAATTAATAGTATTGACTTACGATTTCATTTCATCCTGTAAACAGATAAATATATATTTATTATATTCAACACTAAAATAAATAAATAATGAAATATAAATGGGAAAATAATGATGTAATTAAACTTATCATAATAATCGCGTTATAATGTTGTTTTAACAACTCAAAGAAGAACTACTAAAAGTAATATATTAATAACTCTACAGAAATAGCCTATTACTAATAAATTATCAAAAATATTAGGTAAGGAAAGTTTTGTGGGTAATAAATAACAATCACAAAATCCACAATAACAAAGGCTCATAAAAATCAATCTATTTAAAATGGTGAGAAGTTTCTGTTTAGAACACGCATCACGTCCTAATGCCGATGAGAATTTTTCTTGCTCCATTTATATGTGGACATTTTTTGTAGCAACTTTTATAAATTTCTTAATAGATTTAATGTTAATAGAATAATACATTTCCATAAAATATTTCCAAATAAGTAAATAAGCCTTTGTCAAAATACATAATATTATTCAATACATAAAGCTTAGATTATGGATTGGTCTCCGCTGTACGCCAACTAGATATCGCAGGCGTAGTCGCAAAGTCCGGCAATTAATACTACGTACCAGTCTCGAACAATGTGTGACGTTGACGGACCACATGTTCTGTTAAACTTTGCTTATAATTAATAATATTTATAATTAATAATTAAATTATAATTGATAATTGTAATTTAATTATAATTAATAGTTAAAAACTTAAATGCCGGGTTGCGCAGTAAATCTTTGTAAAAATAATACTATAAGAAATAAGACAGACACTGGGTTTACATATTATCATCAGTAAGTATATTGTATTTTATTAATTTTAATGTAAAATAACACGAAGCGCATATACGCTTGTAAGATTTGAAAGATGCCAATTGAGTGTCAAGATGCGACGCACATAAGCATCTTTACAAATAGCCAATACACGCTACAAAATAAAGTTGCCGCAATATAAAAGCTATTGTTTTTAGGGAGTACGGTATCTAGTTGGAGACCAACATAAAGCATTTCCCTAACACAAATGTTATACCTTCAACTAAATTTTACATTACATTATAAGGTAAATGCATAGTTGAATATTAGAGACCATAAATTATTTGAAATTGGCGAGCGATGTGTTATTTCAGTAAACAAAGGGTGCACGATTAATAATTATTTATTCACCCGATTCCAAAATACTATAGTTATATATCGTGAGCGCGCGCAAGGTCATTGACACTTGCTACGACAATGAATAACTCGAAAATATTAAAATGTTCAAATTGTAATATTGTGATATGTGAAGTTTTGGCTTTTGTACAAAATAAATTAGACGTTATGGATGAGCAAAGCCTTGTGCAAATTTGTGAAAGTTCCTTTAATGAGAATGAAATCGAGACGGCGAAGTCTTTACTTTTTGAATCCGTGAATAAGCGGCCGAATACAAGAAAACGCCAAGGGAAGTCATTGCGGAATATAGAAGACATAATCTGTCTATTATATTATATTATATATATAATATTTAAGGAAACGGACCCTGAACTGGTACCAACTTTTGTAGCCAAGAATCTAGAGAAATTACCACCTGTTACTTTTGACCATGTTGACGTGACAGTGTTGCTAAAAAAGATATTAATTTTAGAAAAATCGATGCAACTAATCCAACACAATTACGTTACAAGAGATGAACTAAACGATAATTGTAAAAAATATTGTGAAAAAGAAACAGTTACGGATGAGTTTTGAAATGTAAATTTGAAAAGTATTCGGTACTTCGAAATTTTGTGATAGCGAAACTATAGCACTTTCATTAAATAACGAAGACAATATAGATTGTTCACCTCCCTTACGTGAACAAAATGAATTATTGCAGTCAAGTCATCCGTCGCCCGCTATTAACAGTGTGAGTGGGAAGATACAGCCGTCGTCACCTACACAATCGCAGGTACTTGTAAATAAGACGTTAGTTGCAAAGGAGACGGCATCAGTTTCTGCGAGACGCTCGTGCCTTGTCAATAATAAGGATGGTTGCTCGTTTCCATTATTGAATAGAACAGCTGAGCCTTCGTGTAAACAGATGTACAATAATAGTATGAAAATAACTTGTACAGAAAAGGATACAACAAATAGCGCCTCATTCGCAGAGGTAACTCAAAGAGATGGTGAGGGGAAAAAATTTAAACCAACTGAAGAATGGACACTGGTTCAGAAGCGGAGACTAAGAAATCGTTTTATAAGTCAAACGGGCTGTGCTATTCTTGACTCCGAAAAAATACATCCAAAGTTCAAAGCGGCAGAGACAAAGGTACCACTATTTATTTCAAATGTAGATAAGAATGTGTCTGAAGAAGACATTATTAATTATGTGAATGAGAAAACTCAAGAAAAGATTTCTTTAGTAAAAATTAATATGAAAAAGCAACGAGATTATAACTCCTATAAACTTTTCGTGAACAAATGTAAAATAGATACGTTCTTAGATGACAAGTTGTGGCCATCAGGCATAGCGTTTCGGCGTTTTGTTAATTTTCACGAGAGGAAAAATAGCAAAAAATATTTAGGTGCTGATAAATCATAAAAGGATTAATTGTATTAGATATTATATTAAAACACTGTTATTAAAGAGATGGAAAACTATAACAATATAATCAGTTTTAACTGCAAGTCGCTTAAGAGATCAATAGAGGGTATAAGATTACTAAGCGAAACAGCTGACGTGATTGCATTACAGGAAACGTGGTTGTTGCCCTATGAATTGCCCCTACTAGGTACTATAAGTGACAATTTTGGATACACAGGCACTTCGGCAGTAGACACTTCGGCAGGTATCCTTTCCGGTCGTCCGTACGGTGGTGTGGCGTTACTGTATCTCAAAAATGCATTTAGTAAGGTGTCAGTGATTGAGTGTAACAATGTTCGGATATGTGGACTGAAGCTAACCGTAAGTGACAGTAAAACTCGTATGATAATTTTGTTGATTTTAATGATTGTTTAAGCGCATTGCACACTATAGTTGAGGTGGAAGAGAATAGCGGGGTTGAGGCCTTTTACATGTTAGGAGACTTCAATGCTCACCCTAATGAACTTTTTATAATGAAATGTTGAGCTTTTGTGAAGTCCAAAATTGGATATGTATTGACACAAACTTATGTGCCAATAATACATATACATTTCATAGTGACGCTCATGGTTGCAACAGGTGGTTAGACCATTGTATCATCACTGAATCAGCACGAACTACAGTTATGAATGTATATGTACAATATGACGTGTTTTGGTCGGATCATTATCCCTTAGTTGTGCAATGTAATTTGAACAACATTACATCTAAAATAGCTGCAGTAACATCCAGCGTAGTTAGCAATAGAGTTAAGTGGGGTCTTAGAAACAACGATCAAATAAATCAATATCATGCATTGTGTGATGCTGAATTTAGAACTATCGGAATACCCCCAGAAATGATTAGTTGTTGCGATAAGTACTGTAATAATAGAAGTCATCAAGCTATTCTTGATAATATGTATGATAAAATTTGTAAAAACATTGTCATACGGAGCTGCTATATCATATAAGAATAGAATTTTCAAAAAATCTAACCACATTATTGGGTGGAATAAGTATGTTAAGGGGCCTCGCAAAGAGGCGCGATTAAAATATCAAATGTGGGTTCTTGAAGGACGTCCCCCAAAGGGTAAAACATATAATGAGATGACAGAAGCTAAAAAAATTTTTAAGTCCAAATTAAAATGGTGTCAGGATAGGCAGAATCAGTTTAAAATGGACCAACTTGCTTCTAATCAGGCTACCAAAGATTTCAAAAAATTTTGGAATAATACAAAGAGCCTCAATGTTAAACCGACCTTCCCAGTATATATTGGTGATGCAAATGAGCATAATGAAATTGCGAATAATTTTAAAAACCATTTTTGTATACGGTCACCCCTGCATTCCGATCTGTACAAGGTGAGCGATGCTGAGGTCTTAAATACGTACGAAAACATAAAAATACCGGCCAAGTGCATTTCGGATATTATTTCAAAAATGCAACGTGGAAAATCTCCTGGGTATGACAGTCTCAGCATCGAGCACTTTAAGTATGCTGGTGTTCATCTTCCGCGTGTTCTCTCTCTGTTTTACACTTTGTGTATAGGTCATTCATATTTACCGGAAGCATTAATGCGAACTATTGTCATCCCTGTTGTGAAGAATAAAACAGGTGACACTTCTGACATGAGCAACTACCGTCCCATATCCCTTGCTACTACCGCGGCTAAGATACTTGACAGCTTACTCAATAAGCAACTTGGTAATTATATTCAAATCCATGATGCGCAATTTGGTTTTAGAACTGGTACGTCAACGGAAAGTGCTATATTAACCTTGAAGCACACTGTCGGGTACTATACCAATAGGAAAACCTCAGTATTTGCCTGCTTTCTAGACTTGTCTAAGGCGTTTGACCTGGTGTCATATCCAGTACTGTGGGACAAGATGAGAAGTGCAGGAGTGCCAGAACGGTTCACTGCCCTAATCAAGTATTGGTATAACAATCAAAAAAATCAGCTGAGGTGGATGGATGCTCTGTCAGATGAATATCGATTAGAATGTGGTATTAGACAGGGAGGTTTTACGTCTCCGTTACTCTTTAATCTTTATATGAATCACTTAATTGAGGAGCTGAGCAGCACACACGTTGGATGTCACATAGATGAAACCTGTTGCAATAATCTTAGTTTCACAGATGATATGGTACTGCTTAGTCCCTCAATCGGAGGACTTAGGAAGCTTATTTCCATTTGCGAGACATATGCAGCGGTTCACGGCTTAAAATATAACTTATTAAAGAGTCAAGTTATGATATTTCGAACTCCAAAACACAAGTCACGAAATTATCCTTGCTTATTTCTCGCAAATAAAAAGCAAGAGATTGTTGATAAGTTCAAATATTTAGGTCACATCATTTCGAATGACTTAAGAGATGACTATGACATAGAGCGGGAGCGTAGAGCGCTGTCAGTGAGGAGTAATATGCTCGCCCGCAGGTTTGCACGAAGCACAAATAATGTTAAAGCGTTATTATTCAAAGCATTCTGCCAGTCTTTTTACTCGAGCAGCTTGTGGGTGACATATTCGCGCGGGGCTTATAGCGTTCTACGTCTCACATATAATAATGCGTTTAGGAGGCTGTTAGGGCTGCCGTGGCGTTGTAGCGCTTCTGGAATGTTTGCTGAGGCATGTGTGGACGGTTTCCATGCCATAATGCGCAAAAAAGCGGTCTCCATGTTGCAGCGTCTACGTGTAAGCAGTAACAGCATCCTAAAGATGATTGCTGCCAGAGCTGACTGTTCCTTCCAGAAACACTGGATACAGTTAGCTCTAGGTTTATAAATATATTTCACTAATAATACTAACGTAGTTCATAATCAATATTGTTACTAATAGATTTACTAATATATATGGAGATGTCTTTGAATTAAATAAATAAATAAAAATAAATATATGAATTCATAGCTAAAGCTATTTTCAGCTTTGTCAAAATCTTGTTTTAAAGGGATCGAACAATTTCTATCTTTATATATATATAATGAAAATTGTCTTTGTTTGAGGCTCTTTCAAGCCACTAACCACTGATTGTATCGACATGAAACTACCACTATTCGATGCAAAATTTCCTAGTTGGTATATGGCTACTTTTTTTTTCAATACCAACGTTTCTTTTAAAATTCGCCCAGCGAAGCGGGCGGGATCGGCTAGTGATATTTATAATATATGAGTAATTGAGTAGTTTAATGAAGTAGCTAATTTATAACTTAAAGTAATTTTGCTTCTTTTGTTTCTCTTAATACGTTTTTATCCCATTAACTTTCCATTATGTTTATTCCGTTGCAGAATAATAAAAGTTTCGCAATGCAATAAAATCCACTAGAAAATCAGTTTTACTAGAACGCGAAAGAAAACTTATAATTTTTGTGCGTGACAATTTTTATGTTGTTCTACAGCTATGACGGCAGTTAGTCACGTAAAAAAATGCAATGATATTGAATCATTGAAATATACGTTGTCACCAATTTTCTGGTTTATTATATAACCTATGGCATGATAGCCGTAAGATTACCATTTAGATTTGAAGGCAATATATACATTTTTAAGTTCACATTATATTATTCTATATTTTTATTAACATTCCTTGAGTAAGGAGTTTACTCTTGAAATATAATAATAATATGTGGTATTCCATATACTTTTACGATAGTGTATCATAATACTATTTCAATAAGAAATACAATAGTTAAGCATATACACATTAGTCTCTTGACACAGTAGGCACATACTTATAACCTAAGCTTAGAACACACAAATATCCGATGGGTAAACCTCTCAAGCTGTAGATAATATAGAGAAGCGATACTAACACAAGCGACCAGACTCACCGGTTGACTCGGCTCAAGAAAATAAGATATTTGATATATGTTGAGGAAATTAATTTCATATATTATTAGATACACAATCGGCGTAACGGACAGTCCAAAGTGCGCGATAAAACGGTCATTCACGTTAAGTAAAAAAATTTAACGTTAAAATTCCTCTAAAATACAAGGTCCCAAGAGATCCCAGATGGGCTCTGAATTTGTGGAAGATGGAATGGTGGTAAAGGCCTTAATTTCTGAAAAATAAAATCCCCTCACACATATTACAAAAATAAGGAGCTCGACTAAAATTAATGAGGTATAAAATGTACAAAAGGAGACAAGTAAATATCAAATATCACTATCGAATTTAAAAGACCACGATGTTCACGACTCAGTTTCCATGATCCGTGAGTGTTTGACGTTTGCACGAAGGATTGTATTAAATGCATGTTAAATTTTCAGTATGTCTCGTTCATGTGGAAATATTTTATATCACAGATAAAATGTTACCGAAAATTAGTTTGGGGCATAAATGTAATATTTCAAAACATATTTTAAGTCAATAGAATCATGTTAAATTTTGTTATTGTAATTATGTAATGGACTTTGTTGGAATTTCATTTCTAGCAGTATCGATTGTACCACTTTTGTAATGGACAAAAATGTATATTATGATACCTAGTTTAAAAAGCAATTGTCGTACAATTTAAAACTGAATAAGAAAAGAAAATCTAAGAATTTTAGAAGGACAGACTTCTAAAAATGAAACATTAGCAACAGCTGTCACAAGTATCTGTGTAAGAATAAAATAACATGAAAGGAGAAAGGAAGAGAAAATAACTATACTTCTTATTGATATTGTAAACTTTAGGTTTATTTCGTAATCGCTTAGTATAATTATTATGTTATTAGATATTTATGAAGCTAAAACAATGTTTATGGCTGATAATGGTGTTAATTGACATTTAAAATAAAATTCTAGAAAAAAATGATAACTAAAAAATGATAGCAAAAAAATATTAATATTTCCACAATATAGTAGAATAATTATTCTACCAAATTTAATAAAACCGGATATATTGTCACATAAAAATTAATAAATAACATATTTGAAACCGTACAAGAGGTATTCGGATTAGATACGCATTTACCATATAAGTGAATTGTAAATTATAACAGCATTGTTTATGTAGGAATGCATAAGACAACCCGTGCGACAACTGAACAAAATTACTTATGCACATTTCTTAACTACAGCTCTATTCAAAGACTTTCCGGGTAGTTCCAGCACGT
The DNA here is from genome assembly GCA_949711755.1 of Leptidea juvernica. NCBI lineage: Eukaryota > Metazoa > Arthropoda > Insecta > Lepidoptera > Pieridae > Leptidea > Leptidea juvernica. The sequence goes on from CATIXQ010000014.1 coordinate 11,381,597, forward strand.
CTCGGTAAGCAATGTATCGTCAATACTTAGTTGTTCTCGTCTTACATTACAAAGAGACATTATCCTGGTTCTACTTAACACATTTTCGCTCTGTAACCCGATATTTTATATGGAAAATATTAGCTTCACGTCACGTACATGTTTTATGAAAATTGAATATACGTTCACAAAAATCTTCACCTTTTTGCTCTTAATAGTAATTTTCATTATTATTACAAAAAAAAAATATATTATTACTAGATATATTATTTTTTCAAATAAGGGTTTGCTTGTAACTAATTCTAGTAGGCTTCATAAGACACATAATAGCTTTATGACAATATATGTATACACTTTTATAATAAAGTTCCAGCCACTGTTCAGGCATTATCTACATCATGTTACAAAATACCCCGTAAAAAATATAATTAATTATCAAAGCCAAATATTTTGTCAGGGAACCAGATTATTAAACAGTACAGTCTACGTACCTATTTTACCTAATAATTGTCTACTTGAAAAGTTTTTCAATTTTTATTCATAATGTTTGCTACCTCACTACAAGGATGTCATTATACTCAAGTACCTACTGGCTTCAAAAATTGTCGAGTTGGAAAAAATAGTTATGTCGACGACAGTGTATTTCTCCGATTGCGGAACGGTTGCCGAGATGGAACAGCGTGTTGGATCGGTTTTTGAATCAAAAACACGAACGAGGTGCGAAACGTCACACAAGCCATAATACGCTGACGAGCGAGGTTATGTTTTGAGCAAGGCGGAGCACACTTTGAGCCGTTTCTGTAAATTTGACGTTTATTATGAAAAAGTAAGTGTTCGTTCAGGTTGTTTCGTTAGGTTAGATCTTTTTGTCGTTCCTCTAATTAGGTAGAAATGTAGGTACATTCTGCGTAGTTTACTACTTAATTTTACTGAAATAGGGTTAGTTAGAGGTAGTTTTGTAACAGCCTGTATAAATAAATTTAAAACTCTTATTTGAAAAAATGGCTGTGTCGTAGATCCTCAACAGCTGAATATCTAAGTGATTGGACAGCCTGGGACTAAATTGTGATTATTTTATAGCAATAGCATTGACAGTAAAATATAGTATATTATATTAAGAAGAGCGCAAAAAAAGAATTGCTGGCAGAGTTTCTGGCGCCGTTTCTAATCTCTCAGAGCGATTTTATTCCTAAGCGGTGGTAGTGTTAGAAATTACATCAAAAATCCTATCCGTGATAAACGTTCCGTGTAGTCGTAAAACTATTTTTAACGGTTGACGGAAATAAATCGGATGACGGAAGCCGGACCTGGTGATCCCAAACTATCACAGAAATAGTTCTACCCATACTTCGGACCGTGTTTTCATGTCTTTCATTTCTGTGTTTCAGCCTGCAGCGTAACGCGATAGCGTATGGTCAGTTGTAAGTGTGTGATAGGTTGTTTACGTTTATTTAAAACTACCCACTATGGTTGTTAAGAAGTGCTTAAAATGAAAAAAAAAAATATCACCAAAAAAGTGCCAGGCCTGGAATGCAGTAGATGTGACAAGATTGTACATGCTGATCCCGAGTGTTACAAGCTTTCCAACAAGCAACTGAAAACCCTTCGTCATTCCCCTGGAATTTAATAGTGCTGTGAAGATTGTTTAAAACAAATTTCTCGCCGGTCGTCTTTCATTATTCCAGATGACAGCGGTGATGACGATGAATCTGATTCGGAATCCATTGCGAATGTTCAAACTATTAATACGAAAAAGTTAATAGAGGGCATTGGTCGCGAGGTGAAAAAAGCATTTCGAGAAGAACTTATTAATCTTGAGTCGTCACTGGCGTACCTAAGTGAACAAATGAACACAATGCAGCAATCTATGAAAAAGCAAGATACCCTTATCAAAGATCTACAAAACAAAAACCTTCACCTTCAAAATTCCAACAAAAGTATGCAATTAAGAATATCGGTACTGGAGCAAGAGATTAAGGATTTTGAACAAAAATCTCTTTCATCATCTTTGGAAATAGCTCGACTTCCCGAAATTCCTCCGGGCAGCATAATCAAAGTGGTGGAAACTGTGGCTTCCAAATTGAACGTTGACCCAGCTGATGTCCAGTCTTCACAACGTCTACCGGGTTCAAAGACTAGACCAGGAGTTATCCTGCTGGAGTTAAAGTCGAAAGAATGCCGGAAAAAATGGATTGATGCTGGAAGGGAGAAATTACTCACTGTTGGACACATAGTACAGGGCTTCCCGAAAGAAAGCGTTGAAAATCGTGGTTTAACAAATACATGGTTTGTACAGGAAACATGAAGTACTACAACAAAATCAATTTGGATTCCAGGCTGGGAAGAGTACTTCAAACCTTTTATCAAAATTTACTGACGAAGTGAATAGTCACTTAAATCTTAAAAAACACGTTTAGTATTATTTATAGACTTCTCTCGCGCCTTTGATACTTTGTTGCATAATCAACTTATTCAGGAGTTAGACTTGTGGAGTCCGTGGTCCATTACTGGAATGATGCAGTGACTATCTAAAAAATCGGACATACAAAGTGAAAAAAGACAATACGTTGAGTAAGCCAGTCATGGTGAGAAAGGGCACCGCTCAAGGTTCAGTATAAGGGCCGCTTCACTTTCTTTCATACGTCAATAACATCAAAGATTGTATAAAATACTGCACTTGTTTCCAGATTGCGGACGACACTTGTCTCGTAATCGCGGACAAAGATCCAATGAAGGCTTGTGATTTTATACAACAGGACCTCAATAACCTTACCCGGTGGTGTCATGATGTAGGCCTTGTTCTTAATCCAAATTAAACTAAGCTCTTATTGATAAAATCACCGTTTATTAAAAAATTACCAATCAAAAACATAATAGCTCACGAACATGTCTGCCTACATAAAAACTATCACTCATGTAAATGCACACCCTTGGATATAGTAAGATCTCACACATATCTTGGGTTAATAATAGATGATAAATTTAAATGGAGTAATCATGTTGACTATGTATGCAACAAACTTAGACAATTCCTTGCAAGTATCTCAATTCTTAAAAATCGAATACCCTATAAAGTCAAAATAATGCTCTATAACGCCTTAGCCGAATCGTACGTTCAGTATCGACTGAGCAGTTACTGTCGGACTTACAATTCGTACCTTGACAAAATTAATAAAATACAAATTCAAATTCTTAAAAAAATAGTATCAAATCAAATTAAACGTAAATTTCAAGGTAACGAAAGCGGGCTATTTAAGCATTGCCAAGGGTTGTCAATATTTAAGCAAATTGAATATTCAATACTAAAGGAAAATTATTTTAATAATAAATTAAAAACAGGCATAGGTCACCCCGTGTACGTATACGCGCGCTGTTAGTCTAAACCGGCTGCACATGCCTCGGGCATCCAATGCGTTCGGTGAAAGAACAACAGCTTACATAGTACCTAGACTGATTAATAAACTGCCACGTGACTTGACGGAGTCGTTGACTGAGACTAATTTAAAACAGAATTTAAAAAAATACTTTTTAAGACTTGACTGACCACCGATCAACTTATAGTGCTTAACTATTAATTATATCAAGTACTTTTACTTTTATTTGTTTAATTATAATGTGTAGCTTAGTTTCAAACGATTGTGAACAATTTTTTCTTTTATTAATTTAACTCTGTTGGTGTAGACTTAATTTAGCAATTGTACAAACCTCAGTGGTTTTTATTGCTTTGAAACCGCAATGTAAAATTTGATTTTTTTTTATAAATATAAAAAAAAATGTATACGGATCGGATTCAGACCGGACGTATTCAATTTTCCCATCATGTATCAAACATCCAACATGGCGCGAGCGTGATGGAGTTTTCTCTTGAGTACAATTTTAAGTTAGCTTGATGTAAGGTTGTGCAAACGCTGAAAATTTTATTAAGGACTAAGAATGAAGCTGTGTCTCCATCGTAATTAATGGAATTGGTATCAGATAGTAGACTCGGCTAAATGATGATGACTCCAATAAATTCATAATTTCTTTTCATTCTTTGTTCCCAAGGCTGAGCTGCAATAACATAGTAATAACATATAATATTACATTTTCCTGCTCTTGCGTCTTTGTAATTGTAATTTTAGAATATTTTATGTCATCAGTAGTGTGTGGGACCATGCTACATTTAGGGTAGAGGTTTCATATATTTTCGATAGGATTAGAAGATCAAGACCCTATGAGGGTCTTGATCAGTACAATCATATTTCAAGCAGCTTATTTACATATTTCCCATGAAATACTTTTTACCGTGAACCTCGACTGACTTGTTTCTGACAGTACATATACGAAATGGGCTGAATCTGAGTGACAGATCTTAAAATTTTCAAATTTGTCATTTTTCGTTCAATTAAATGATGATCAAATTGTACAACATCGTTGGATGGGTTAATTGTTGAATAAATTCAAAAATCAAGTTTCGTGATTTAATATTTCACTTCCAGTGAAAAGGGCCATTATTATTTAAATTTACATTCATTATTCAACTTTCATGGACATCAAATTTAATACATACTTAATTTGAATATTTTTTGAACTCAGCATTATATTATGACTTCTTATATTTATTTATAAACATATAACAAATAATATGAAAAAATAATTGTAGAAGTAATATTGTGATAAACTGTATATTTCTGAAACACTGCATATATTATATGCACCGTACACATAAAACCGTTATAAAAGTGTCATTAAACAAGAATAAAGGAAAACTGAATGTAGTTGAAAATTTTCCAATATTGTTTCGTAGTTTAATAACAAACAATTTGCAAGTAAAATTGGAGCAGAAGAGTGGTTCATAATAAATTGATCGATTATTCATTAAATGTTGATATATTGTTATTAAGCTTTAGGCTTTTTAAGTACCTGAAGGTATAAAAATATAAGGATATGAAATCTCTGACAAACGAAACATCTGATGGTAACTCAACAACCCGCCCTTATTACATACTCATATAAAAAGTAATGTTCTATAACGCGTTATTCGAATGGAAAGTTCAGTATGGACTGAGCAGCTACAGTCGTACTTTCAATTCGTACCTTGATAAAACATATAAAATTCAAATTCAAATTCTTAAAAAAAAATTATATCGAATGTTTTTCAAGGATATTGTTATATGTAGTATGTTATGCTTCCACGTAATGATAGTTTTAATTTTATGTAGTCATAGTATTGTAAATATAGTTATAAGATTTGTTTTGTTTGAATAATATATAAATACATTTTTTGTTATTTTTAATGTTATTTGTAAAAAATATTATATTCTGTGTTAATAAGTGTAATTGGTTATAGGCCGTTCTTGTTAACAAAAAATAAATTAATGTATGTTATGGTAAATAGTTGTATGTTGGAGTTTTCTGTGTTTTCTGGTTACCTAAGAGTCCGGTAACACCACAGAACAGGTAATCTTGTTAAACTTTTCTGTCTGGTAACACTCCTGTGGTTTCTTTGGTGTTGCAAGAAAGGGTGGGCAACAGTGATCACCTAACATCAGCTGAAACGTGCAATCGTTTGTTCTCCTCTTTCAAAAAAAAAGGAATGGTTAAAAATAAATATACTTATTCAGATAGCAATATAGGTTGAAAATGTATTGAAAATATCCTAACACAGATTGTTCAAAGACGTTCTTTGTAGAATTTTGTTTCGCTAAATAGTACTTGTATGTCTTCTACGTTTACTTTATCAGTGTTCAAGTGAGCTTTGTCGCAGAGAACGTTACTAGTCGATAGATTTAGATTTTTTGTGTATTTTTTAAAATTGGAATATTCTTGAATTTTTCTTTTTGAGGTAGATTCTATGAATAGAATACAATCATAATAATGACACTTCTTTTCCGGAGAAAGTGGATAGCGGCGTGTTAATTTCTTTGTTTATTACATTGATACTTAATGAGGGTACAAATGAAAGCGTTTGTGTGTAGTAAAAAACAAGACTTAATTTTTATGTCGAATAATTTTTAAATCAATAAATTTAATTAAACATTGGACTATGTTTCTATTCTATGTAAAACTTTTATTCTTCTGCTATTGAAATATAATGATACCAGTCTAAATATATTTTTGTATAAACAAATATAATACAATAAAATATAATACAATAAAATATAATACAGTAAGCCAAAACAACAATACACACACAACAATAACATACATAAAGGCTACATTACAAAATAATTTCTCATTATTTATAAAAAAAATCATTGGTGGCGCAATAGTTACAACCGTTGACTCTCGTTGCTCCTGGTTCGATACTTGTCACCGATATTTATTTTTGAATTCTAATGTACATAATATATTCGACGCTGGTTTGTTATTACCCCTCAAAAAAAAGTTTGTGTGTTCTTATGACCGCACCCAAGAAGTTATTCTATAAAATTCTTATAAAAACAAGACTGTGATAAATATAAAACCAATGAAAATATTATTAAAGCACATAATTTACTTAAATAAAATTAAGTTGTTTTTATACAATAAGCGAAACTTTATTTTCTTTATTTTTTTTTTATATAAAATGAAATTATATATTTAAATTTATTTAAATCTCGTCCATTCCTTGTGGCTCAGTAGACACATTATGAGTTACAAGAGGCTTGGAAGCTGAAGTATGATGCAAATGGTCTAGTTAACCAGCTAACGTCAGGGTGTCTAATTTGCATGACGATATTATGCGGGCACATCGTAAAAAATCATTCTGATTTTTCCTTAACGTGCCATAACAATTATACCTTCAAAAAATCAGCCTAAATTGGACATAAAACAAAACTTTCTCTACAAGTAGCCTTATCATGAATGGGTAAATGATTGTGGACAATTAATCAAGTCCTGGTCACTACGACCAGAGGTGATTCCTTTTCAAGGTTTACTTCATCGTTAGCTGAAGTAAGCCATCAATCCTAACCTTACAGCTCTGCCACTGACTTTCGTTATTTATAAGAAAATATCTTCACAACGCATGTATTTATACCTTCCTACTAACCGTAGAATTCTAACTAAGAAAGTTCTAGAAGTAATATAACAGACTTAAATATGTCAACAGACCAACAGTGAGTAAGTGATATATAGTATTAATCGGAAGATGAATAAACGCGTAAATATTATATATATTCAGCATACCAAATTGCGGACACTTACAATGCTAATATTGTAGTATACAAATTAGTATATTTAATCGGTAATTTTTAATAAAATGTATGTCCACAATTTTTAACGATATCTGGATTTATTCGACGTATTGCCGTCACTTTAAAGTCAGTTTTTGCACACGTCAATATCCGGAGAGTTGCAAGCATGCTTTG
>CATIXQ010000014.1:11389406-11414229 GCA_949711755.1 Leptidea juvernica
ATGAGCTATTTGGATTAGATACACGTTTAAGATAATATAAATGAATTGTAAATTATAACATTATTGTTTATGTAGGAATGTATAAGACAACCCGAGTGACAACTGGACTAAATAACTCATGCACAGTTCTTAACTACAACTCTATTCAAAGACTCCGAGTAGTTCAGGCACGTCTCAGTGAGCAATGTATCGTCAACACTTAGCTATTCTCATCTTACATTGCAGTGACATAATCCTGTAACTTCTTAACACATTTTTGCTGGGTAACCCGATATTTTATATGGAAAATATTGGCTCCACGTCCTTCAAAGAAAAATTAAGAAATAAATATTATGACTGTTCATTGTCAGTACGTGACCTATTTGCTCTAAATAGTGATTTTTATTTATATAACACTAGAAATAAGGGATTGCTTGTAACTAATTCTAGTAGGCTTCATAAGATACATAATAGCTTTAAGGGTAAATGTATACGCTTTTATAATAAAGTCGAAGCTACTGTTCAGGCATTATGTATAAATAAATTTAAATGTTTTATTAAGAAATGGCTCTGTCGTAAATCCTACTACTCCACAACTTATCTAAGTGATCGGACAGCCTGAGACTAGATTATGATTATTTTTTAAGCAATAGCAATGACAGTACAATATTGAATATTTTATAAAAAAGAGCGCAAAAAAAGATTGCTCACGTGGGTAATGGTCACGTGTCCCCGCCTCGGCGGGGTCACAGGCGAGGTAAGGTTGGTCCCCTAAGGGGAAGGTGCTCGGCCATGCTGACGGGGTAAGAATGGGTGGAGGACCTGGTGGATTGGATCGATCTACCAGCCATCCATCTCGAGCTCCCGATGTCGAGCAAGAGGCCAACCAGCTGAACCTATATTTCCTTCGTAGCCCTGATGGTTAAGTTAACCATCCCCAGGTGCGGGCTCCGTGGAGGGTGGGGAACGCGGGGAATGAAATCTAACCCGGTTTTAACATGGAGAACAACAGATCCAATAAACCCCTTAAAATGGGACCTGGAGGGAAACCAAAAGGTACCATAACTGGTTCCTTGGTGGTAAAATCTACCAAGGATACTAACACATCCGGAGAGTGTTCAGCACCTACTGGCACCGGGAGCATACTGGCGAAAGAGCCATCATAGGCCCAACCGTCTATGGGCACAGACACTGCGCAAGTGGTGCCTGCCCAAGCAGTCAGTAGACTGGAGGCTGGTTGGACCCTCGTGTCCTACAAGGGCCGAAAGCAAGACAAGCCCTGTATAAGGGAAAGTCAAACGCAACCGGCACCTACGAATCACCATCGTCCCAACAGGAGACAGAGGCGCATAGCAGCCCGCCTTCGCAAGGCCGAAGCTCAAAACGCCAAAGCCCCGATGGCCTCCTCAACAACAGAACCTCAACCCAGCACCTCTCGTGGTTCAGAAATACCGGGGAACCAAACCCGAATTGATTCCAGGAAGGCCCCAACAACCAACAACCGAGGGCCTCCTTCCAACAAAGTCAGTGCCGGAGCCCAACCCTCTGTACTGACCTTCTCCCAACGTTCTCGTCTGGACGATACTAACTCTCCAAGGGGAGACCATAAGAGGGCAAGACTATTGAACCGGCCTAAACCTACCACATATGCCAACGCCGCGAAAACAGACCCAGTTGTAGCAATAACATCCGTCACAACAGGGCACATAGACGCAAATGCAGTCCAGTTTATACAAAACAAACTTGAAGACAAGCTGATGGCCGCTATGCTGGCTGCTATAAGTGAGGAGAGAGAAGGTCTTGCTTTTCTGGGCAAGCCAATCTATGACGGGGGCGTCCTGAAACTGTGGTGCTCCAATCTCAACACACTTGAGTGGCTTAAGGCAGCGGTCCCAGAAATAACACTACCAAATGGAGACAGCCTAACTGTAAAGAACATGTGGGAAGTCCCTAACCGCATAAGGTGCGGCATCCTGCTGCCTGGAGTGTGGAGGGACACCAAGGCGATCGGTGGCATGCTTAGGTTCCAAAACTCTTGGGCCGAGGTAGACTGCTGGTTGCTACATGCTCTTCACCATCACAATGATGACACATTCATCATCGTAAGCGTTCCGGAGGAGAAAATCCCCAGAATAATGGAACATGAGCGCCGGCTATCGTTTATGCTGGGCTCAGTTTACATGAAATTCCAGGGGCCAGGTGGAAAATTTATTGAGACCCCCCCCTCCAAGGATGCTAACGATGAGGCTACTATTCAACCTGCAGAGCCAAACGAAGGCCACAACACTGCACCACCGGAACCGATGGAAACACAAGGGAATAACCCAGCAGACGGAACCTGTGCCACAAGCTCCCCTTCTGAGGAAGCGCTCGACAGCCTGAAGGAGCTCGAAGAGCTTCTGGTTTCGGGCACCAAGGGCGATGCCGACTGCACTAAGGGTATCGAATAACTCTGCACCAGGGACGGTGAGGAGGGCTTGCTATCCAAAGATGGCATCCCCTTCTAAGTGCAGTTTTATACAAATAAACCTCCACCATAGTGAAACCGCAACGGCTCAACTTCGGAAATTGTTGGAGGTTAACTCTGCTGCTCTCGCCCTAATCCAGGAGCCGTGGGTTAGACGAGGCCGCATTTGCTATCTCTCCAATATTGGAGGTAAGATTATACATTACTCAGGGCCAGAACATCCTAGAGCCTGTATTTACATTTCAAATAACCTACATGTGCAATCCCTAACAGACTATTGTTCCAGAGATTTATGCGCTATAAAACTACTGGACCAACATACTCACCAGAAAGCGATAGTGATCGCCTCAGCATACATGCCGGATGGAGAAGAACCACCGCCAGAAGCTCTCGTCAGACTGGTGAACTATTGCGAGACCACCAAGAGCGAGCTGATAATAGCTGCAGACTGCAACGCACATCACCCGCTCTGGGGCATGCAGACACCTAACGAAAGAGGTAAGCAACTTACTGAATACCTTTTCACTACTAACCTTAATATTTTAAATGTACGGTCAGAACCCACCTTTATTAACAAGAGGAGCAAAACAATTATTGACATTACCCTGGCAACGGAAGGTATGTCTAATTCTATATCCAACTGGCATGTCTCGAAAGAAGCATCTTGCTCAGATCACAGATGGATACTCTTTAACCTGAAGGTAAACACTACTAAACCGTCGCCCAGGAGGAAAACCCGCAGAACGAACCTCATCCAATATAAGATGATGATGGAATCACGTCTGAATGAGAGAACACTCTCTGACAAGATAATCGGCGTTGATAACATCGAAAAACAAGTATCACAAATCAGTGATCTCATGATAGCCAGCTATCACGCTACATGCCCCCTCATCTCCCCCCAATCTGACAAACCTAAACCCCAGCCATGGTGGGGACCTGAACTGGAAAGGCTCAGGAAAAAAGTGAGGAGACATCTAAACCGCGCAATGAACACAGGCGAACAATACGACTGGGATATCTACAAGGAAAGTAAGTCTGAATACAAGAAACGCATCAGATACAGAAAATCTGAAAGTTGGCGTAAATACTGCAATGGCATTCAATGCCAAAACCAAGCAAACAGGGTAAGAAGAATGGTCTCCAATCAACCTAGACACATTCTGGAATCCTTGCGAAAACCTGATGGTACTTTCACTAACTCACCGGAAGAAACAGAGCGTGTATTAACAGAAACGCACTTCCCAGGCTGCAAAATAACGCAGCAAAGTGGACGCACGGAGTGGGTGGTTGAAAACACAACTGCTGAAGAAGCTGACTGGCAACTGGCCCATAAGGTTGTGACGAATGATAAGACGTAGTGGGCTATAAATTCCTTCCACCCCTTTAAATCGGCGGGACCGGATGAGATCTATCCAGCTTTATTGCGGGGAGGAGAGTCCCTTCACATCCGGTTAACTAACATTTTCAGGGCATGTCTAGCGCATGGATACATCCCCAGGAAATGGAGGGAGGTGAAAGTAATCTTCATACCGAAGCCGGGTAAAAGCGACTACTCTAATGCTAGATCATACAGACCCATCAGTCTCACCTCTTTTGCCTTGAATACCCTAGAAAGACTGTGCGAAAGAGAACTGAGGGAAAATTACCTGCGGAATATACCCTTACACCCCAATCAACATGCGTACAGTCAAGGTAAATGCACTGAATCTGCACTACACGCTGTAACGAACGTTATAGAAGGTGCACTTTCGGGAAAGATCTTTTGTCTAGGAACCTTCCTGGATATCGAAGGAGCTTTCGATAAGACAAAATTTACAAAAATGAAAGAAGCCCTACAACGACATGGTGTATGTACAACTCTGACATTATGGATTGAAAACATGCTTAAGCACAGAGTAATTTTACTCGATGAAGGTGAAACGCAGAAAGCTATAGTTGCATAAGGCTGTCCCCAAGGAGGTGTAATCTCACCTCTTCTATGGAACTTGGTTGTTAATGATCTGATTGCCACCCTCAACGAAAACCACTACTATACTGTAGGCTACGCAGACGACCTAACTATACTGATATGCGGAAAGTTTGCCAATACTGTATGTGAAGTAACAAATGCGGCACTTAAAATCGTGGAAAAATGGTGCAAAGATAACGATCAGACAGTTAACCCAACAAAAACGGAACTGGTATTGTTCAACAATTGAAACTGTTTAACACTGAACTCCAATTAACAAGCGAAGTAAAGTATTTAGGCGTAATACTTGACAGCAAACTAAACTGGGGCGCCCACATAGATGCGAAAATTAATACGGCTACAATATCCTTCTGGCAATGCCGTAGAATGATAAGGAAGACATGGGCTTGCCCCGAAAATCGTACTATGACTTTACACAGCTGTGATACGGCCTGTGATATGTTATGGTGCAGTAGTTTGGTGGTCACGCACTAGACTTAGAACCACGTGTAATAAACTACAACGATTTCAAAGACTGGCATGTATGGCTATCACAGGATGCATGCGTACTACACCTACTGCAGCCTCAGAAACAATGCTAAATCTTCCGGCTCTACACGTCTTTATAAAACAAGAGGCGGCCTCCGCCGCAGTAAGGTTGAAGACACTAAATCTTTGGAGAACCAATCAACCCACACACCCAGAGGTCCTAACTGAGGTGATTGAAAAGGAGCCTCTGCTGCTCGCGGTAAGTGACAGGTCTCCAAAGGAATACATATTCGATAAGAAATACAAAATACAGTTGTATGAAGAACCAAAAGAGGACTTTAATGTTATAGACCTCAGGATTTTCACCGATGGCTCGAAAACAAGATCTGGTACAGGATACGGAGTGTTCTCGGAAGATCTAAATATAAAAATAGCCGCACCACTAGGAGCTCAGAAAACTGTCTTCCAAGCAGAGTGCATGGGTATCATAGAAGCGGCCACAGCTACTTTGGCACGAAAGGTAAAGGATTACTCAATCCGCATCCTCTCAGATAGCAAATCAGTACTACAAGCTCTACAAAGCAACACTATCACCTCAAGGCTAATATACGACTGTCACCAGTATCTGACGGAGTTATGTGCAAATGGCAACCAGGTAACTCTTCAATGGATAAAGGGTCACAGTGACTCACGCGGCAACGATGCTGCGGATGAACTGGCCAGGAAAGGCTCGGAGATGATAGCAATAGGACCAGATCCAATCGTCCCCCTCCCCTCTAGATGGCCTACAATGGTCATACGAGAACATACCAAGGAATTACAGAGTAAATACTGGACGGAAGTGAGAGGGTGTAGACAAGCAAAAGAGGCCCTACTCCAAGTAGACTTCAGGCTCTCTCGCAAGCTACTAAAACTCCCACGCCAAAGATTACGTAAATTAACCCATGTTATAACGGGCCATGGCCCTTTTAACAAACATCTGTTTAGTATAGGTGTCACCGACAGCCCGCTGTGCAGAGCCTGCATGGAGGCAGAAGAGACGGCCGCACACATCATTCTGGAGTGTAGGAGTGTGGCCACTTACCGGGCCAAACACCTGGGGTCACCGAGGACTCTCCCCGAGGTCATGGGTGACATCAGAGGTTTGATTAACTACCTTGAGGAGCTGGGATGGCAAGATTAGCTGCCCACCTCACCACGCAAAATAGGCGCGCCATAGTCGTCGAGTTGCGGATAGTAGCCCGTGATAACCTATAACCTATGACTTCTAATTTTTATTAATAAACATATTGTAGAAGTATATTGTTATAAACTGTATATTTCTCAAACACTGCATATATTATATGCACCGTACACATAAATCCGTTATGAAAGTGTCATTAAACATGAATAAAGGAAAACTGAATGTAGTTCAAAATTTTCCAATATTGTTTCGTAGTTTACCAACAAACAATTTGCAAGTAAAATAGGAGCAGAAGAGCGGTTCATAATAAATAGATCGATTATTAATTAAATGTTGGTAAATGGTTATTAAGCTCTAGGCTTTTTTAGTACCTCAAGGTATAAAAATATAAGGATAATGAAATTTACGAAACATCTGATGGTAACTCATCACCCCGCCCTTAGTACATACTCATATAGAGTCAAATTAATGTTCTATAACGCGTTTGTCGAATGGTAAGTTCGTACCTTAACAAAACATATAAAATTCAAATTCAAATTCTTAAAAAAAAAGTATCGAATCAAATGTTTTTCAAGGGTATTGTTATACGTAGTATCTTATGCTTAAACGTAATGATAGTTTTAATTTTATGTAGTCATAGTATGGTACATATTAGTTATAAGATTTGTTTTGTTTGAATAATATATAAATATTTTTTTTTGTTATTTTTAATTTTATTATTGTAAACAATATTATATTCTGTGTTAATAAGTGTAATTGGTTATAGGCCGTTCTTGTTAAAAATAAGTAAATTAATGTATGTTATGGTAAATAGTTGTATGTTGGAGTTTTTTGTATTTTCTGGTATGATGTATTATTTCTAATTTAATATTTGGTTTAATATTTAATTCTATTTGATTTGTTTGTTGTTTGCATATATTATTCTTGTCTGTTTGTAACTGTCACATTAAGTCTCCTGTTATGATTTGTGATCATGAGATAAATTTAATTAACTTATGCTTAACAATAAAATATAACATTTAGTTTTATTTTTATTTGCAAAATTATAAGTAATTTCTAAAACTTAGATTCAACAATGACTTGACAAGTTTTCAAGGAGATTTCTGCAGACTGCAAAGAAATTTTGGGTGGAGCTTTCTTGAGTTGTGATTGATGCGATACGAAAAATAGCTTATTTTTGTCGATTATCTTCAAAAAAAGTGCGTATGTACACCTAAGAGTCCGGTAACACCACAGAATCTTTTTAAACTGTTCCGTCGGTAACACTTCTGTGGTTTCTATGGTGTTGCAAGAAAGGGTGGGCAACAGTGATCACCTAACATCAGCTGAAATGTGCAATCGTTTGTTCTACTCTTCAAAAAAAAGGGAATGGTTAAAAAAATATATACTTAGTCACACAGTAATATAGGTTAACAATGTATTGAAAATATCCTAACACAGATTGTTTAAAGACGTTCTTTGTAGAATTTCGTTTCGCTCAATAGTACTTGTATGTCTTCTACGTTTACTTTATCAGTGTTCAAGTGAGCTTTGTCGCAGAGAACGTTACTAGTCGATAGATTTAGATTTTTTGTGTATTTTTTAAAATTGGAATATTCTTGAATTTTTCTTTTTGAGGTAGATTCTATGAATAGAATACAATCATAATAATGACACTACTTTTCCGGAGAAAGTGGATAGCGGTGTGTTAATTTCTTTGTTTATTACATTGATACTTAATGAGGGTACAAATGAAAGCGTTTGTGTGTAGTAAGAAAACAAAACTTCATTTTTATGTCGAATAATTTTTAAATCAATAAATTTACTTAAACATTGGACTATGTTTTTATTCTATGTAAAACTTTTATTCTTCTGCTATTGAAATATAATGATACCAGTCTAAATATATTTTTGTATAAACAAATATAATACAATAAAATATAATACAGTAAGCCAAAACAACAATACACACACAACAATAACATACATAAAGGCTACATTACAAAATAATTTGTCATTATTTATAAAAAAAATCATTGGTGGCGCAATAGTTACAACCGTTGACTCTCGCCTCGGTGCCCCTGGTTCGATACTTGTCACCGATATTTATTTTTGAATTCAAATGTACATAATATATTCGACGCTGGTTTGTCATTACCCCTCAAAAAAAAAGTTTGTGTGTTCTTATGACCGCACCCAAGAAGTTATTCTATAAAATTCTTATAAAAACAATACAGTGATAAATATAAAACCAATGAAAATATTATTAAAGCACATAATTTACTTAAATAAAATTAAATTGTTTTTATACAATAAGCGAAACTTTATTTTCTTTATTTTTTTTTTATATAAAATGAAATTATATATTTAAATTTATTTAAAGCTCGTCCATTCCTTGTGGCTCAGTAGACACATGAGTTACAAGAGGCTTGGAAGCTGAAGTATGATGCAAATGGTCTAGTTAACCAGCTAACGTCAGGGTGTCTAATTTGCATGACGATATTATGCGGGCACATCGTAAAAAATCATTCTGATTTTTCCTTTACGTGCCAAAACAATTATACCTTCAAAAAATCAGCCTAAATTGGACATAAAACAAAACTTTCTCTACAAGTAGCCTTATCATGAATGGGTAAATGGACAATTAATCAAGTCCTGGTCACTACGACCAGAGGTGATTCCTTTTCAAGGTTTACTTCATCGTTAGCTGAAGTAAGCCATCAATCCTACCCTTACAGCTCTGCCACTGACTTTCATTATTTATAAGAAAATATCTTCACAACGCATGTATTTATACCTTCCTACTAACCGTAGCATTCTAACTAAGAAAGTTCTAGAAGTAATATAACAGACTTAAATATGTCAACAGACCAACAGTGAGTAAGTAGTGATATATAGTATTAATCGGAAGATGAATAAACGCGTAAATATTATATATATTCAGCATACCAAATTGCGGACTCTTAAAATTCTAATATTGTAGTATACAAATTAGTACATTTAATTGGTCATTTTTAATTTAATGTATGTCCATAATTTTACACTGATTTCTTAATTTATTCGACGTATTGCCGTCACTTTAAACTCAGTTTTTGCACACGTCAATATCCGGAGAGTTGCAAGCATGCTTTGAATGTAAGGCGACAGTCATGCCGCAAAGAATTAGCTTTTATAAGATTTATATTACCTTCATATTAATATTTATATGCGACTAACTGAATAAGTGACAAAAGGAGTTCATCTACCTGGTGTAAAGCTACATCACCGCTACATTATAGTGTCAATATGATGTGAGAAGTTAATATATTTTGTACAAACCGGAACGTAACATTACAAATGAACTACTGTTTGGCGGCAAAAACCGTATCTTATATAAACAGATATAGTTGGATATAGTAATTGTTAAGAAAGCAATTTTAGCTATAACTAGTGTCTTATCTTATCTAATAGAAATTTGAATACACATTGAATGAACTCTCCTCACTAAAAATAATATCTACTCTTAGTTCAGCTTGCTATTAAGCGTATTTGATTTGTTATTTCCAAACTAAAATTTGTTTTATTATTTTATTATAATTAAGACTCAATTTCTTCACACATCGTTTGCGTGACGATAATATTGTTATACTGATTAGAATGTATCGCCAAAGTTATGAATTTTGACAATAAATTTTATGATACGTATTCCAATTTATAAGTTACAATAGTTGGAATTATTAAAGCTGGTGAAATTACGTTGAATTAGGTTCTGTTACGTTATAGACATGTAATAAATGTAAACGTAAGTATAATAAAATGAAATAGATACTGATGTGGATTCATCAATGTAAGCCAATATCGATAATATGTTTAACAATGTTGGTGAAACAATAGACTTTGGACTCTGGTAATTAATACACAATATGTATTTGTTGGCGATGTATTGTAATTATATTTATAATAATAGAATTGTAACTGATATTTCAGTGATAAGTTGTTGATTTAGTCGTGTATTAGAAAAGGCCACGATAATGTTTTTATTTCAAGCAAAATTTAAGTAGGTTCGGATACTTACCAGTGGAAGGCTCATATGCACAGGATGCCGGCTAGATTATGGGTACCACAACGGCGCCTATTTCTGCCGTGAAGCAGTAATGTGTAAACATTATTGATTTTGGTCTGAAGGGCGCCGTAGCAAGTGAAATTACTGGGCAAACAAGACTTAACATCTCAAGTCTCAAGGTGACGTGCGCAATTGTAGTACCGCTCAGAAATTTTGGTTTTTTCAATAATGATGAGCGGCACTGCATTTTAATGGGCAGGGCGTATCAATTACCATCAGGTGAACGTCCTGTTCATCTCGTTCCTTATTTTCATAAAAAAAAATTATATACTATTTGATCTTCGAGACCATGCTTATTATCAAATCAAATTTCGTTATTGTAGATCATTGTACCCTTTCACATTATATTTAATTTTACTTTCTCACATCCCATTTTATACGTTGACGAGGTCATCCCATCGAAATTAAACGAACTTTATATTAAATGATTATTCAACCCAGCATTTTCCATTAATGTAGCTAACGACTAAACAAGAATCTTAGGAAAAGTTGTTGTGTTTCAAATCAATCTTTTTATCTCTTTATAATTTCTTCAATATCGTTTCATTGTTCATTCTTTTATTTTGCAATTGCAATCTTTATACTGTTAAGACTTCATTTTTTTTTGTATAGTTTGCCAATATTTCGTTAACTACGTTTTCTTATTTCTTTGAATAATATTACAACAGTGAGTTTTGTGTAATAGATCCATCACAAAATCGTCACTTTTTTATTTTTAAATTACCTTGAATTACCAAAGATTTCGAAGCTTCCAGTTGTATTAAAAATTGTCATACCATTAAAATTTTGATGAATTGTATAGAATATTTCTTTGTCAAAACAAAAAAATCTTCATTACTTAGTAAATAATAAATGTAGTGTTAATAGATTTACTGCAACATTTACAATACGCTCACATTCACTTGTACGTTGAATGTACAATGAAGAGCAATGAAATGTTAATGAGCTTCTGTAATTATTGCTGACAGACATTAATTTCATTTGTATTAATGATTCTATTGCATTTATATTTTCACATCATATTAATTGTGACATGGCAGTAAAACGTAGGACTACAAACATAACAATATTTGCCGATTTGCACATATTTCATTGATTTCCACTATATTTCATCACATCAGTTTGATTGCTGTCAGCCAATAAAATGTGCAACCCTAGCTTTAGATTTATTACCTGGTCGTGACGTCATATTGTAATCTTTACACATAATAATATACTAGCTACCGACAGTCGTTGTTCCATTCATAGTAAAAAAACCCTTCTGGGCCGAATTTCGTAAAATGCGTAAAAAACTAATCCTTAAAATTCATAAAATTCTAAGCTGATTTACAGTGTGTTAGTTTAATACATAAATATAAAACAATTTAAAATATAAATAGCTTATTCGAAGTGGTCTTGATTGGCTGCAATACAGTCCTTTAAACGTTGAGGCAAGTTATCAATAGAAGCACGCACTCTTTCCATGGGAAAATTCTTCAATGCAAAATTATTCTGCCAATCGTACGGATTGGTTTAGGGCTCCAAATTTTCATGGCTTTTGGTAGTGGCACTTATCATTTTAGAATATAATATAATATTCAGTAGGCTTACGTACTGCATCTTAATGCATATACACTTTTTTGCCGTTTACTTCAGGCTGTAAGTGATTTTATGTGAACTTATATCCTAGGTGTAAATTAAATTAATGCGACCGAACGAAAGTGTATTACTTTTACAAAGGCAAAGGCGCCAATGCACTACTTACCAGTATATTGTCTAGCGGCCGTTTTCCATAACCTATCTATCTTTAATTTAACTTACTAGAGGTAGACAAATCTATCCTTTTACGCTTACTTACATTTCAATATACTATCGACATAAAGCATTGGACTATAACGGCTGTTCCCAATATTCAGTCTATCTCCGATTGTGGCCTACTTGAGATGAAATTCGTAACTATCGTTGACTTTTTTGTCCCATAATCATATCGAGGGTAACTCACCTTATTCGTAGACGCTGTCTGTCAATGGGAAGACGTATAGCTTACCAGCTATAGAAGTTTGTATGGAAATTGCAATTCACGCGTCCCAATATAAGGCGATAAAAATGGCTTATGAGGTATATTGGGACAGATTCAGATTATTGACACTTAATTAAAAATACAAAACAGTTTCTTTTTTCACGTAAGAATCGTTGGAAACATGATGAAATAAAAGATAAGGAAATACTAATATAACTAGCTAGGTCGCTTGGGCATGAGCACTAAAATCGCAACTTGAAGAATTGTATATGGGAGTAATTGAGATAGATTGAGTTGGCGGTCATTGTATCACGCTACAAAATTCGTTAACCAATACTTTTTCTGCTGCATGCTTTGAATATGCAGTCGGGCACTACCTACCCTAGTTATTTAGCGTTGGGAAAATCTTACTGAATTCGTGTTCATTCATTAGAAGTTTGGTTGTAGAATAGTGGAATCAAATTTAGATTCGTAATAAGATAGGCACTGCCTTATTGTCTATATGGTACGCATGCCCCTGGGTCATAAGGCAAAATGGGGCAGATTGAAAAATTGGGTCTCATCATTCTCGAATCGTGGTTATTATCTGAAAAGACATTTCAACTAGCAACGTCTATTAACATAATTTATTGCCCAATAGTTTTCTTCAGTTTTAGTTGTGAGTAAAGTCAAATGATTTTGCAAGTAAATTTTTTGATTCGAAAGCTATTAATATCTCTCTTGCAGTTATTCTGAATTACAAATATAAGTCCAGGGCCGAAAGTATAATAAAGCAGAACAACTTATACATAATTCACACGAGGGCTAATCATTTATGCCCAGGTCTGTGTATCTGAAACCAGAGCGAATCATGATGTGGGTCAGCTGTCCGACAGCCCAATCAAAATAACATTACCATTGATTTAGTGTTAATTAATGAATGGATTATTTTATGAGAACAGGAGAGAAACGAGAGTATGGTAACTTGATGGTAGGTGATCACTGCCGTCCATATTCTCTTGTGTCACCAGAGGAATTAAGATGGATATACGCGCTTTCTTTGTTCATTCATATCGTTCGACCTTTTTCTTGTTGTTCGATGCAAACGCGAGAGGTCGCGGGTTGGAGTCCCATATCATTCATAAATTTTGCTTATAAATTTTATTTGTGTAATTAATCCCAGAAGTCAGGGTTATCACATTAAAAAAAAACGAATTGTTAAGATTTTCAAGAGCGACATCTCAAGTAAATTTCCTAATATGCAAATATTGGTGTTTAGCAGTTTATTAACAGATGTTAAGTAGATCCTGTAGATGAAATCACAACCCGAGAGTTGAACATGGCATATATAACATTTATCAACTATACGTCACTCAGATGGTTGGCTCAGTGGAAGAGTACTCTCACGGAACGCGAGAGGTCACGGGTTCAAGTTCGATATTGTTCATAAATTTTGTTTATAAATTTTACTTGTGTAATTAATCCCAGAAATTAGGGTTATCGCTTTAAAAAATAACAAATTGTTTAGATTTGCAAGAGCGACATCTTAAGTTAATTTCCTAATATGCAAATATTGGGGTTGAACAGGTTATCAACTGTAAAGTAGATCCTGTAGATGAAGCATAATTCATAAATTATGTTTATATTGTACTTGTGTAAGTAAATTAATCCCAGAAAATAGGGTTATCGCTTTAAAACAAATAACAAATTGTTTACATCGGTGACTTTGATTTTCCTACGGATCTTCTCATTTCTGAATCGATCCCGCACGGAAACTCCGAGCATAGCCCTCTCCATAGCACCATGAGCTTCCTCATAAGGTCCATAGTTAGCGTTAATATTATATCACTCATATCTTTAACAGTGAACATCCTTTATGCGTTAAAGATTAATACCAGGCTAAGAAAAACAGCTTACAACTTTCACACTCCTGAATCAGTTCTGTGAAGGTCATAAGCTCTATATTATCTCTATAATTAACCGACTTCAAAAAAGGAGAACGTTCTCGTCGGTATGTTTTTTTTAAGTTTGTTACCTTTAAAAATTCTTTATTATCTTATTCATGACACAGAATATAATGAGCAAGCAGAGGTAAATGAACTTGTATATTATTTGTAGTATTACAAAGAGACTTCAAAATCTTTGAGTTCTGCTGAAGCAGCATCTTAAAATACTTGAATATTAAACAGAACTTTATAATAGAATATTAGAACAAGCAGCTTTAAGTTTGTAATTCAAGGTATTGAGTGACCAAAATGCACCCTTTATTTTGACATCTATTTCATTATGGAAGATTTAATTATTTGGACGACCCCTATAACCAGTGGTTAGTGACCCTACCTACTGAGCTAGAGGTCCCGGGTTCGAATTCCGGTAGGTGCAATCTTTTATGTGATGAATATTAATGTTTCTTTCCGAATCAAGTTTGTTTATATTTATAGGGATCCTCAGGACCTGTTGTCTCTCCAAAATGAGACAGTTTCGTGCCAGATTTTGGTGAGACAACACGTCCTGAGGATGCCTCGTGTAGAGGCGAAACACATGTCGATTTGTTTAAAGACAAATTAACACTAAAGAAAACTCAAATCATTTGAATAATTATGGATTTCCGCAAAGTAACGCCTATTTCAATAAATTTTCTTATATTTAAGTAAGTATTTTGTATTAAATATATCATTGTCTTGTACCCATAGAGCAGGCCAAACTAGGCATAGTTTGGGGCAAGATAATTTGTATAAGAGTGTTGCAGTATTATTACTATTATTATTTTTATTGAAAATAATTATTTTATGTATATGTATACGTTTACTTCTCATAATACTTCTCATAATTTTTTAAACATCTAATTAAATTAGGTGCTTAAACCAATAATAAGAAATAGAATATTTTTTTTTAATTTTATTAACATCTTATTTGATTAAGATGAGATCATCATATGGAAAGAATATCGGATTCATATTCCTTTAATTTTGTATTAAACTTTACCTAAATATATACCCTTACAAATATTAATGAGTACTATTCAATTTTGGTGCTGAAATTCCTGTTTGTTCACGTTGCCATATGGCAACGGCATGTAATTTGATACTTTTCAGTTTTTGAAGTCGGTTTTTTTTTAAAGTCGTTTTTTTATAATAAACTTTAAAGTTAGCGAACCAAACTTTAATAATAACAAAAAATAATAAATGATAAAGTGCGAGAGGTACAAAGGGTTCCGTACCATCAAATGTTGTCATTAGTTACCATCAAATCAAACTACATGATATAACGTGCTGTGCTTTTTAAATACTTTTGTAAAAAAAATAAGAGGTGTAACAATATTTTATCATTTATAAAATTATATTTGGAAATATTTATTTATTAATTTGTAAATGTTGAATTTGATATCGAGATATCAAACCGAGGTTTATATTCATGTTAAAGAAGTGATGGTCAAACAAACACTATGAAAATTTCAGCGTCATTTTGTCATGTGACATTATATTTGTAGAAATATCAGAATTTGAAAAGATTGAATAAAAAATAAACAGTAAATTCTTATATTAAGGATTGGTCTCCATTGCACTGCAACTAGATACCGCAGGTGTAGTCGCAAAGTGCGGCAACTAAAGATACGCCCAAGTGGGCGTACTCGAGCCAGTCTCCAGCAATGTATGATGCTGACGTGCCACAGGTTCTGTTAAACTTCGCTAATAATTGAAACTTAAATGGGTTGCGTAGTAATATTTTGTAAAAATATTACTACAAGAAATAAGAAAGACACTGAGATCACTTATTATTATCATCTGTAAGTATCTTGCATTTTATTGATTTCAGTGTAAAAAAAACACGAAGCGTATATAAGTTATAAAATTGGCGTAATAAAAAGCTTGTTCTTGGGTAGTACGGTATTTGGAGCGCAACAGAGACCAATCCTTAATCTAAGAATAAATTGATTATTAAAATTATAAATTTTTCCTTATTATATTCCCTACTAGAAAAATAATATATTGAATAAAGATATATGTTTATTTAGTAAGAAAAAGAAACCTCCTTTTTACAGACAAAGTGCGCGGTCTCTTAGTAACGTTCACGTTTGTAGGTAAGACGATTACAAAGTAGTCTTCTCTTGAATGTTTAGAAATGTTTGAATCCCCGAAATGTTTTTATCTCAAGTGTTTTTGAGGTAAAACTTCTATAGGGGCTTATGCGCGACTTAAGGGTAAGTTAGATTTTTTTTCTGACGGAAGTAACTTTCCGCAAAAATTTCATTTTTTTTTTTAAATTGTAAAATATAATGGTTTAAAAAATTTGGGCTCGATGGACTACCTTCATTTGTTCCACACTCATAGTGTTCGAGTTACGGATCTGTAATCGTGTGAAACCTATAGGGTCCTTATAACTGGGCCTTATGACTCCATCCTGCTTGAACTGAGGAATCAACCTGCTTGTTTTGCGAGGTTGTAACTTTGGAGTCTCCTCTTCAGGGCATCCACGCTTTAGCGCTTTCAACTCTGGGGTAGGCCTCTCTTTTAGGATTCGGCCCCAAGGCATCCTACATAAGGCGAAGGCCTCTTCGGCTCCTACACCAGCCATCAGCTTCTTGTACCTCTTCCTAGCAGCACATCCCAAGCGGGGTCGAACCCACTTTGGAGCCTCGTCCACCTGGGCCATCGGTTGGGGCATTTCGGAAGCTTTTTCAGCTTGAAGCACTTTTTTCTAACACCTTCTCGGCATTCGCGTGTGTCACGGTTGCAGAGAACAGCAATTATTTTTTCAAAAATTAAATAAATTGTAAATACAATACGGAAATCCGTATCATGTTTTCCGGTCATATAAAACTGGCTACGAAAATAAAATAAATCTTATCGAACAAAATTACAAATACAATTCATACCCAACTACCCTTGGTAATATATTCATCTGTATATTAAACAGTACTCTCTATCGAACCACGCAATCAATATTCAAAATCCGTAACAGAAGATCCTGGAATCAGTTATTTTATATCACAATCGCAGTTCTTATTCAGCGAGGAAACTGCGTACATTTTATATAAACGTGACCTATTACATCCCTTGTAAATGTTTTCACATTTTTTATGTATGTGATTTTGTTTCTATGAATTTTTGATATTTTTTTGTATAAAAATACTTAGACTGACTTATACAAATACAATTTCCAATATTAATAGTCAATTTTGCATAAATTAATTCATAACATCTTAGATAATTTATACGTCTAGATAGTCTCTTGCTGTTAGAAAACCGATAAAAAGATTCCACGAATATTTGTATAGTGTGCGTAACATATTTTAACTCGCGATTTGTAAGACATTTTGTGTTAGTGTGCGTGCAGTACTTAAGATAGAGGTTAATCGTAAACTCAATTTTTTTGACGTTTTCACAGCTGTGTTTATTTAAATGACATCTATATGTATAAATGACCTAAAATTTAAGATATTAAAATAAAAATAACCTAGTTATTTCAGAATCGTTAGCAAAAATTACTCCTTATAATCTTTATCCGTCTTTAGCTAAGCAAAATTTGATATAACTGGATTACGGCGACTGGAAACCACTGAATATCTTGAATAAATAAGAACATTTAATTATTTTCTTTAATCCCTGCCACGCTCAAGTATTTAATGATTTTTTCTCAAACGGAAGTTTATCTAATGAAAACGAGTGCTTATTCTGTTACTAAAATAATACTTTAAAATTATATGTTTTGTGTCTAAATAAATCACTTTAAAGGATTAAAACGCGTGTAATTGGTGTAGCTTGGTTCTTACATCAGATTTTTGATTGATTGATTACATCAGATCTCGTTTTCAGGGGGACTGCAGATGAAATGAGTCAAGATAGTAATTTTTTAATAGGTAACACAAAATATACTATGTTTTGTGATATTAATGAATAGATTATGAAAGAATTAAACGCCCTGCATTTGCGACTGTATAATGTATCTTTAGCTTCTTCTATGCATCTTTTTTTATGTCAATAAGAGACGAGACGAGCAGGACGATCAGTTGATGGTATTTAATACGCGCTCAGTAATTTCACAAGCTACGGAGCCTTTCAGACCGAAACAAAATAATGCTTGCACATTACTGTTTCATGGGAGAAAAAGTGGCCGTTGGAGTATCCACATTCTTGTCGGCATCCTGTGCAATGAAGCCTCCCACTGGTAAATTTCTTTAGTCGCTTCTTCCGACGCCCTAGGGCCTGGTATTCCCTATTCTTTGTGCCTCGGGGAAGCACAAGGAAAATCTCATATCGTGATATGTTTCTTATTGCTTACTTCGATATAATTAATTACTTTGTTAATAATACCATACCTTGTATAAAATGAAACAACCCCCATAATTGTACCCCCAGACTATTTAAACCGTTGACATTCTTGCGCCCGGTCTTCTCTAATCTGAGATACATCTCTTTGGGTATTGGTTACAAAACAAATCCTCTAACTATATTTAGAATAATATGACTACATATAATTAAAACAATCATTACGTGGAAGCGTACCAAGAATACTGGCAGTATTCCGCGTTGGATTGCTAGGCTGATCCGTTGACTGAAATAGCTGCCAGCGCTTGGGCTTCCAGTAGCCTTATTGAGGCGCGAAGATTTGTACATTCTCCACGTCTCTGGGCCCCACGGGCCAAGTGTCTCGACACCAAACGGCACAAATATGTATGACTCACTGAGACCGACATATTTGCGACGCTTGCAGTCTTCTAAGTGGTTGTGTTTAATAATGGGTGGTAAATGGTTATAAATGTTTTTATAAAGTGATTGTAAAAATTTTATTGAAATGATTGAATTCAAAAAAATATCAACACAAAGCAAGCCCAGTTTACAAGTCCACCCTATTTTTTTTTCTCATATTTAAACAAAAACAACTTAGTTTACATAGGTAACGAGCAAACGGTCCTTGTCGCTATTTACTTAGGACGAATTTTCATTAACATTTAGAAGGTTTATATTTATTTTGTGATGATTTGCTAATATCGTTTCGGATTTAAGACATATTAAAGTATTCCAAGGCTTACATTTAAGTATTTAAATTAATATAAACATAAATCTTAGAGCTACTACTGGTTGGTGGTTGGTGTATGTTCTAGTAATAGTAATTTTCTAGTGCGATAATTACTATTACTAGAATATACACCAACTACCCAAATTTTAATCTCGTTCAGTGAGCGAGTAGGCAAGTCAATCCTATGTCAAAATCATTTAAATTTCGTAAAGCGACTGTAAAGGGCGTATCTCGCATAAAATTGTTTCTCGCTCGCGGAATTACGATCAGCTGCTGTCGCCTTCGCCTTGTAGCGCGTCCATCCGGTACCCACAGACCTGTTGTGTGTAAATCTTTATGTTTAGGTTTTAATATAACCAAATCACCTCAACATATCATCATCATCAGCCGGATGACGTCCACTGCTGGACAAAAGCCACCGCCAAAGATTTCCACGACGATCGGGCCTGCGCTGCCCTTATCCAACGTATTCCGGCGATATTGTCCAGATTGTCGGACGATCTTGCCTACCAACACAGCGTCTTCCGGGACGTGGTCGCCATTCGAGGACTTTATTGCCCCAACGGCCATCTGTCCGTTGAACTATGTGCCCTGCCCACTGCCACTTCTGTTTCGCAATTACTTAGGCTATGTCGGTGACTTTGTTTCTCCTACGGATCTCCTCATTTCTGACTCGATCTCGCAGGGAAACTCAGAGAATATACCTCAACATAACTGCTACAAAATTGTCACCAAAAATTGCTTCATTCATACACAGTAACAGTTTCATTATTTACAAACCAATTTAGCATGATTGACAATTTATCATATAGTGTTTTCTTGACAAACGGTTAAATTGATTGTTTCTTCTTTGGTAAACCAATCGCTGTTTGCGTTGCTCCTTTCGGTCGTCCTCGTTGTCTCATAGCCGGTTGGACAATTATATTCTCCAATATTTTAATTTTTTTAACAACATTAACGCTATTTGATGATGATATTTGATTTCTTCCTTTTTTTAATAGAATCAATATTATCTTCATTAATATTACTTACATTTGGAAATAGATGTAAGTTTTGATTGTCGATGACACCTCGACATACATTTTTTTTACTACCGTCGTCACGGAAGTGAATTTCGTTAACATCGTCATCGTCATCGCTGGAGTTAATTCCGTCTCCGATATCATTACTATCTACTAATTTGTTATTATTATTACTAACTCGAACAATCATTATCTCTTCACCATTTCGATACGCATCGAGTACATCACTCAAATTTTTCATCCCTTGTAAGTACAAATCGTTACTTTTTTCGGCAACTAAGCCTGGAAGATCTTTTATTAAAAGTGAAGCCTTCTTAAACTTTTCGTGCTGAGAAAAAATTTTTCTTTGATATTGATGGGATGAAATAATACATTCTGGTATCTCAGCTTGAACATCTTTTTTTTTAAAAACTCGTTGAGTTTTAAAGTAATATTTTTTGGTCCAACGTTCCAAGCAAATCTTTTCTTCATAAAGATCAATATTTTTCAGTTTTCTACAGCAAATATATGCCTGAAAACACCAATAAAATGATAAGAATTTGTGTATTTTTTTTTTGACAATCGTTTTGAAAACATATTCTAAGCTTCAAAGTGTAAAAAAATAATTCCCAATGCTTAAAAGGCTTGTAAATTTTTTGTCCCATCTCATTTTGCATTAAGGGGCACAACCAATGTGAAAGCTTAAAAAAGGTGATTTTTTGAAAATTTCACACTGTTTGTGCCTCTTAATCTGTTGTGTATCTCCTCTCTACAGTTTATTTTCATATCCTTCATTATTATTTTTATTTAATTTTTTGTAGAGCTTTTTGTCAACGTTTTTTACTAAAAATTTTATTTTTTTATGGCATTTTGGATGCGATATTTATAAATATTATTAGTATAAGTGTTATATGCATAGTTGTTACCTGCAAGGTAAAGTCATGCTTCTAAATTTTGTACAATCACATGAATCAACAGATGTTTCGATTCGACTTAGACCATCATAAGTGATAATTAATTCTTGTGATTCTGGCGTATCAATATCAACATTTACGAATTTCTTTAAATCGTATTCTTCTTGCACGAAAGACATGATATTGTTTTAATGGGGAACTTTCTTCAAACGTTATCAGTTCCTTTTTCTGGTATGCATAAGCTGCTTTGTGGTCCCGTTCGGAGTTCCGACATCAGAAAAACGTAATCAATTTTTCGACAAACTCTTCCATGGAGTTATTATAGTTGCATGCCTGTCTAATTTTGCTGTTAAGTGACTCTAGTCTGTTATTTGTATTATTGAGAAAATTTCCATGCATGAAGAAAGTTATTTAGTGACCATTCATTTCTAATAGAATGCCAGTTCTCATTAAAGTAATCAACGACAGATTGTGGCATTTCTTTCAACTCTTCATATAATAAATCATATTCTTCTTCTGTTTCAGAAAAAAACATTTTCTGAAGAATTGATTTTGCTACATCTCTTTGATCGCGTGTGATATTTCTTTTATCGGTTATAGTTTCTCGATTGAATATTCTGAGAGTGTGAAAGGCACAAATAATAAGGTTTGCTGATGGCAGAGCTTCTCTAATGGCATCTCTTTCATTGATGTCTTTATCCGTCATTACACATTTTATTTGGTTCCATTAAGGGTGATCTGTTTTGAAGGAATTCATCATCCAGTTAATTAATTCCCTATCTTCAGAGACCAAAATGCAAACGCCAGCGACTTCAGAACAACCGTTAGGATCCTCAACCACCATTAAATAGACTGGAGCGCGAATATATAAAAGTTTGAAGGTAGCATCGATTCCCATAAACTCAGGATATGAATCCATCGCTGACTTCATGGATTCTTTTGCAAAAAACAGCCCAGCAAACGTATTTTCTTTTTCATACAATAACCATTGTGCTTTAAATTTATTTTCTAGATTCTGAAGGGATTTAACAAATTTTGTTTATTTTTTTTTATTTGCAGTTATCAAGGTCTTTTAGCAATATTATTTTATCAGTTTGACTTTCCATCATATCTTTAACCAACACTCGGTTAGCTTCGAGATCTAATAACTCCGCATTTTTTTCCATTTGCTCCTTAGTTAATCTTCTGCTCCGTGGATAGTGTCGAAAAAGATTTTCACTTCTATCGTGATTGTGATTCATGTTGATTGATTTAATGACAAGATAGTGGCCAGTATCATCCACTCCGACGCTGAAAGCTGCTGGACAGTTTTTCTGAAACGAGAACGCTTCTCTTGCTCTTTTCGACGTAGATATTTATTTTTTCCCTCCATGAATACAATAGTATTTGATGCTGTAATATATCAGGGATGCTTCAACATGCCTCTTGATTCCTTTTGTGCGACATCGTTCAATTGTCATTGCATCACGATGAAAAAAAGCGTACTCTTTTTCTTCGAAATCTTTTACTTTCTTCTCTAACTTTTCAAAAGAATCAAATTTTTCATCTTGCTTCAATAAATTTTCATCCATGGCTTTGAATCATTCTCATCAGCAGCTTCATCTGAGTTAATTCGCGTCTTCTCCGTTTTGGTCTTCCTCTTTGCCTTCATCGTTTTCATATTCTTCTTTGGAATCTGAAGAATATATCATCAGTATTAAAATTAAAAAACAATTCTATGTAGGAAATAAATATATGTTTTTTATTAATTGAATAATTACCCATTTTGTAAGATATTTTATACAAGCTAAATAAATTCAAATTGAATTATTTTATTATAAATACTTTATGACAGAATGACAGAAATATAAACAAATTAAACTTTTTTAGAAAAATTATTATTTTTAATTTATAAAGGAAAAAAAAGATTTATTAGCCTACCTTTTCCATTGAAATTTATTTTATTGATTTATTTTAACATAATTTATAATATCTATTATAAAAATAAAAATTGAGTATTTAAATTATAATTACCTCCTTTTGTTCACCAATCACAATACACATTCCACCAATCACATCATAATTCCATAGGTTGCGTTCCACTAAGAACACACAACAATCATACTCACGTTTATTTAGAATAAATTTATTAGTAAAAAAAATCCTTAGTAATAAATTTAATAATAAAAATAATAATATCCGTATGGATATACTCATTCTTGAAAAACGAGCTAATCATCCATTCGTTCTTAATTTAAAAATTGAATAAATCTATACTAATATTATAAAGCTGCAGTGTTTGTTTGTTTGTTTGTTTGTTTGTTTGAACGCGCTAATCTCTGGTACTACTGGTCCGATTTGAATGATTCTTTCAGTGTTGGGTAGTCCATTTATCGAGGAAGGCTGTAGGCTGTTTTTTTCAAAATTAGGTATCCGTAATAAAATTGCTATTTTGTAACACAAGGTGTAAAATCGAAAACCTATTTTTGCGTGCGCTGCAAAAACTATTGACAATAGAACAAAATGATG
Source organism: Leptidea juvernica (assembly GCA_949711755.1). Lineage (NCBI taxonomy): Eukaryota > Metazoa > Arthropoda > Insecta > Lepidoptera > Pieridae > Leptidea > Leptidea juvernica. The sequence continues at coordinate 11,412,978 of CATIXQ010000014.1, forward strand.
TACAGGCCATAATTACTTACTTATTATTACTTATAAAACTATCTCGTGAATTATACTTTATATGGCAAAACAACGTTTGCCGGGTCAGCTAGTGTACGAATAAATATAATTTATTCGTCCAGTACCCGTACAAATAGTCACTTCGAATAAACAATTACACTTTAACAAAATCTTTAAAATTATGGCTAGTAATACGACGATACAGAAAATGTTCTGAAAATTAATAGTTTAAATTTTAGTGAGATTGCTTATTATTATGTACCTATAAGCTTTGTGAAAGACCTATCCTCTGCAACTCAGGGTATCCTACCGCAGAGGGTAGGGCACAAAACATTATGTACCATATAATGTCGAGTCCTTTAAAAAAAATACCGTTTTGCTCTACTAAAAAAGCTGCGGAGAAATTGAACCACTTCCACTGGAAATATCTTTCTCTAAAGATAAAATAAAGATTTTTTCTGTGTACGGACATAAACACACGCTCCCACTCACGCAAATACGCAAACACACACATACATACACACACACTCAAATTCATACACACACACACTTACATCCACTTGCAAGGGTAATCAGAACACTTTTTTTTTCTAATATTAAATTTTATAAAAAAAAAGATAGCTTAAGTAGGTAATCGGGGAGCCACAATATATCCACTCCCACTCAACACCTTAGGGAGAAGGGGATGGCTGAAAAACAGCGCTGCATGGAAACATAAATCCATGATTCCATGTCAGGTAAAGCTGAGCCTTTTCCTTTTGTTTCATCGCGTATCCTAATTGTTCATTGTATATTTGTAATGATTTGTATGGCAATAAATAATTTATTATTATTATTATATTAGACTTGAAAAAAGTGATTATTATTATTATTTTAATTATATAATAAAAGTCAAACCATATAATATGGCCCTGCTACATAATAATAATAATATAATAAAATATTTTATTTCGGACAGATTATATCATCCATAGCCAATTTTGCATTAAAAAAGGTATACAACATTACTTAATTAATTAGATAACATTAATTAGTAAAAAGAAGGTTTATATAAATTAGAATTAAAAAGTATAAATTAAAATTACAAATGGAAAATTAAAAATATTAAAAATAACATTATTATATAAGAAAAAATTTTGGTATATTAAAACATAAACTGACAACTTTTTATTGCCTAAAACTATCTGATGGCTCTTAATGTTCTGCGATACATGATATATTTTATAATATTATATTCTATATTACTGCGAAA
>CATIXQ010000014.1:11418673-11443989 GCA_949711755.1 Leptidea juvernica
TGTCTCGAGGAGACACAGGCCGAGACCGACGTGGTAGAGATGCAGGATGACCCAGGAGAAGGAGAGGGTTACCTGCAGGTCTACACCGACGGCAGCAAGATACAGGGCAGAGTTGGAGCCGGAATTTCATACAGACGGCAAGGCTTGGAAGTCAGAGCAAGGAAACTCAAATTAGAGAATTATTGCTCTGTCTTCCAAGCCGAAATATGCGCAATTTTGAAGGCTATCGAGGACATCTTGAAGATGCCCGATATGAGGGTCGAGATCCTTAGTGACTCCAGGTCGTCGCTTGAGCTGCTAAGGGATCGCTCTTCATTCCACCCGATAGCCTTTGAAATTAAAAACCTTATCCAGCGGGCTCGAAATATGTGTAAAACCATTCGGTTCCGCTGGGTTCGGGCGCATGTAGGTATCGAGGGGAACGAGAGGGCTGATCACTTGGCGAAGGACGCGGCGTACCACTCGAAATTGAGGGCTGCATACGATGGAGTGCCGGTTTCGACTCTCCGTCGCAAAATCCAAGCCGAGACCCTTGACGTCTGGCAGGAGCGCTACACTGTGGGTCAACTTGCAAGTGTTACAAAGGCGTTCCTGCCGGACGTCAAGGCATCGTATAAGCTGGTTAGGGAGGAGCCCTTCTCCGCACTCATGGTCCAAATCATCACGGGCCATGGCGGCTTCTCGGCGTATCTCCACCGGTTCGGACTGAAGGATAGCCCAGTGTGCATATGCGACGGTCAAACGGACGAAAGCGCATTGCACCTGGTGCTCGACTGCCCTAGGTTCGGCCGGTGGAGATTCGACCTGGAAGTGCAAAGCGGTGTGGCCGTACTGGAGGCCAACCTTCCTTTGCTTATAAGCAAACAAAACAGGAAGTTGTTCGAGGCGTTTTGTTTTAGGATCCTTGTGGATGTGCTGCCGATAAACAGCAGCAACATTAATTTAAGTCAGTTTAGATTGTAAATAGTTCATTGGAAAAAACAAAATATATTAATTGGTGTAAATAGGCTGTAATAGTCGACAATGTTCATGTCTACTATATACAAAGCCACAAAATAGTACTAGGTATAATTAAACATAGGTTATAATATATTCGTAGTAAAAAAATGTAGAATATGGTTCCCTATGCCAATGCATAGGGCCCATAGTACATCCCTAGTCTGTAAGTAAATGTGCCTAGAATAAGATAGTTATGTAATTAAACTGTAAATACTCTAGATATAGAATGCATGCGATAGAATATAAGTAGATATTAAGAAACATGTAAGAAAAACGAAAATAAAATTTTGTTAGCTGTTAGATATTTGTAATAATATATAAGGAATTTATAAAAAATGTAGTAGGTAAGCGATTAAAACTAAATAAAAGTGATTATTATAACTTAGGATAAAACCCACAACCCCTACGGTTTCATGGTAGGGAGAAATTAGCTATACACACCTAGTAGCTCCTCGGCCCTGGAACGTAAGTTGCCAGGGATGGTAGGCCACTAGGAAAAAAAAACACCTAACCGTACGGGAAGCTGCTTCCTTGCATAAGGCCAGGAAAGGTATCCATCTGGAACTGCTGAAAGATGTGGAAGTCGAGCGCATGGCAGATTCTGAAGCTGAGCACCCAGCGCAACATATGAGCTTGCAGTTTATGGAGTTGGAAGACCAAGCGCAAATGGATGCAAATAGTAACTATACCTTACGCATCTTTACTGATGGCAGTAAGATAGAGGGAAAAGTCGGAGCAGCAATTTCATTCTGGAATAGCGACACCGAGATAAGAACACTGAAACTATCGCTGTCTTCTCACTGCAAAGTCTACCAGGCTGAACTGTTGGCCATATGTGAAGCCACGAAATGGACACTCAAATGTGCCCACAACAGTATCGGTATTTATAGTGACTCGAAGTCTGCACTCGAAACTGCAGTAAATAACCGCTCCGTTCATCCACTTGCAGTAGCGACGCGAGCAAATCTTAAAGCATGTATGATCCGCAACAAAACTGTGTCTTTGTTTTGCGTCAAGGTTCACGCAGGGCAACAAGGTAATGAGCGGGCGGACCAACTTGCAAAAGAAGCGGCACTTAAAAGCAAAAAACAGCCCGACTACGATCAGTGCCCGATCTCATTCATCAAGCGACAAATCCGTGCGGAGTCGCTTGATGAATGGAATCGTAGGTATATGACTGGTGAAACAGCCGGTGTCACGAAAATATTCTTCCCGGACGCAATCATTGCGTATTCCACATTGACAAAGATGACTTTGACCAGTACACTTACCCAAATTTTGACTGGACATGGGGGTTTTTCAGAGTGTTTGCACAGGTTTAAGTGTAAGGAGAGCTCATCATGTATCTGTGACTCGACAAAGACTGAGACTGTTCTACACATCCTGACAGAGTGCCCAGTATTTTGTAGGGAAAGGTACGAGACTGAATGTAAAATAGGAATAGAAATATGTAAGGACAATCTAAGTATACTAATTAGCGATAAGAAATTAAAATACCTATTTTTCGAATACTTGCTACAAATAGGACAGAAAGTTGTAAATAGAAATAAGAGCTAGTATTTGGTAGTAAAATTGTAAAATAATTATACATATATTATAGTATTTAAATAAAATAAAGTATAAAATGTCCCTGATTATGTTAAGGGTAAAGCGACAACACCCTGTGATGGCGGGTGCATTTAATAAAAAGAAAAAAAAAACTATCCTAACCTTCTTTTTTTTTTCATACGTGTGGAAACCCCCACGGGCCGTCACCCCACCGGGGTTTTCGGTAGGGTGGTGTGTCGGATTCGAACCGACTAAAACCACACGGTGTACCATACCACGCCTTGATAGGAGGAGTCCGGGAACGGCGTTATTAACACATCCGGTACTCCTCCTGGCGCGTGCCCGCATGAGTGCTGGCACCATCTTCCATATAAACTCTCAATTTGGCGGCGTCCAGGTACACGCGGACGTCGCCCCTTCGCGGCTGACCACTAAGGCGGGTGGATGGGTAAACCCGTCCCGTCCACCCGCGGCCACACTCAGGGCGGCATGAGGCGCATGTAAGCGCCCCTCCGCCGCCCGGTTCGCCGGCGACGGATACGGTCCGAGTGGACATCGTCCTCCCGAGCCCGCTCCGCCACCTCCTGCTGCGAGATGACATCCTCGCAGAAGGTCACGACCGCGGTAAAATTCCTTTCGCTGCTGGCCATGGAGCGTATGACGGCCGGCAGCGAGGGATCCTCTCCAATGACTGCAGTGAGGACCCGACGCTGAATTACCCAGGCCGGGCATACTGCCAGCGTATGCTGAGCCGAGTCCTCACTGCAGTCGCAGTGGTGACAGGCGGGACTCAGTTCCTTCCTTGCGACTGAGTGCAGGTACTTCCCGAAGCAACCGTGCCCAGAAAGCTCCTGCGTCAGTCGGAAGGAAAGAGCCCCGTGCTGTCGCCCTGCCCACTCGACAATGACCGGCTGGAGCGCCTCCACGGCAGCAATTCCAGCACGTGGAGCCTCCAACCGGGACGACCATCGAACTAGGATGGCTCGGCGGGCGGCTTTTCGCCACTCTCGTATCTCTTCGGGCGGGGGCCGACTGCCACTACCCGCTCGAAACTCAGCCGTCCGCCGTTAAACTTCGGCGAGCACTTCCGCTTCCAAATCCCACGGGGGCGTCCCGGCCAATGCGCACGCCGCCTCCGTCGATACGGTGCGGTAACCGCGTATGACTCTAACCGCCATAACCCTCTGAGGACGCCAGAGGCGCGCCCTATTTTGGGCGGTCAGAGCCGCCGCTCACACCGGTGCACCGTACAGTGCCATTGACCGCACCACCCCTGTGTACAGCCGTCGCGTAGCGACGCTGGGTCCGCCCAAATTGGACAAAAGTCGCCCGAGGGCGGACGCAGCGTCAACCAGCCTTGGTGCAAGCTGGCGGAAGTGCTCGTCGAAGAGCCATCTACCGTCAAGGATCAGGCCCAGATACTTTATGTGGGCCTGAACCGGTACGAGGACCGAGTTCACCTCTATTGAGGCCCCGGGGGGCGGACCACGACGTAGCCAGGCACGCCGCCTCCTCAAAGTTTTTCCCCTGAGCCGTGACCAAGGTGTCATCTGCATAGCAGATGACCCCCAGCCCCGGAGGAAAATCCCCTCGAAGGACCCAGTCGTACCCCATGTTCCACAGGAGTGGTCCTAGAACAGACCCCTGTGGCACACCGTACGACATGGGCCGACGTCTGAGCAATCCATCTCGGTCCTCGTACATAACGGTACGCTCCTCTAAATAGTCTGCCACCAGCCGCCTCAGGTACTACGGCACTCCGTGATAAAGGAGTGCTTCCCTAATGCAGCTGAACGGCAGTCTATTGAATGCGTTGGCGATGTCCAACGACACCGCCAACAGCACGCCACCGCAGCTCACTGCCTCTTCGGTCACAGCCCTCAGTCGCATTACAGCGTCGATCGTTTAACGCCCGGCTCGGAAGCCAAATTGGGCGTCCGACAAATCGGGGCCAACCTCGCCCAGATGTCGGACGATGCGGGTAAATATCACCCTCTCAAACAATTTACCCGCCTCGTCCAGCAACACTATGGGCCTGTAGGCTGTGACCGAGTCTGCAAGCCGCCCCGGCTTCGACAAGAGAACCAGCTTCCCACTCTTCCAGTAGTCAGGAAACCGTCCAAACACCAGGCTCGCGTCGAACAGTTCCCTGAGGCGGTCCATCATGTGGTTGAGGGCTAAGGCCAGCACTCGGGTAGGAATCCCGTCCGGCCCAGGGGCGGTGTTCTTCAAACGAATTCGTAGAACAGCCGCCCCTATCTCCGCCTCTGTAGCGGGCAGAACGACTTCCCTTTCGGCCTCCCCGTCATCTCTGGCGAAAGGGAACATCAACGGGGGCGCGTGTTCCACCTGTTGTGGGAACAGGCCCTCAACCACTTCCTGCAGGAAGCTGGGCTGGAGAGTCTCCGTAAGGGGGGGGGGCTGTGCACGCAGCTTTTGTTGCGCCGCACGGTATGGACGACCCCAGGGGTCACGATCGAGACCCTCCAGCTTCTCCTTTCTCTTGTCTTCTTTGGCGCGGCATATGGCCAGCTTCAGAGTTTTCCGTGCAGCTCGGTACTCCTCGTGAAACCGGTTCTCTTCCCCCTCTTCGCGGTGATGCCACCGGCTGCGAGTGTAAGACCTCCGGGCAAGAATGCAGGCCGCACGGAGATCCAACAACTCTTGGGACCACCAGTAGACCTCCTTCCTTGGAGGCCGACGACCGTGAACGCGGGGCATGGCTGCATCGCAAATCTGCGTAATCGCATCGCGAAAGCAGCCTGCCCCCATGTCTACCTCCTCATGAGGAGTCCGAGGAGACAGCCAAGAGTAAAGTATGGCTACTTCTTCCAGTAGGTCCCTATCAAACTTAGAAACAGCCCACCGCGGAAAGCGGGAAGAATGCCGCGCCGTGTGACCTGGCGTCCTGGGTTCGGGAGAGCTCAAATCGGATATAAAGATGATCCGAGAGCGTCTCAACCTTTTCCAGGACACGCCAGTTCCTTACTCGTGTGGCAACAGCAGGGGTAGCAAACGAAAGGTCCACTATCGACCCCCCCTGCTGTCGTACATACGTATTTCTAGAGCCTCTGTTTAGAAGACAGAGGCCCATTGTCGCCGCCCACTCCTCCACTGCTTTACCCCGGGCGTCCGTTCTGGGGGAGCCCCAACCCACGGATTTAGCGTTAAAGTCGCCTAGCACTAAGACGTGCCCAGACGCAAGTCGCCGTATCGAGGATTCCAGGTTTCTCAGGAGAACCTCGAAATCGGTTAAACTCCGGTTGGGGGAAAAGTACACACCATATATGGTGATTCCCCCCCAATCAGCAGCAACATATCCCGAGCCCTTGTCTCTTAGCGACAAGGGCCGGGAATGAACCGCCGTGGAACCGACGACTGCCACAGAGCCGTCCCAGTCACCCAACCAGTTTGGACAGGTTGGAACATAGTAGGGCTCTGCAGCTACGGCGACACCAATCGACCACTCCGCCAAGGTTTGCAGGAAGAGATCCTGCGCACCGGCGCAGTGGTTTAGGTTCGTCTGGACAAGGCTGGAGACTGGGTCCATTATTGGACTGACTCTACAGCCTCCTCCATGGGAGACGGCGTCGCAAGAATTCCGGAGGCAGCCTGGGCAGACTGGCTAACTCCCGAAGTCTTCTTGGAAGCCTGGGGAGGCTTGCAACCTCCCTGCCCCGTCAGGTGATTTGCGGACAAGTTGCCTGCCGCACACGCTGCACAGTAAGGGGCAGCGGAGCATCCTACCGCCTTGTGCCCCGGTTGACCGTAGCGGAAGCAGAGTCCGCTGCAGTCAAAGAGGCTCGTGCAATTGGCACGAGTGTGTCCCGACGCAAGGCACTTAAAGCACCTTATCGCTCTCGCTGCCAGGACTGTGATCCTGGCATTGACGAAACCGACAAGGATTTTCCCGGCGTCCGCTAAATTTTTGGCAGCTGCCACGGGGCAGCTGACCCACACTGCAACCTAACCTAACCTAACCTAACCTTTTTTTTTTTTCGCTGGAAAATCCTCATGGATACCCGACAGGCACGGGGGGGCACTGTCGGGTTCCGCCGGACTCTTACCGGCTAAAAACCAGCGGTGTTCCTCCTCACCGTCTTCCGGCGGAGCTGCGGGAACGCTTTCGCACACTTCCGCTGATCCCCCGACGGTTGTCCGATTCGGACCCATCTTGTGGGCGCCCACCTGTGACGCCACTCACCATTCCACTTGGCGTGCCGGAACACGGGACACGCCAGCCGTCCCGGGGGTCTCCTGCAACTGGGCGATGGTACCCCCCGGTTCCACCGCCCGGAGACCCACATTAAGGGGGAAGGCGCCTCCGTCCCACTCTCTTGTGGCGGATTGGGTTCGACAGAGGGTCGTCTTCTCTCACCCGCTCCGTCACCTCCTTTTGCGCCATAACGGCCTCGCAGAATCGGAGCACCGCCTTCCACGCTCTGTCACTGCCAACCATGGCTCTCACGACGCCCGGCAGCGACAGGTCGCCCCCTATCTCCGCCACGAGCATCGCCCGCGGCTCCACCCACTCTGGGAATTCCGTCAGCGTGTGCTCCGCTGTGTCCTCTGGACACCCACAAGCATGGCACACGCTGGTCGGCACCCGACCCGCCACGCTGCACAGGTACCTGCCGAAGCAACCGTGCCCCGTCAGGATCTGCACAGCGCGGAAGGTGAGAGCCCCGTGTTGGCGATCGACCCAACTTTCTAAGACGGGCCGAATCGCTTCCACCGACCTGCTGCCGGCGGTCGGTTCCGCCAGCCTGTCCTTCCATTTCTGGAGGAGAACCTGGTGGTCGAGTTGCCCCTGCCGCCCGGCTTCCACCGGCTCTGGTTCCACCTCTTCGTCTTGTGCTGTTGCGCTTCGGCGCCAGTACACAGCGGACAGCATCTCCGCGTCCAGGTCCCACGGTGGGGTCCCGGCCAGGACGCATGCCACCTCACACGAAATGGTGCGGTATCCCCTCACCATCCTGATCGCCATGACCCGTTGCACTTGGCGCAAGAGAGTCCTATTTTGGGCGCACAGGTTGTCTGCCCAGATCGGGGCCCCGTAGAGGGCTAAGACTGCACCACTCCGGCGTACAACCGGCGACATGCGGCTGTCGGCCCGCCCAGGTTCGGCAGCAGCCAGCTCAGAGCTCCTGCCGCTCGCAACAGCCTGGGGACCAACTGCCGGAAGTGTAGTAGTCGAGGACGACGCCCAGGTACCGCATCGTTGACTTGACAGCGATGGAGACGCCGCCGACCACCAATCGGGATCCTACGGGAGGGGCGCGTCGGGCTCCGTGAAAACACAGAGCCTCTGTCTTTTCCAGCGCCACCTCCAGCCCCAGCCGGCGGATTCGGGCCACCACATGGGCCACTCCGGCCGTCGCCAACAGGGCCGCCTCACGTTACGTGGCGCCGCAGGACGTGACGAGGGTTACGTCGTTACGTCGTCGTTACGTTAACAACACGTTACGTCGACCCCCCGCAGATTGGCGCCGTTTGCCGGGCGACCCTCTTTGCGCAGCAACACGAGCCTACCGATCTTCCACTTCTTCGGAAAGCGACCACGCCGCATACACGTGTCGAAGAGCTCGACCACTCTGGGCCCGAGGGCCTTCAAGGCGAGCACCCACACCCTACTGGGTACCCCGCCGGGCCCGGTGCGGTGCTCTTGGCGCGAAGCCGCTGGACTGCGGCTTCCAGATCTTCTTGGGACACCTCGGGAATCGAGGCGTCCGGGCCCTCCGACGTCGCAGCCGCCATAGGCGGAAGCGCCGAGTCAGCCCTCAATGGGAAGAGAGTGGCGATGACGTTTGAAAGCCAGAGGTGGGTTGGAGACTCTGGGTCAGCGGAGGGGCCCAGGGGCGCAGCTGACCACGCACTGTCTTGTACGGACGCCCCCAGAGATATCTATTCAGAGTCTCCAACCACTCTCCCCACGACTCGGACTTTGCCTCGTCTATGGCGATCTGCAATGAAGTGCATCTCCCCCTGTACGCGGTGTAGAGGCGGCTTTCCTCTTCATCCACCCGTCTTCGCCGCCTTCTGTAGTGAGTGTACTGGCGTCTGGCTGCCGGTGTCACACACCTGCACCATCGAATCGGTCAACTGCTCCGCTCGTCAGTCCACGTCGGCAGCCGGCCCCTCCGGCGCCGGCTGCCAAGCCTGGACGATGGACGCCTCGACGATGACGTCATCATCCATGGTCTGAGGGCCCAGCGTGGTCCGTCCCCGCGGGGGTGTCGGCTCGTTGGGGCTCTAGGATTAGCGGTGACCTCGAACCGGATATACCGATGGTCCGACAGCGTCTCCGCCTCCTCGAGCACCCTCCAGTTTCGGACACGGTGCGCAAGACACGGGGTCGTAAACGTGAGGTCCACGATGGATCCCCCGTTGTGGCGCACACACGTATCTACCGACCCCCGGTTCAGAAGAACTAAGCCCGACGTGGCAGCCCACTCCTCCAATACCTCACCCCGCGCATCGGTAATCGGGGAACCCCAAGCCGTTGACTTGGCGTTGAAGTCCCCGGCGACTAGCACCGGGATTTGGTGACTCTCGCCGACCAGAGCACCGACCTCAAGCAGGAATTGCTCGAATGCGGCCAGGCTCCGATTCGGCGAGAAGTACACGCCGATGATCGTCACACCCATAAGGGTGGCCGCAACGCATCCGTGACCCTTGACTGTTTTGAACAAGGGCGGGGAGCCGGCGGCCATGTGCGCGATGATCGCCACCGTGTCCCCCCGGTCACCAACCCACTTGTCCCTGGCGGGGACGAGGTAAGGTTCCGCCACTACCGACACATGGATCAACCACTCGGCCAGGCTCTGGTACAAGAGGTCTTGAGCTCTGGCACAGTGGTTGATATTCGCTTGGAGGAAGCGGAGAGATGAAGACATTTTAGGTATCCATACTCTAGTGAGCCAGGTTTCTTCTTTCTTTTTTGTTTGGGTGCGGCACATGTCTTAGTACCGACCCGGTGATCTGCCGACTTGCCTGCCGCAGCACACAGAACGCAGTGTGGCGTGGCTGTGCACGAGCCAGCCTTGTGCCAGAGCTGACCGCACCGGTGACAAAGATTACTGCGATCTATCTCCGAGGTACATCGGGCACTGACGTGGCCCTCTTCCAGGCACCGGTAGCACCTCAAGGGTTTTGGCTGCAGGACCTTGACCTGCGCTAAGACCCATCCCACCAATATCTTGCCACAATCAGCCAGCGTCTTAGCCGCTACAACTGGGCATGTGATATACGCTGTCCCTAGCCCTGAGAAGCCCGATGTAATGGGGCTCACTTTCACTTGGGCTGGAGAACAATTCCCACCCCTAGCAACAGCAAACTAGCGCATTTTGTGGGTCTAGACACCTTCACTCCTACAGCCTCCAAGGACATCCTAAGCTTTTCAGCCAGTGCGTCAGCCTGAGGACCACTGTTGGTACCAGGTATTTCCAACATGCGGGCACCCGTCACTGTTTTTTTACAGCTTATACCCGCAATGCCGAGATCACCTAGATTTATCTCAGCCTTGGCCTTTGCAAGGGCAGCGGCATACGTGAAGCCCTGCTCTTCTGCTGCAGTTTGCAGTGTTAATACAACCGCCGCAGAACGAGGAGCGCGGAGACGTGCTTGTTTCTTACGTGTTCTTTTCGCTTTATTTTTGGCTTTTCTATTTTTCATCACAATCTGCCATTGTTCTCCATTTTCGCTGACATCCGTGGGTCTCTGTTTTCCCGACCCATTTGTTGCGCCTTCCAGGTGGAAGAGCAGGTGCTCTCTGGATGGCAGCGCCCGCCTTGCCTTGCTGGAGGGCTTTGGGGCAACAGGATCCTTTCGACTCTGTCGGCTTGGACTCGTACCCATTACAGTCGCACTCACATTGCTAGCGACCTAATCATAGGAAGGTCCTACAGCTTTTGCCAATCTCCTATTTGTTGCCATTGGAGGACGCAGAACACGTCCCTCGATCACCGAGAAGCGGGCTGACAAATTGGACACCTCTTTTAGAAGCGGGCTGAATTGCTCCGATTCAATGGAATCTGTCCCCCGGAGCCTTTCCTGTCGTAATTGAGACAGATCGGCTCGCAGCTTTCCTTGCTCGCTCCGGAGTTCCGCCATTTCAGTCACTAGCCGGGTATTCTCAGCTCGCAGCCGTATTGTTTCCTCCGTAGAAGTGCGACTCTTAAGCACTTCAAAGGCCTCATCAATTGAAGCCAGCGCCTCTTTCAGTGCTTTTTGGAATGTGCCCTTGAGTCCCTTGGACACTCGGGAGACACGTTTTATGGCTAGGATGGCGGAATAAACTCGTTCGCCGAGTTCAATAGCCGACAGACTCTCCATATCGTCTAAATCCACAGAGGAACTGGTTCCGAGCCGCCGCCTTTCAGTGATACGAGTTGTAATATCAGCAACCTCTTTTTCTTGAGCAGCATCTCTTTCCGCCTGCTCTGCGGCCTTTTTCCTTGCAGCTAACTCACTCTTCGCCTGTGCCAGGCCAACATATTGACCAGTTGTAAGGGGCCTGCCCCTTCCACGTTTGGCAATACCAGAATGGTTGCCGCTACGCGGCCTCTTCCAGCCAGCACTTGTCCTGCTGTCTACACTCATTATGCTGGTCGCAGATTCAGACACTTCTCCAGACTCCGACTGATGACTCCCCTCTCCCGTCTCATTTATTTTTTTTGTTTTTGTTTTTTTTGTGATTTCTGCCATTGAGTTCCCACGAGTAGTACGGAATTAAACGTCAACCCAGGCAGAGCCGAAATACCTGGGCAAGTGTAAATTTGTAACCGAACTAGGGGATCCACAGGTACCCTAGCTGGGAGTGCGCTCGTGAGTGAAGCCCCTCTGAGAAGAAGGGCAGAATCCGTCAGCCATTCATTCCATCGCCGCGCACCAGAACTTGAGAATTCGGATATTTTTTTATAGAGGTTTATTCCTCGCGGTCCGGGCGGCTAAGCCAAGACCCTCGGTCCCAGTGTCAGGTCAGAGACAGGACCACGACCCGCTACACTTATGGGATTACGATCTCATGACGAGGGTCGCGAAAGGAATAGTTCCCACGCAACCTGATCGGAGGCAGTGCAAGTGCACACCAAACTCGCCTTAGGGCTCGTAATCACGAGCTTCCTCTTGCTCCCCTTCAATGCTCTCTGCTTCTCAAGAGAGACACGAAGATGAACGGAGTGTCAGGTTATTTGCCATCGGCAAGAAGTATCCGCCATTATGTGCCGATGTTACCAGGGAGCACCAGCCCCAGTACTAGTCCTCCACCCGAACCTTAATCCTGAGCCCAAGCACTGAGGCACTCGTGGAGGTTACCTGACAAGCTCCCCAACCTAACCTAACCTAACCTAACCTTACCTAACCGTACGGCCCAGTCTCAGTCGCACCTCTGACGAGTTAGCAGGAAATCCGCATCGCTCCGCATGTATAAAATATTTGAAGTGGTATTTTTGCTCTTAAACTACCCGTGTTATACGTCCACGGACGCGTCTTGCGACGGAAAATCCGGTGATATAAGTTTGGTGAAAATCATCCAGTAAAAAGTGCCCAAAAGTGCCAAAAAACAGTGTTTTCTCTTATAAAAACCGTGTTAAGTGCTTCTCCCGGCGAAACAAGATCGGCAACCCACCTCAACAAGAAGTCTGTGGCATTATGTGGCATTTATAAAAAGGCATGAAAGGCATTTATTTTCTCAAAATTGATTCCTTTAGAATTCTTTTTGATGTCATTTCTAACATACTAGATACTACTACTGCTTCGAAAACAAATGGCGCTTTGAGAGAGAAGAAGCAGCGCAAGAAACTGTGACCAATTATTAAACTAATTTCATTATACTTATGTGGTGAACTGATTAGTTTATTGGTATGTTTTGGCTCTCGAGACCATGATTTTCTTAATTGCTAATGATCCTTAGGTAAATATTTACATACAAAGTGATTTATTATTCCAATTCCAATTGTTACAGTTTTTACGCATAATCATAGTGTATTTTTCATAATGTATATTCTCCGTAAATACAGCAACAAATGTTTTTTCATAATAAATACAGACAATATTCTATATATGATATTATAAATATTTATCTTTATCCCATGTCCTTCCTACACTAAAATTATAACCAAGCTATTGAAATTTTAAGGATTATTGTGAGTATTGAAGAGTTTCTTGTCTATTGCAATTGTTAGTTTGCATGCATTGTTTTAGTTATTTATGCAACTGTTGTGTAATAAGGGGTATTAAAACACGAACGTGGTTTTCTCGGCTGGTATCACATGAGTGTTTTAATACCTAACTATCAACAGTTGCATTCAAGACTTTATCTTCACCTCTAATATGAGTCCTCTAAACGATTCAGAAACAGTTAACTTACTGCTAACATTAAAAGAGACAGTCCTAGTAGTAACCTAATATCATCCATTACTGATTATAATATACAAATAAACTAAGTATTATTGCAGCGTTTAAAATATGACTGACGGTTTGCTGTCAAAACTTGAATCGCTCATTTTTTGTAAACAAAACAATAAATATATCGAAGAAAAATATTGGGGTTCGAAAAACCTCCTTTTTTTACGTCGCGCGATGTTTTGATAGTGTGGAACGCGCATAATTGAAAAAATAAAAAAAAAATCTTTTTTTAAATTCATACAGATACCACGCATCGAGCAATAACAATGTGGCTGTCAGTTGAAACTTTTTGCGCATGAAGGCATCGAAAAAATAACAAAGAATTATAAATTTAATTATGAAATTCAGTACAACATGACATCATCTGTTTGGATGATGTAATGGTTATTAGGACATTGGGTGTTTAAATGTTGGCAATAAGCTATTTCAGAACCTTTAATTTTATAGCATGCGTATAGATAAAAATGTATTATTTTATATTACGGGTATGACGACAATGCTGCAATAGTAGCTGCTTTTATCAGCTCATCAAAAATGTAAATAAGCTGAATATTTTTAATGTAATTTTGCTTACCAAAGCTTACGGTTAGGTAATCTAAAGTAACACTAAAATCTCAGCTCTGAGTTATCAGAAACACGAAGCATTGTAAACGAAAGAGTTGTGCGAATATAATTTACAAAAATTAAGCCAAGAAGTCTCCGCTAAGACCGGATAATTTCTCTGCTGACTTTCTTCATAGAATAGTGTGTCTGAAAGGTCTCCCACCTTTAACTATACTGTATGCTATAAAATTAAAAAATACTTATATCAATTATTAAACAAGATAATGTGCAAATTATGAAATTATTTATGATATTTTTTTATGAAAATAAGGGACGAGACGAGTAGGACATTCAGCTTATGGTAATTGATATACCCATAACAATGCAGTGCCGCGCAGGATTTTTGAAAAACCGAAACATTCTGAGCGGCACTACAATTGCGCTCGTCACCATGAGACGTAAGATGTTAAGTCTCATTTGCCCAGTAATTTCACTAGCTACGATGCCCTTCAAACCGTAACACAGTAATGTTTGAACATTACAGACTGCTTCACGGCAGAAATAGGTGCCGTTGTGGTATCTACAATCTAGGCGGCTTCCCGTGAAAAGCAGACTCCCACTGGTACTTATACTTTAAACATTAATTTTAAAGTTAGGTGTGCATTCAGCAATATATTTCATTTAACTCCCTTTCAAACACCATGTTGAAAGTTTTACAACGTTGATCAAGAACATGATTTTTCCATTAAGTTGTCCGTGAAATTCAGACTTTTCACTCTCACCGCATCTATATTTTTCATGGTTATTCAAACAAAATTTTAAAAAGTGACCTGGACAAGTATATTCTTATTTTCAGTACAATGAAGAATTAAAACTTAAAAAAGGTTCTTATAGGATAATTTTGTAATGAAATGATATGACAATAAGCTTCCTGATCGAAAGCTAGCAATACCAGAGGAGTTAAAAATCTGACTCGGGTCTTAAATGCAACTTTATGACCTAAGTGCAAAACAGCAACGAATATAAGCAAAGTATAAATATTATAACTTGAAACAGGATAAAAGCAAAGTGGTAAAGCAAGACAAATAGAGGTAGGAACTGAGCGAGTAATTGAATCCTTCGTAAATGACTAAGGCCCAGAACACACGGTAAAACGCAAATGCAACGAAACTGCAACTACAAGTTACTTTTGAGTTGCATTTAAGTTTCTGCCATAGATTCCTTAAAGAGACCACACATGACGCGACCAGTTTGAAACCGGTTTGAAACGCGGTGTAAATCAGTCGCATTGAAACCGGCGTGTAGGAAACTCGCGTTGCGTTTCATTCACTTTTTGGCGTATTTTTTACAAAATGGCTGACGACGAACAAAACAACATTAAACTTGTGTTAGAAGTGCAAAAATATCCTTGCTTGTATAATATCACACAATAAAGCTACTCTCGCAAGAGATACTGATGAAGCATTCTATCAGTTTCTTGTAATTCTTTGGCAGCCACAAACATACGACAGTTGATATTCTTCTCAATGTAGGGATGTATCCACATAGTTCTCTTTTTGCGCCTTCTTCTTTGTCTTAGATACAAATACATAACCACAATTTCTTCGTCACTTGAAGAACTCATTATGCACACGTATTTCTCAACGAAAACCGAAATGATTGTGGTTGCAGCGTGTGTGGAAAATGGTTGAAAGTGGTTTCAAATCAATAATTTGAAAAGGGTTTTGTTGCATTTGCGTTTCACCGAGTGTACTAACTGAACAGCGAATTAGCTCAATCGATTTTTGAATTACTTGATTTTGAAATAATGCTTAATTTTACTTGTAAAAAAATTATTAATCATAAGAATAGTTACGCATCTTTATATTATGCGCCACTTGTTTGATTACGATCGTTTTGTTAATTATTATTAAAATACATAAGACATAACTATGAATAACTTAAAATCATTTTGCTTACAGGTAAAATGAATGAAATTAAAATTGTATACGATTGAATATTATAAAGCTATTCTTATAGCTTGGGCCTAAAATCTATTAAAGAACCGTTTTAATTGATCAAGTTGTATGTAACATTTTATTATTATATTAATTAAAAAAGGTTCTGTTTTGGAAAAACAGATACCAACAATTCTTCAACTTTTGAAAGTACCAATCCTTCATTTGCAATTAGTTCTGTTACACACGCAAAAATATCAAAGGCACTTACGATTTCTTAATGTTTAAGTTTACGACGAGAACAGAATCTGTTTTATATTGGTGTGTGATTGTATATCTTTCTGGTGGAAATCAATATGCGAACATCATAAAAAATATATTTTAATATATAAATAATAGACTGGTAGATTTAGTTATTTACGCATTCAAACAAACAAACAAAAGCTCTGTATCTTTCATTGTGATAATAATTATATCGACTGTTACACCTTGGAACTGAGGTATCGATAGATATAATAAAAATATAAAGTACAACTTTGTGACAGCTTCCCGGAGTACATATATACACACTCACGCCTTGTAGGGGTAGGCAGAGACAATTGAATGCCATTTTCTTCTATCCTTACAAACCTCACGCGCTTCCTCTACATTCATTACTCTTTTCACACTCTTTCAATTATTAACTCGTAAACTTCATCCAGTTTCTCATTCATTCCTCCTCTAACATTCAACGTCGCAAAACGGCATTCCGATGCCCACTTTCCGCCCCGGCGAGAAAAATTTAGACTTAGGTTTTGGCGTGACGTATGGCGAATATCGTCGCCGCCTAGAGCTTTTAGGTTGCTCCCCCAGAATACGAGGAGCAGCCTCGTCCTGCAGATACAGGAGGAGGGGATCCTCCGGCTCTGCCGGTACCCCCCTGGGGTACAGTTACAGTATTTTTTCCTACAGCCATGTTCCCGACGGCTATTGTTTGTTAAGTAAGTACATTGAGGTTAATATTTATTAAATTTTTATAATATAAGTCGCCAGATGTCACTGCAATGACGTCATATTTTCAAGATTAGTTAAAGTTAGACATAATTAAATAATGCGTGTTATAGATATCATATGTTGAACCTATTGGTGCGACGTCACTTCTTGACTTCTAGTTGTGTTTCAAGATATGTTTTTAGGCTTTTATCATCGCGGAACTTTAACATTGTAATTATTATGACGGGTACTCACGATATATATTAATTAATTTGATACTGATATTTCGATCCAATTGCATGAATCGTGGTCATGGTTTTAGGCTAGCGCAAACATGGAATCCTGTGTTCACACTCTGCAGAACAAATGCAACAAAAAGACCCGAAAGTACGGACGTCGTCAGTAGCGTATGTCGTGAATTAGGGAATCAAAGACTAAAACGAATTAGGCGCCACGTTGACAGATCGATGTTAGTATCAAGTGTAAATTTTTCAAGAGTTTCTCGCCGCCTCCGCAGTTCTCCTGTGTTTTAAGAGTTATTATAAGAGTTACTCAATACACAGGAAGGCATATATAAGCATATTCCAGCACCCAAATTACTTAAACACATAATCTTAATGCCATCTTTATAATATTAAGTTACCTTTACAAGATAAAAAATTAATATAAAAAAATTGATTAATGTTTACACATAACCTGAAAGTGATTTTCCAGTTTAGCAACATAATGCTTCGTGTTCAATGTCAGTCATTTTTCATTGTAAATTTTCTAAAGGTTTCAGAAGATTTTTATCTGTTAAGCTTCACTCTTACATACAATACATTACAAGAATACATTTTTCTTCAATTTATTGAGAAATATTGAACAGCAGATTCTCTAGTATATTCCATAGATGAAATAAAATAGTACTTTGCAATATAATATTCTCAAGAAAATAACCATACAATAATTAGGATTTTTTTTTAATTTGTTAAAAGTGTCAAATAGTGCCTTTTTGAAAAATAAAGAACTACATTTTCAAGCAATATAAAAACAGTGTCACGTTCTTGTGTATTTAATTATTTTTTTACCTTAGATAGATGAGATCATCGTTTACGGACCGAATTAGTGTTTTTTTAATTTCAATGGGTCTTAGTTCCAGGTAGAAAAAATATATTATTACTAATAAAATCAGGATTACTCTTTTTATTATTTTATGGGAATATTTACATAATATGCCAAATATTTGCTAAAAGAAACACATAGAGAATTGGAACTGATGAAGGAGACTTCAAAATGGAACCAGTATGTGTCAATGATAATTATTTCACTTGTGCAGAATAGCTAGTGATAATAAGATCTCTGGTATTATGGGTGTCTATAGGTGGATGCTTTTTGTTTTCCATCAGATATGCCAAATGCCCATTTTCCCTATATATTATTAGAAGAAAAAACAACCACACAACATAAATAAGTATATCTACTAGGCTCCGTAAAATTGCTAAATCTTTCAAAGTGGACTGTGTTATATTTTGTAATAAACTCCCAAATGATATTAAATATTACCAATTAAAAAATTTAAATGTATCGTAAATAATAAATTAACATCTAAGGCCTATATAATATGAACGATTATTTGAATGATAAAAGTAGTTGGAATAAAAGTTTCTAAATTTATTGTAAACGAATATTGTACCCATTTGAATGCTATTGTAACTTTTGTTCTACACCTTGACTTGCACTTAATAACTTATAAAGTTTAACAGTTAATAAAAACTTTTTTAATTTGAATATCCAACTGTGACTGAATAACTCTATATTTCTTTTTATCCTAATAAACATCTAAAATTATCTTGAACATGTCAGTTATTTTGGCATTTCAAAGGCAATAACGAGATTCGTAGTACATCGGAAAATCATTATTAAGTCATATGACATGAGCCAATGCTAACAATAGAAACTCCACAACTGACGGTTCAATTATCGTAGATGACGCGTACTTTATATCTCTAACTGTACAGATTTATGATCTGATTCGGTTCCAATCTTAACTTTACATATTGAAATAAACCTGAAAATAGGTATATTGCTTTATATAGTTTTAAAATTATAGAATTATTTAAATACAATATTTCTTTATATCATATCAAATTAAAACTGTATTAGCAATACTCAATATATACGAAAGTATATCTAGTAACAGCGTCATTTCTGAATTAAAAGTTAGACAGATCGCTTGACCGAAAATCTAGCAAAAATCAGGAACTGAAAACAGTTGATCTTTGCAATTTGATTTGTGCAATTTTTAATAGAACATAATCAGATAAGTTAAAATATTACTTAGGTCATATTTGAAATAGATAGATGGTTTATTAGTTACACACACTCACATAAGTAGACATGCAAACTTTTCTCAAAGTGATAAGCATTCACATATCGTAAATACTTGCATATACAGATACATACACACGCACGCGCATTCACGTGCGAGTGCACGTATAAAGATTACATATAAGTAGATTATAATATTTATATGATCCGAAATAATATTTGAACAAACTAAAATCTAACTATTTAATAAGAAACAAAACCGCAATATTATAAATAGTAAACCGCATTGAGGTCAAAGTCTGTAGGTAAGGTGTCCAAGAAGCTGGCAACTCATTGAATTGCTTAACTTATTCTTTGGCAAAGGTACGTGCTAGATCTTGTATCTAATTTATAAGTCAGCTGGATGATTTCTTAATAAGAGCTCGTGCTCACGGACTTCACGTACCCAAACTATATAAATATATGTCCATCATTATGTGACATGATTATATTTCACTCAAGGTTTTCAAAACGATAAAACTTGCAAATTTTGCCTTGAGACTGATAAAACGCCTCCTCATCTCCTCTGCAATTACGGCATACTATTGCATAAGCGTCACACCATCCTTGGCGACTACATACTGCTCCCAGTGCTGTTTGAAATAGTCACGTTAAGAAGTATACTGCGGTTCGTAAATGCGGCAGGGCTTAACGACTAGCTTTAAGCATGAATGGTGAATACAATAGTTCAGTTCGGGAGGTGATGTTACTAGGACTCACCAGTCAAAGAGCCGCCCTCTTGAACTTTTTTTTGCATTTTAATTTATACTTAATATTTCGTTATATTTATTAATTTAATTTAAGTATCGTTATTATTATGATACGCAGAAATATGCGCAGACAAAGTGGCAGGCAAACGAATGTCTTAAATATGATTAAATTTAAATATAAGATAAAACGTTTTATACTCGGGAGTGAAGTTTCAGCATTACAAAAGGAAAAAGTGCACAACGTTTCAATCTTAACAGAATATTACATCAAATGAACCGGTTTCATTTCTGCTCGTCTCTTGAGTGCAATTGAGTGAACCCGAATTGCAGTGCTCTGTGACCTTATCTTATTTTCCGTTGTAATGGAAAACTTATATTTCATTCCTTTGCTTCGTTTAAGTACTCTGGAATTGTGATGAAAATGTGCTCTCTCAGACATTTGTTTTTAATTCGTAATTTATAAATTAATAGCTGTCCCAACTGAATTGGTTCTGTCAAAACTTAATAGTAAAAACTAAATGAATTTAATGTTATATTATATCCCGAGTGATCCCGTTATTTATATCTCAACAATAAACAACGATAACATACAAACATAAATTTCTTAGACTGCATTACTTGATGATACTCATTGTAATGCTTTCCCGGCGGGTACCGCCTCAACCGCTAAATACCTACAAATCTGTAATATCTTCGAAAATACTTATTTACCTATATAACATACAGTAAAGGCCATATTATGCACAATGTATTTAATGTACTTACTTGGATAAGCATTGCTTAAAATCGCTTCGTAAATAAGCCATTATTTCTCGTAAGATGTTGAGGATAATAAAGGTTATTGTGGGTTATCCCAAATAGATAGACTTATACCATTGGCGAATTTCTAAGGATTGAATATTTTTAGAGATATTGTAGTATATTACTTTATTTATTCATTCGTAAGAATCTATCAAAAATGTGATTCATTATTATTTCTCTAACATTAATCAGAGCACAAATAATATCATGCTTTCACTTATTCTAAATAATATCTTAATATATTTTTCTTTAAAATAAAGCACAATTGGTAAAATCAGTAAAACAAAATAGATAACTAACTAACTAACTCCTTTACTGGATGTTTGTATTTTATTATAAACAATGCATTCTTCTATCATTAGTAGATATTTACTTAATTTAATTCTGTCTTAAGCTAAATGTAGTAAATAACTGAAATTTAGATCTTCATAAAATATTAAGTTCTCATATCTATAGAAAATTATGATTTATTTATTTCTTTTTAACAAATTACATAATATTATAAATATCAAAATTCAACAGATCGTCGGAATACATTATATTATTTAAATTAAAAGTGTAATATTTAATTAAAATTATAAAAAAAAGGAAACAACTTAAAACGACATACAAATAATAATTATGTAGAAAAAACAAAACTAAAGCATAAACATTTTGGTGCTAAGACATTATATGAACAACATTACAAACCAAAGAATTTAGGAATACCCTCAATACACTAAAAGTATTGTTCCTTTTTATACAGATTGTTTATGAATTATCGTAATTCTTCGAGTGTGTATGAAGGAGCTTTGACATGGGCACACCAAGTCTTTTAAAAATATTATATAACATTTAAAATGAAAGGTTACGATTTGTATTTATCTTTCTGCTTGAATTTCAGGTCGCCAAGGTTTTCGAACAAGATTCTAAATCAAAAATTTAAATTAAATTAAATTTGTTTAAAAAGATAAATAGCATATTTATTGCGATAGAATCATGAACTCCGCATGAAATGCAATATCAATGCTCTTAGAATGAAAACGATATATTTTCAATATGTGGAACTATTTATTTGCGCTTTATATTGTAGATCAAGAGTGCGATGCACTGACCAACTGAATTCTTCAACTATTTTATTATGTCACGTTTAAAAAGAGAAAATTCGTATTATGAAGGAACAAAGTTCTGACGATTTCAACACTTCTAATCCTAAAGCCGAGTTTTGATCTATTTTCCAAATTAGTTGAAAATATATATGGATCTTTTACTTTAAGTGAAAAGTGAATGGCGTTTTTTTAATGAATAGAACAATGTTTGTTATGTTAGTTACTATATTTAGGCTTAGGTATATAATATATTAATCACTTGTATAACCACTTGTATATACTCACCATATGTACTAAACGTAGTAAGGAAAACGAGACACCTTATAGTACATATGGCTCAACGAGGAAATCCACACGACCTCATTCAATTTCTTGCCTTATTTTGTTATTAGAAATTGCAATTTTACTTTGAATTTATAATAGAATGAACGTCCGTTACATCCTGTACCAATTAGAATAAAGACAATGGGATGTTTCCATACACAGATAAACGGAAAAAGGGTGCGGGGACTTCATACTTTAAGCCTTTAAGCCAACGTGATAGTGAAGAGCGCAGATTTTTTTTTTTTTTTTTTTTTTCGAAATTTTACCCAATATTTGGCACGTTGCTATTTTATAATACATCTAGGCTATATTTCCAAGACATAAGAATAATTATAATAGTATGATAAACAGTTTTTAATGAAATAAATTCGACTTGAAATGGCATCCATTGAAATTTAATAAGGACTTTGAAGTGTGTTTGTCTATAATTAATGGTTTTTTTTTTGGATATGTTGAAATATGTTAACTTTACTTGTAAAAATAATCTTAAAATATATTTCAGGAGTTTTTTTTATTTTTTATTTTTTAATGAAATAGGAGGACAAACGAGCGTACGGGTCACCTGTTGTTAAGTGATCACCGCCGCCCACAATCTCTTGCAATACCAGAGGAATCACAGGAGCGTTGCCGGCCTTTAAAGAAGGTGTATGTAGCTTATTTTGTCCAAATATAGAATAGTTACATTTTATATCATACATAAGCGATCTCGCACTTCAAGGGTCAAAGGGTCAAGGGTTTAAAACTATAAACACTTATAAATAAGACCAATTGTTTTCGTTGAAAATACTCATTTAATCTAAAATATAACGGCTTTTCAAATTTCTGTCGTGTATGTTAAATAAAATTAAACACAACATGAATAATAAAATAATGCATGGTCTTATAGCTTGTTTCGGTAGTTTTCAGATATATGGATTCACTGAAATTATCCTAACTATAAGTATTCTTTTGCTACACATAAAATAATACATATTGATACATTTTCGCGTGCGTGTAATTCGCGCGCCCAAATCGCTCTGAAATCAATGGAATTGTATCTTAGAGAGATCAGATTGCTAGTGTCCTATACGATTTAGCTCCATTATTATTTTTAGGTTGTGAGAGTACTGAAGTAGAGTGACGTCGTGAAATTCCTCATGCAATTCCAAAATGGACTCCAGAGTTGAAACATTGCATTTGGAATATTTTTATTCAACGGAAAGTGACTTTGCAGTTTTTAAAGCTTCTACATATTCAAAAGCCTGAATATGCAAGTGACATGACGTGAAAATGGTGAAAGCAAAGGATAATCTTTGGTTCTCTCTGCATCTTCTACATTTGGTTCTCTCTGCATCTTCTACCGCATTTATCACGGGGAGTGCTCAGAGGAGCTGTTCGGGTTGATTCCAGCTGCCGAATTCCACGACCGGACATTACGTGCAAAGTACCATCCGCATCACGTAGACGTCTGGCATTCCACAACCGCGCGTTTTGGCCGAAATTTCTTGCCTCGCACAGCCACTTTGTGGAATCAACTACCGGCAGCGGTCTTCCCGAACAGATACGACTTAGGGACCTTCAAGAAAAAAGCATACTCATACCTTGAAGGCCGGCAACGCATTTCTTGACACACTTGTTGTTGCGGATGTCCATGGGCGGTTGCCTCACCTCTCCCCATCCCGGGAGCCTCTTGCCCGTTTGCCCCCTCTTATATAAAAAATAATAATAATAAAATATGAATATATAACATTAATTATCGATACAAACAAATAAAATGTTTAATATATACCTTTAGAACATTGAAATATTAGTTCTTGATGCTATACGTCATTAGGCGCGTTATGAAAACATGATGAGAGTGAAATTTTAAGATGCGCGCGCATCACTGTAACACAAAAGTAACAGGGTGGAGTTGGTGGGCGACATTCGTTAATTTTTTTTTGGTTTCTTCGTCCAATATTAGGATAGGGTTCAAGACCATACAGCCGTATTCGTTAATTAATAATTAATTGTCAAAGCCATCGATGCAAGATTTTTACAATATTGTTCTTTCTACAAACGTAGAATAGCACGAGGATTAAATCATTTTAATGATTTTTGTTTTGTTAGGCAAAAAAAGTATAACTTCTTACGTGCATACATAAGTTCACACACACTTTTATTTATTTATAAATGTCATGTCAATATTTAACCAATACTATTCCATAACCAGAAAACAAAATTTAATATTTGTTGAGTGTGGGCTTCGGGTATTTGCCAAATGAACAGGAATAAAGAATAGATTTTTCACTAGCAGATAGCAAATGTTATAAGGAGCTACTATATTATAAGCTGCTTTTATTTTATTGAAAAAAGTGGATAAGAAATAAAACTCAAAATAAAACTATAATGAACAGAATTCACGAAGAAGAAGGTTTAGAAGAAGTATATAAGTGAATATTAATGAGTTTGAGAATTGCTTATTAAAGAACGTATAAGTTTGAACTGTGACCAGATACTACATAACTCTCGCTCAGTTCTTCAGCTACAACACTAGTCAAACGCTGCCGAATAGTTTTAGCACGCCTCAGTAAGCAATGTATCGACAACTCTAATTTTTCGATGTTGATGATAAGATGTTAACATATATCTACATATTATTGAATATCACTGCGAAGCTCGATAATAATACCTTTAGAATAGTACTTAAATTGATCAATAATAGTTCATTCAAAAGTATCATATTATATAATCTCGAATAATCGAATCTCGATCACTTTACTTAAAACCAAACTGAAAATAAAAGTTTATTGAGATCTGAAATGATGAGTGGAAATAAAGAAAGTCCGTTGATGTCCGTCCGGATAGCAAAATAGAGGGATTCTCCTGTCCGCTTGGTAACAGGGTTAGCCTTGATAAATTGAATGTCTTGTGCATTTCAGACCGAACGAGGCACCAATGTAACGAATTTTTCCTATAGTACGGAAAATATTTTCTCAAAACTTTGAATGAATTATTCGTTGAGACTCATTATTCTAGTTTGTTTCAGTTCAAATTTTGAATTTACTTCTCATAAGTATTTACATTTACATCGAAATTTCTTATTATTAATTTCTAATTACTTAAATTAATTACTTAATGATAGCTGGTATGCATTTACAAATATTTTGTAGGGTATATGCATGTAACTTATATTTAGTTTAAATATTTTTTTTTAAATCTTTATTATTATTGAGTATATATTCTTAGAAACGCAAGAAAATTTTCAACACGTGACATCACCTTTCCCCACTTGCATCTGATAGACCGATATATATGCGGTAACAGAACAGTTTGCAAGCTGGGTTTTATTTACGGATAGAAAAACGTATCTTTCTATTTATATGAACAAGTGATTAATGCGTGTCTGTTAGTAATATAAAGTAAAACAATTTTTTTTTCTATATTCATCAAGTAATCCCCCATTTTTTGAATTGTATATAAATGCTCCGACCATTAATATTGCTCTGACTGATATGAACGAGCATATCAAATCCAAGCGTGAAAACTCATTCAATACTCACAAATTGAAGGGCACAGCAAGCCTTAACAAGTTTCACTTTATAAATATTCATTACCTAAATAATAAGCTCTATTAAATATAAATTTAATTTGTACCAAAATTTGTGGATAATGCTGTA
>CATIXQ010000014.1:11444489-11462448 GCA_949711755.1 Leptidea juvernica
ATTGATAAATGTTTACTCATAATACCAAAGTGTTTTTCCAATTTACCAACAGAAGCTTCGTACATTCACTGCCATTCATCTTTATTTTATAAATTCTCTAAAGGTTTACGAAGATCGTTATCTTCGAAGCTTCGCTTGTACGTGATGTGAAATAGAATACATATTTCTTCTATTTATTGTGAAATATTGAACAGCAGGTTCTCTAGTATATTTTCCATACATGAAATAAAATAGTACATCCTTACATAAGATGCCCAAGAGTGTAACAAAATAAAAAAATATAATCTTGTTTATTTTTTTAAATGTAATTATTTGAAAGAGCCAATTTATTTCGGTCTTGATTGTAGATAATCTAAAATTGTCATTACAAATAAATGACATTGAAAGTACCATTCAAATATTCCATGGGTATATTTTTTACAATAAGCCAAGTATTTGTTGTTTGTTGAAATGAAACTTATGACTACGAAATGGCACCGAGATATCTCGATGGAAAGTGCTACACGTGTGGCGATAAATATGTGAGGGACTAAAATTTTAGATCATTTATACGTATATATAGACTGTGACACCTGTGAAATCATGGAATAAAATTGAGGTTGATAATTAATTATATTTATTCATTCATTTTTTTAATAAGCTTATACTGTTTACCGTTTTTGGTAAAGTCGCTGGTGCTGTAATTTTGAATATAAAATATTTTATACTCGGGAGTGAAGTTTCAGCGTTAAAAAAGCAAAAAAATGCACAACATTTCAATCTTAACAGAATATTACATCAAATGAACCAGTTTCATTTCTGCTCGTCTCTTGAGTGCAATTGAGTGAACTCCAATTGCAGTGCTCTGTGATATTATCATGTTTTCCATTGTAATGGAAAACTGTTCTTTTATTATTTACTGAAGTGCTGGAATCGTGATGAAAATACTCTATCTCAGACATTTGTTTTTATATCATAATATGTATTACGAATTAAAAACAGTGACCGTTCTGTATGCAAGCTAAAGGTTAAATTATTTATTCACCTTGTTTTATTAGCACTAAATAAAAACAAGTTAATTTTTACGAGCAAGAAGTTCACCTAAGCGACACAACACAAGTTAAAATGATTCTTAATTGAACCTAAAATTATTATGATCAGCATCGTAAAGGCATTCTTTGATAGTGCTGACTTTATTATCGTAATTCATAGATACCTAATATTATCTTATATATAAAATTCTCGTGTCACAATGTTAGTTAGGTCTGAGAATCGGCTACTATCTATCTTTCTACCCCTCTTTTTTTATGATACAGCATTAAAAAATACAAACAACCCTTAATTTTCAACCCTCTACTATCAAGCCCTATTTTTGTATCGCGATTTTTATATTATTCTGTTCCACCCACAAATCCGCTATAGGGTTGCAAGATGGCAATGGATCAATAGTTACAATAAATATAGTACGATAAATTTGGTACGTCCGAGAATCGGTTGCATCTACTTTTTACACCTCAAAAATTTTTTTATTACTTTATATAGCAATACAACGTTTGCTGGGTCAGCTAGTTATACTTAATAATCCGTCTACTAACTAAGGTTTATTCAAAAATATATTTTTATATTATTTCTTAACCCTTTCATTGGTTGGCAAATTATCTATGCTATTGACAAATTAATAAAAACAGCTTTTTTGTAAACGTGTATTTATCGGGTCAGGTATATTACATATTTAGGCTTAGTTTTGTAAGATATTGTACTGTTAGACTACACGAATTAACTCCAATTTTATTTGTTAGTTGTGAGAGCGCTAGAATAGAAAAACTGAGGTAACAAAACTCCTCATGCATTTTCGAAACGGAGTCCAGAGTTGCCTTGCATTTGGAATATTCTCATTCAATGGAAGTGCCTTTGCAGTTTGTCAAAGCTCTTACATATTCATGAGCACGAATATTCAAGTGACTTGTGTAAATAGTGCAACCAAAGGAAAATTTATAAAATTTTAATTTCTCACCATTATAATCTGGCCAATAAAAAAATTCATGTTTACGTTTAAAGTATTAAAATACTAGTTTTTCTCTAAAAACAATATGTGTATATTCAGTTCTTATACACCAGAAAAACAAATTTCACATTTATTTATTTATTTATTTATTTATTGGTAATCAACAGCGTTACAGTAAACGTTAATAAACAATAATATATAACATAATTCTTAAGGCCATTATAGATTACTCATATTGACAATATTATTTTACAATAGTTTTACAACAAGATATATTATAGAACAACTGCCTCTTGTGTTTCTTATTTACTGTGTGTATGTTTGTGTGTGGGTGTGAAAGCGTATGTGTGTGGGTGTGAAAGGGTATGTGTGCATTTATTGGGAGTCTGTCTGCTTCAGATATTCTCCAATAAATAATGACGTGATTTTCACTGGCAGCGGACCACGTCACTGCTGATCGCTCTATATTATCTTAAACCAAATTACTTTTACAATATTTATCAATAAATTTTATAATTGGCTTATAATATGCTTTGTTTTTAGGTTTTTATTTATATATGTATATATTCAGTTTAAAAAAAAGGAATTTTAAAAGGACTATATTGGGTGTTATTTCTAACTTTGTTTACATTATTATAATATTTTTGTTTATTCTCTTGGAACATTCTCTTTCTCGATCGTACTTTATTTATCAAAAAATAAACAAGAGTCAATTGTCCGTAAAAGTCTAACACCTGATATCCAATAACCGCTTAATACCCTTAATTTAACATGCTGAATAAAAACAGTAAAATTATTAATTGACATGATATATATAAGTATGTTTTTAATGTTACTAAGAGATACATAGATATTTTATCTCACTGACGTTACTATAATACATCTATGGATACAACAAACATTGACCGCACTGGGTAAATTAATGTATTTTTTTTTTTAATTTTTTTTTTGTTATTGGAGAATATGCAGCTAAACACTTTACAATAGACACAGGATAAAGTAAGAGAAAGCCATTTACAGATTATCACGAGTAGCCAGGAAAAAATATGAACCAAGAATAATGTGAGTAGTTACGTATACGAATCAAATGCTTAACTATATTGTATTACTTATCTAATTACATCTTATCAGCTCGACCAAGGAACTCATTTCCTAACTGTCGCTTAATGGAATGAGAGCTGCTACAGAATAAGTCAAGATTAAATTGTTTTAATAATTTGCTAAAGTTATTGCTGACACGTACGATGAATGAATTATGACGATAGTTAGTACTCACAGGGGATGTAAAGATAGGAGCATATTTACGAGCTAAAATTGAAGATGTGTAAAAAGATATTTTCGATAAGAGATCTGGACAAACTATTTTATTAGTTGTAATATAACGTTACAATATAGATAAATTTAAAGAACATCTTTCAAAGCACATATTGGGGCCGTCTACAAGAGAATCTAAATTAGTTTGAACCAATGCTTAGCAATTTTAATAAGCAATCAAGTCAATCGAAGAACGTAGAATTTTAAACTTAGTGCGAAAAGAAACTAAATAGCTGTCGCTCAATTCTTCAGTAAAACTCTAGTCAAAGGATTTCCGAATAGTTCGAGTACGCCCCAGTATGCAATGTATCGACAACTCTAATTTCTCGTTTAATATTGCAACGAGACGTTAGCATATATCTACATATAGTTATACCGCTGTGAAATCGATACCTATTTCTCAATATATTATAATTTTCCAAAGATCGTGTTGAATTTCTAGTGAAAGTGCAAAATCTTGTTACACCAATAAAGTTCTTTCAAAAATATGTTAACTCTTTCATTTTTATTGCATAACAAAGTATTTGGTATAGGTATTCACGGGCTATTCTCCGCAACTCTAAGTCTGCTGTTTTTTTTTTATGGAATAGGAGGACAAACGAGCGTACGGGTCACCTGGTGTTAAGTGATCACCGCCGCCCACATTCTCCTGCAACACCAGAGGAATCACAAGAGCGTTGCCGGCCTTTACGGAAGGTGTACGCGCTTTTTTTGAAGGTACCCATGTCGTATCGTCCCAGAAACACCGCACAAGGAAGCTCATTCCACAGCTTTGTAGTATGAGGGAGAAAGCTTCTTGTAAACCGCACTGTGGAGGACCGCCACACATCCAGATGGTGGGGATGATATCCTAACTTGTGGCGTGTCGTACGAAGGTGAAATTCGGCGGCAGGAATCAGGTTAAACAGCTCTTTGGAACACTCCCCGTGATAAATGCGGTAAAAGACATACAATGAAGCGACGTCTCTACGCAACGCCAAGTGATCCAGCCGTTCACAGAGCACTGAGTCCCCGACAATTCGAGCTGCTCTACGTTGCACGCGGTCAAATGGATCGAGCTGATACTGGGGTGCACCAGACCAGAGATAACAGCAATACTCCATGTGTGGCCGGACCTGCGCTTTGTAGAGCGCTAGAATGTGGGCCGGCTTGAAGTATTGCCGTGCTCTATTGATGACGCCCAGCTTCTTCGAAGCCAATTCGGCTTTGCCCTCCAGATGGCCACAGAATTTTCAATCGCTCGAGATTTCGAGACCTAGTATTCCAATACTAGGCGCGGCTTTAAGAGAAGTGTTCTCGAAGAGCGGTGATACGACAAATGGGGTTTTTTTAGTGGTAAACGCGCAAACTTGAGTCTTCTGGGGGTTAAATTGGACAAGGTTCAATTTACCCTATTCCGCGACCTTCTCGAGAGAGGACTCGATAGAAGACACAAGTTTATCCCGGCACTGGTCGACGATTTCCCGAGAGAGACCTGCATGGCCCGTGTATACGGCATCACCAGTGCTGTCATCTGCATAGCAATGCATGTTGTAGGTGTCCAACATATCATTGATATGCAGAAGAAACAGCTTAGGAGATAGCACACAGCCTTTGGGCACTCCAGCATTCACGGGCTTCGAGTTCGAACAATATCCGTCGACAACGACCTGTATGCTACGCCCAGTGAGGAAGTTGGAGGTCCACTTGCACAAGCTCTCGGGAAGCCCAAATGATGGAAGTTTTGAGAGGAGCGCCTTGTGCCATACACGATCAAAGGCCTTCGCTATATCCAGGCTAACTGCCAGGCCTTCCCCCTTGCTTTCAATAGCCACCGCCCATCTATGTGTTAGGTATACCAGAAGATCACCTGCCGACCGTCCATGGTGAAAGCCGTAGTGTCGGTCGTTGATCAACTGGTGACCCTCTAGGTATACTAAATCTGGCGGCTAATTATGCTCTCCATGATTTTGGAGAGCATGGAGGTGATAGCAATAGGCCTGTAGTTCGCCGCATCCGAACTGTCTCCTCTTTTTTGAATCGGATGGCCAAGGGCTGACTTCCATGAGTCAGGGACTACGCCTTTGGAATAAGAGTGCCGGAATAAACGCGTTAGCACCGGCGTCAAGGGCACACGTTCTAAGCACGATGAGAGAAATGCCATCCGGCTCGCTCGACTTCCTGACGTCCAACGAAAACAGAGCTCGCCTAACAGTTTTCTGTCTGAACTTTACTTCAGGCATAGAGCTCTGACACCGCGGGATGGTCGGCGGTGTTTTTCCGTTGTCGTCAAGAGTCGAGTTGGAGGCGAAAAGAGCGCACAGGAGCTCGGCTTTCTCTTTTGCCGTATGAGCCAGTGTGTCATTCTTCATGTGCAAAGGCGGCATGGACGGCTGGTTGAAGTTACCAAGAGCAGCTTTCGACAACGACCAGAACTTGCGTGTTCCGGTCGGGTAACTGGAAAGCTGCTCGCCGATTTTGACGACGTGCTTAGACTTCGCACGGGCGATTTGCCGCTTAAAAAATCTGGAGGCACGGTTATATTTCCTCTTAACAATTTTGCAGTTCGGATCCTTTGTGCCCAGCGCCGCAACCCAAGTTCGATACGTCTGTTTTTTGCAGTCAGATGCTGCTCTGCGACTATATTGCGTGGTTCAGTTGGGTTGGTAATCTAGCCATCCCAACTTCTCAAGAAAGTTGCTCAAACCTCTGACGTGACCTATCGGAGAGAGTCCTCAGTGACCCCAGGTGTTTGGCCTGGTATTAGGCCATATATTGGCACTCCAGGATGATGTGTGTGGACGTCTCTTCTGTCTCCATGCAAGTCCTGCCCAGGTTCTGCCTATATTGGTCAGATACTTGTTAAAGGGGACATGACCCGTTATTTCATGAGTTATTTTACGTTATCTTGTTCGTGTGAGTTTAACCAGTTTGCGAGAAAGCTTCTGATCTATACATGGTAGAGCCTCTTTCGTCTGTATGCATCCACTCGTCCAGTATTTATTATATAGCTCCTTGCTGTGCTGCCTTATGCCTAATGCACGACAACCTGAGGGGAGAGGGACTATTGGTTCAGGTATTTCAAAGTATTATTATGCGACTTACAAAAACTTAAACGTAAATGTTTTCAATTATTTCAATCACCTTCAAAAAAACATCAAAACTTTATATTATTTAGGGATATTGTTTTTATATGGTGTATGATATCTTATCGGTGGTATACTTTTTATATATTTTTTGTTCTATATACATAAAGTAGAAATTATCAATGCGAAAATTGTAATTGTGTGTAAATTATTGTTCTAATAAATTTTGTTCTTGCTCTCGTCGCGTTCTCTTAGTCCTGAAGAAGCAGAAAATTATGGGAACAGCACGCCATAAGAAATTTTCTCTTGAAAACATGCATTAGCTGAATAAGGCTCTATCAATAACGTAAAAATGATACTTACTTAAAGGGAAATAATATATAGACAGATTCCGAAAATTTAAATTAACTTAGCAAATAATATAAATTACAAAAAGTTTTATCTCAATTCTCTAATGCGGATTGTGTGTTTTAGTGACAGAGACGTTAACAAATCCGTTTATGGCGCCTTTCCGTCTAAGCTTATCTTTCTCAGACATAATCGTCACGTATTGTGGGGTAATGCTTTTTATTGGTCATGGTATTATTATGAGTCGCCATAACGGCGATAACATAGATAATAAACGAATCATTACATCATTTTATCATTATAATACTTCATATACTAAAATAGTTAACCTTTACAACCCTGTTTCACGTCCTTTAACTCGCAGAACATTTAAACTTGCAGGGAAATGCTGATAATAAACTTTTTCTATGCATAACAACGCCTGTTGGCAAAGACAAACAACATCCACAGTATCATCAATACTGAAGATCGGCTCTAATTATTAAACATACTTTATAGAATAATAACAAGTGAAGCAAAATACAGTAAGTTTTTTAAATTAATAGCTACTATCTTAATTAACACCTTTTCAGAATGTTATCATCATATCAGGGTCCACTGCTGGACATCAGCCTCCCAAAATATCTCCATGATGAAGCCAGGGCCAATGGTCTTCGTTTATGGCCACCCGTACCAAAAACCGGGGATTCTTAGCACCCCATGCCCCGTCGCTTATATGGCTGTTACCGCGGCTGCCGCGAGCGAACTGGCCACCGGGGGCTTTACAGTGTCTGTCATTTTTAGTTTTGGGGGATGGCAAAACCATGATCGCTACGTTAGGCAGGTGGGTTGGCGATCGCAGTAGGTGTTGATGATCTCTCGGAAGAATGCTGCTGCTCATCCTCCGTTCTTTGTATCCCTTAGTTGCCTCTTACGAAAACCACGGGAGGTGATAGGGTGGTGCTATTCTGGTGTGACACCACATATACTTAACTTTAGAATGTTATAGGTACCATTTATTACTTAACATCTAACGACGAATACGTGAGTGCTCTTTCCTCTGATCTTTCAACTAAACTCTAGTCGTGTATCACATAGATACTCCATTAAATTATTTGTTTTAGTTGTAAACATTTTTTATTATTAATACATATTCATATGAAGTTCAAACACATAATCCTATTTCAGATCTGGTAATGTAAATTCAAGTGAGACGTTGTTGTACTGTACTACATGATTTTTTGTTTATCCTTAAGATATTGGAGACATATCCACCACATCAAGTGACGCCTTTTTCTACAAACAGTAGCGTGTATAACTACTTGCGTTTTGGTTTAGATGTCGCCATAGTTAGTGATATTACTAGGCAATTAAGAGTTATATCTCGTATCTCAAAGTTATTCAATTAAATTCAAATTGCGATGACTTGAATCTCAAATTGGGTTTTTCAAGAATTCTGAGTGGCACTACAATATAATGGGCAGGGCGTATCAATTACCATCAGCTGAACGTCCTGCTCGTCTCTTCACTTATTTTCATTAAAAAAAAACACGAAAATAGCATCCCTGAAGCACAATTCAAGTTAAAGAACAGTAGTGTAACTCACAAGTCTCCTTGAAAATTTGTACCTAAATCTAAACGGAGCTCTAGGGTTGGTAATAAAAAAATATTTTAAGCTAATTTTATTCGGACAGCGACTAGTCTCGGTGGCGTACGGCGTGGCACTCAATAGTTTAGTCTCCCCAAGATTGCTAAGCGGCCGTGTAAGTCGTGTGTATGTGTGCGTGCGTCTTTTCGGGCGGTCAAGTATGATGTGAAATTATTATATTCAGTTATTGTATAATGCCTTAAGATAGCGCTTTAACTGTGAAACATATTTTCATCATTGTCTAGCAGTTATATGAATACATTATTGGAGACTCAACTATTACTAGACCACCAAATAGTTCAGACACGAAGTCAAAAGCAAAACAAAAAAACCACAAGAGAAAATCTACGCATATGCAACCATGCTGCAATGTAGTGGCTTTACTAAAAGTTCAGATTGGAAGCCAGACTCGGAAAGTAAAACCCGTTCTTGAATGAATTTCAGTAGTTCATAATAAACATCGAAGTTAGCATAAATATAAATTTTAAAACAAAAAATTTATAATCTATTTTTGCAAAAATGTTACAGCGGAGATCATAAAATTTTATTACCCAAAACGATTGGAATACTCGGGCTGTAAATTAAAGCTAGACAAAATTTTATTAATTTTTTTAAAATATTAGCATATGGATAGCTTTAAGGGCCCACTTATTTACTATTTTGGAAGCTTAAATAGTGCGTATAAAAGCTACTAGATATTTGGTACGTCATTCGTCATTGTATATGAATGAATTAGCTCTTAGATTGAGGATTGGTCTCCGCTGCGCTCCAACTAGATACCGCAAGATACTAAGAACAATAGCTTTATTACTACGGCAACTATTAGATGCTTGTGTGCGTAGCATCTTGACACTCAATGGCATCTTTCAAATTTTGTAACATACGCTTCGTGTTATTTTACTTTGAAATTAATAAAATACAAAATTCTTACTGATGATATATGATCCCAGTATCTTTCTTATTTCTTGTAGAATTGTTTTTACAAAGTTTTACTACAACCCGGCATTTTAGTTTCCATTATTAGCAAAGTTTAACAGAATATGTGGCACGTCAACGTCACACATTATTCGACACTTTCTAAAACGAAAACCACGACCTTAAGAGTATATGTGTATAGTAAAGTATATATGTACGTCTAGAAGTATAGTGTTCCACGTATAACCAAACTTTGGAAAAAACTTCTAAGCGCATACTATAAGGCCGATAACTCCAGTGAAGGTGGCGCAATATAACTACTATACTATTCCTTTTTTTTATGAAAATAAGGAACGAGATGAGCAGGAAAGTCAGCTGATGGTAAGTGATACGCCCTACCCATTACAATGCAGTGCCGCTCAGGATTCTTAAAAAACCCAAAAATTCTGAGCAGCACTACACTTGTGCTCGTCACCTTGAGACATAAGATGTTTAGTCTCATTTGCCCAGTAATTTCATTAGCTACGGTGCCCTTCAGAGCGAAACACAGTAATGTTTCCACATTACTGTTTCACGGCAGAAATAGGCGCCGTTGTGGTACCCATAATCTAGCCGGCTTCCTGTGCAAAGGAGCCTCCCACTTAGCACCATATTATCCATGCTCTAATTAGTTGCCAGTTCTTTGACATACAAGAGCTGACATACTATATAGTGACATTTAAAACTACTTGCTGACCCAGCAAACGTTGCATTGCCTTGAAAAAGTAATACAAAAATTCAATAATTAAAATTTTTGGGGTATAAAAAATAGATGACAACCGATTCTCAGATTACATAAAATTAATCGTACTAGAATAATCATTGTATTCGATTGCCATCTTGCAACTCCATTGCGTATCTGTGGATGGAATAAAATAATATTAAAATCGCGATACAAAAATAGGTCTTGATCGTAGAAGGGTGAAAATTTGATGTTTTATGTATTTTTTACGCTGAATTTTATGCTGAATCATACTAAAATAAATAATAAATATATTATATAAAATATTTTTATTAATTATCAAAAAAAAATATTTAGGGGTCAGTGACCTTTATCATTTAGGGGTATGAAAAATAGATGTTTGCCGATTCTCAGACCTACCCGATATACCAAACAAATTGGTTTAGCCTTTTCGGAGGAGTTTGGTAACAAACACCGGGACACAAAAAATTTATATATAAGAAGAAGCTCGCTAATAGCAACAGAGTCGGTGACAAAAAGGTTAGCATGAGTATTCGGCGATTTAAAATAAATTAAAGATTTTACCATATGGATGGGCGGCTGAAATCTTACATTTTGATTGTAAAATGTTATTTGAACTGCAATAATAATAATTATTAGAGTTATTCTTAAGCACTGTAATATAATCAGATATCAAGGAGATGTAAATATAAAAAGGATACTGTGAGCATTACTAACATATTTATAATTTTAATTCCTTTAAATTTTATATTTGGTTGATTTTATTTAATTAGCATGATTTATTTAACTATCGATTTTATTGTTAATTTGTAAGAATCTATTCAAATTTAAAAAAGAGACAGTCAACTGACAACATCAATGTGACGTTGCCAGTTGGCCACGAATACAGGCATACAAGTTGTAACACCGGTACGGGGTGGTCGATTAAAATGTTTTAAATTCTATTATTACAGTAATTTGTTACTAAATACAATCTTTAATTATTATAAGGTTTGATCTCAAAACAGTAAATAGTGCTAATAGTAGAATAATCAAACGTAGATGTTATCCTGACAATGTAGATAAAATAATATCAAATAAAAAAAACATACAATGATGAGGCTATTATAGAGATGAGATTATAACACACAAGAGGTCTAACTTCTTTCGGAAGCCCTGGTTCGATCCTCACTAGGTACCAACACGTGTCTAGAGAACTGCCTCATCTAAGACAATTTACAGGAACAAACATGTCATTTAAATTACCTAAATCTACAAATATATATGGCACCAGAGCAAACAACTACGTCATTCCTCTATACTTAAACGAGACTCCCTTAGAGATTCAAAAATTATATATAAATAAAAATAAATATAAGTCATCGTTAAAAAAGTACTTTTTACAAAATCCTTCATTAATATAATTGTATCTGCGGTAAGCTAAGTAGACAACTAATTTGTAATTACTAACATTTAGTTGATAATTATTTTTTGTTTTGCATTTTATTGATTTCTATACTACTTTGTTTAAAATTGTAATTTAACATCTTGTAATAACTGTATTAATTGAAAGTAATTGTTGTTTTCTTTTTAAATATTATGTAATTTAATTCTAAGCGGCTTCACACACAGATAAGCTTCCTAAAGTTTAAGTGTGTGTTATTATATTGTAAGCTACAACTATATTGTATTTTAAATAAATATTCTAAAAAAAAAAATAACCTATCTATCCTTAGTTTAACTTACTAGACGTAGAAAAATCTATCCTTTTACGCTTACTTACATTTCAATAACCTATTGACAGAGAGCATTGGACTATAACTGTATTGGACATAACTATGGATAGATAAGATCTTGTCATTAAACGGTGACAGCAATGTATCCGTAAGTTAAACGTAAGTTTATTTGGTCCCATAAAAATTTCACATAGTTGTGACCAGTAGTTTAAATTTTATAATCATTTTTCTGAACATTCATGCTTACGTGGATGATGTTATTGTTTAAGTGGATGATGATTTTTTTTGTGTACAGCGTATATATTATATAGTTAGAGCTATAGTTTACCTGATGTAATCGAGAAAACCTACTGCAGTTTACAGCACAGACACTAAAAAGGAAAAATAAAATACGTTTAACAAAACCGACTTCAAAAAGACTCTTAATAATTAACCTTATTTAATCAAATTCAGCTTGGGTAAAGACAGTACAATATACATATTCATTCCTAAATCGAAAGACACCGAAACTTTCATCTCACAGTTGCATTTTCTGGGTTTGCTAAATGAGTGTGGACAGCAAATCAAGCTGTGGTCACTATGAGCAGAGTTGATTCCTTTTACAAGGTTCATTTCGTCGTGGCTGAAGTAAGCCATCAATCCGGCCTAACATTTACGTGAACATCATTGTTATTTATGGTGAAAAGGCTTTACATCGCGTATACTTACATTACTGCCCGCATCAAGCTGAATTTTTAACATTACTTTAATATACTATCTAATCTATTTTAAATATTCTACCAGGAGGCTCCTTTGCACATTAAGCCGGCTAGATATATGGGTACCGCAACGGGCGCCTATTTCAGCTGTGAAGCAGTAATGTGTAAACATTACTGTGTTTCGGTCTCAAGGATGCCGTAGCTAGTAAAATTACAGGGCAAATGAGACTAACATCTTATGTCTCAAGATAACGAGCGCTATTGTAGCGCCACTCAAAATTTTTGGGTTTTTCAAGAATCCTGAGCGACACTACATTGTAATGGGTAGGACGTATCAATTACCATTAGCTGAATTTCTTACTCTTCTCGTCCCTTATTTTCATAAAGAAAAACAGCAATAAAATGATAATAATTTATGTTTATTAAGAATAAATCTAAAAATAAATTTAATTCGACAGCTCTTGGTCTTGCTTAAGTTGTTTCTGCACAAAGACTTGAAGAGACTTTGTATTTTGTAGATAAATAAGTTGAAAATTAATAAAGTGCTCTTAATAATGAAACAAAATAGTACTTGCTTCGTAGAATGTGATTTTTAAAGTTCAAATCATGCGAGACGTAGATTCTATAGTGAAAATATCTTTAAGAGTGAAACTTTAATCTACAAATTGGAATTAATATTAAACTATATATAGTTATAGCATACCAATATTGTTAATTTAATATGATTTAATGATTATTTTCTTTATTACCCTTTAAATTTAAAGAAATCAATAATAATAGAATTCCAAAGTTATAAGTGTTTTTTACCGCTGCGTTGGAAGATGTCTTTAAGCTTCTGGACTGGAACGGACTGGGCATCAACATCAACGGCGAATACATGACTGACCCTCGATTCGCAGACGATATCGTAATCATGGCATAGACCATGAAAGACTTAAGCCATATGCTCGATGGCCTCAATACAGCTTTCCAAGGAATAGGTCTTAAAATGAACATGGACAAGACGAAGTCAAATGTCCATGTCGAACCTACTCCCATAACAATTGGGAACTGTACTCTCGAAATTGTCGACGAGTACGTCTATGTCGGCGTTAAACCAGGGTTTCCTTGAATTTTTCATCATGAAGAAATACATCACTAAGAAATTCTCAGTTTATTGAAGCACAACTGCTAGTATAGATATGAACCGTCTTTACATAAAACAACCGGTTTTATAACTTCCATATAATAGATGAAACAGAGTAGATACAACTTCTTTTAAAACACAAATAAAATTAGGTATTGTAAAATAATTCCTAAATACAGCTCAATAAATGTTTTAGTGAATTTATATTACTTCAAATGATTTATATAATAGTTTGTTCATTTAATTTGAACAAACATTACGAAGTAAGATGATGGCGCTGCAAGCAAGTTTCGAAATACAATTAAGAAAGACTTATTGCATAAAATAATTTGATACAGAATAACGATATTAATTCTAATACAAATTAATTTGAAAATTTACACATTCAATTAAGTATTTTAACAATAAATGAAACATCGAACATCTTCAAACTTTCACAACAAAACAGTGTCTATTAAATTAGTTAGATTTTAATAAATAACAGTTTTATGTTTACAAATAGCTATTTGTATTTAAATCTTATATATTTGAGATATATCTATAATAATATATTCATTTTTCATTCATTTTAACGATAAACTAAAACATAAATATCAATAGTTGCAAACAATTGACGGTAGGTGGCGATTTGCGCCCATATCTACCTCGGACAAACAATCCAGTTAGGCAGGTCCAATTTCGCGAAAGAGGTCACTCGTCAAATCCAACTCGGATGGGCAGCGTTCGGGAAGCTCCGTAAAATCTTCTCGACAAAATACCACAGTGTCTGAAGACGAAGGTTTTCAACCAGTTTGTGTTGCCAGTGATGAATTACGGTAAGCAAACGTGGTCGCTAGCTATGGGCCTTATGAGAAAGCTCATGGTTGCTCAGAGGGCAACGGAAAGGGCTATCAAACCCAAAAGGAGGCTTAAACTAACTATTACAGTTAGTTTAAGCTCTGTTAGTTCCACGTTTGGTCACGAGTGAAACAACTAATATTTATTATGTATTCACTACACTCGGGGCCGTCCGCTTGCAAAGGATAGCCGATTGGAACTGTCGTTCCGCTTTTTTTTGCGCCCAGACATAGGGAAAGGGCTACCCTTCGGGATAACGACTGGAGGGAGGTGGTGAATGCTCTTGCATACGAACGCAGCCTAAGTCTGCGGTGGTTATATTGGACTCACGTAAAAACCTTAGTGCCTACTCACTAAACACCACCCGAGGTTGGCTTTGGGCAAGTGCCCTCTAAACCTTCTTCAAAGGCGACCTTCTCTTGGGGAGAGAGGGGCGCAAGCGGCACTCCCTATGTTGTATCCGCTGGGATACCTGCCGCTGTACTGTGCATTACTTATATAGCACTCACCGTCAAACGTCAAACGTCATGACAGTGACAATGATTGTAAACACATACTTAGGTCAGACTCAACGTCAATACACTACACTAACGTTGTTCATATAATTAAATTACCAATAATAAAACAGCACTGTAGGTACTCCATCAAATACGAAATCAATATTCAAAAGTCACTTCTGGGATTAATAACACAAATTAAATATGAAAAAAAAAATTATGAACGATGCGGCACTCGAAACCGTTCTCGCATTCCTTAAGCGCTCTTCCATCTGAGCCAACCGTTCGAGCGACGTATCGTTGATAAAATCCTGCCTGCTTTGTTCAACTCTCAGATTGTGGCTTAATCTACAGGATCTACTTTACAGTTGATAGCCTGCTCAGTCCCAATATTTACATACTAGGAAATTAACTTGAGCTCTTGCAAATCTAAACAATTTATTATTTAATTAAAATTTAATTACATCTTAAGTTAATTTCTGCGCAAGTTACTCAAGCGCAGTAGCTACCCAGCGTGTAAACTACGTTTGTTTTACATTATTATTAAGGCCGGAACGCATTAGCGCGGCGCTGCGTAGCGCTGCACTGCGCGGCACTAAATGTTAAAATTTTATTCCAACCATTTTGTATGGAGTAGGTCGCACTAGAGCGGTGCTACACTGCACGTTGCTGCGCGTCGCGGCAAAGTTGCCTCCGAGAGAATATTTCGACGCGCATCGCATCGACGCGCGGCGCGTCGCTTCAGTATGTGTACTGTTAATTGTCAAGTTTATACAATGTTGTCTTCGAAATTCTAAAATAAGTATGAAATCGTGCAGAGTCATTAAGAAGGCGAGGAAATAAATAATTTTATTCGCCTTCTTGATAGCGTGACATTGGTATTCAGCAATCCAATTCTTCTTATTATTTTTTATCTCTTCCATAACTCTTTTTCTTCCCTACAATAAAGAATTAATAATGACCAAATCCTCGTCACTATCGCTCATCTTGTAATGTTGCTCGCACGCAAACTGGTATAGAAATTACGCGAGCTGCCGCTTACTGCAGTTGTAGTGCGATAGGTACCGTCTAGCGACGTGAAGCGACGCGCAACGCAGCGCCGCTGTAGTGCGGTCCGGCCTTTATTATTGTCTCTTATTTTTATTATATATTTTTTTTGTATCTTATTGTTTTACTGTAATGTACGTATTTGAAGTATTCGATATAGAGATTAAAATAGTGATATCGTGTTTGGTTTCAGTCGCGTTTCTGGAAATATCTATAGACTTACAAAATGCTAGCGTATATAGAGAAGAACATCTCTAACGGGGATATAGCAAAATAGAAGAGGAAAGCAATTCTATTGTTTCTGTAATCGATTTTGGTAGACAAGTCGTAAACAGTCAGCCACGCTTGGAATTACCCCGTAAGTATTTTGAATATTTAAACTAGCTAGCCACTATCTAACGCACACAACGACAAATCAAAATTGGTCACACATTATCAAGCTGTCTATACGCTTATATATTCTAAGTCTTTGGAAATATCAAACGTAACAGATAAAATATAAAGACAAATTGCCAGCAAATTTTAATACTTCATTACCGTTTAATTTCAAATAAAGATTGATGGTCTTCGAAGTTTTAGTATTTAAATATGCATTTTTCATCGGTTTGCCGACCACTCTAGATTAACTTGTAAAACGAAGGAATTGAAATCTTTAGAAGTTTAAGTCTGTTAAATTAAACGACATCCATAAATTTTCATTAGAGATATAAGACTTACTTTATACTTTTTTAATTTCAAAATGGACATCGATTAACGAGCTTAGAGCCCCTTCAATGAGGGTAATCTTAGAT
The DNA here is from genome assembly GCA_949711755.1 of Leptidea juvernica. NCBI lineage: Eukaryota > Metazoa > Arthropoda > Insecta > Lepidoptera > Pieridae > Leptidea > Leptidea juvernica. The sequence goes on from CATIXQ010000014.1 coordinate 11,461,196, forward strand.
AATTTATGTCTAGATAGAGCCTTTTGGTGTAAGGCAAGGGATGACAAAAGGCCAGGTTTATTACGGTAGTGGGCATGACAGCTATGTCACAGTAGACATATGTATCAGTACGGAAACTAAGCCTTGTTGATAAAATACTTACCTATATGTGCGTACATTCCATTGAAGCAATAGGGTTGTCAAGTTATTTTTCTAACCGACGTTAAAAAAGGAGTTTTGGAACGAAGTTCCTTATGGGGCGTTGCAGAGCGTAAAAAAGTAAAGAGCGTAAAATTTTTATGTATAGTGTATGTATGATAGCTATACAGTGTATAATGCAATATTATAGTCTACATGATGACTGTTATGATATGTTTTTAAACAATATTTTATTGAATTTTTTTCTTCGCAATATTTTTTTGGAATGATTTTTTTTTTAATTTTTGTTGAATTATTTTATCTCAAATATTGACGGGAAGCTTTGAAATATGAGTTTTTAAACTTTGTCCGTTAAAGTTTCATCTCTACCACAGTCTAAAGAAACTCTTCCCTGCAGTCATCCCACGAACATGTCTAGACGGGGTAATTATTGTTTTCGTGAGTGTCAATAACGATTGTGACATTTATTTTGAGATCCGAGATGGCCGATGTGACTTTAACAATAAAATCAAATTGGGTGTCATTTTCGATATTTTCAGGAGTTTCGAAATTTTCGGGAGTGGAATTACACATATGACACCCATTTCAAGATCCAAGATGGCAGGTGTGACACTTTCAATAAAATCTATATGGGTATCATTTTTGAGATTTTCGGGAGTGTTGGTGAACACACAATTTTATTTCAGTCTTCATTTCTTTTAAGTCCAGCATTATCGGCTTCAACACCCTCGAGAATCATGAAATATAAAAAAACATCATAATCGATCTCACGGACTTATTATTCGAATACCTACTAATTATAATAATAATTCAAATTCAAATATTTTTATTCAAAATAGGATGTGACATCACTTATTGAAAGTCAAAAAACTACCACCCATTCCAAAATGAATGCCTCAGACCCGAGAAGAATGGGCGCAATAAACTGAGAGGGGGTTTTTTTTTTCATCGAATAAATATGTTTACAAAGTATTATTGTACAATTAAACTTATTATTTAATCACACTCCATTCCCAATCTGTGGTATCACTAAGAAAGTCATTGTTGTTATAAGTAACCTTTACCACACAAACGTTTTTTAACAATTCTTTTGAATAACGTAATACTTTTGTTTT
>CATIXQ010000014.1:11464006-11499140 GCA_949711755.1 Leptidea juvernica
TAAGACCAATATCACCACCAACTTAAGTAATGAATATTCTTTATTGGAAACCATCCTGTTGCAAGCTATTACTGAAAACAAACAAATAAAGACCAAAGTCATGAATCCCCTGAGCAAAGATTGGATCAACAGAAAACTGATCGAGTCAATAAACAAAAGGAATTTCCTGTGGCATTCTCTAAAGCAAGCACCACAAGATGAGAACCTTAAGAGAGAGTTTGTGCAGCAAAAGAGTCTAGTCCATAAAAATATTCAACAAACTAAAAGTCAATATTATTTAAAAGCTTTTAAGAAGTGTGAGAAAAACTCCATGAAAATGTGGCAACTGATAAATAGTTTGGCTAATAACAAGATTCAAAAATATATTCCTTTAAAATTAAACACATCTTCAGGTCAAATCAATGAATCAAAAGAAATATGTGAATGCTTTAATTTATTTTTCTCTAATATAGGCATTGAACTTGCCAATAAAATTCTAAACTCTAAACAATGTAAAGAACCTATGATTTTCTTAAACAATGCACAAGAATATAAAATTAGACTATCTTATCTGAATCTTGCCACTACAGAAGAAGTAGTCAAAATTATTGACAACCTTGATACAAACACTAGCACTGGCATAGATGGCATGAGTACAAAAGTGATTAAATGTGTGAAAGACGTTATAGCTGAAAAACTAACTCACTGCATCAATAGATGCTTAAATGAAGGGAAATTTCCAGATTCCCTTAAAATAGCAAAAGTGATTCCTATTTACAAGTCCGGTGATAAAATGGATCCCAGTAATTACCGTCCAATATCTGTGCTTCCTATCTTATCAAAAATATTTGAGAAAATATTACATAATCGACTCAATGGATTTCTTACATCTACAAATTTTCTTTTCAAAAAACAATATGGATTTCGTTGTAATTCTAATACTCTTGCAGCAACAATTGACTTAGTAACAAAAATTAAACTTGGCATTGATCAAAAGAAAATATATTCATTGACTTAAAAAAAGCATTTGACACAGTAAGCCACGAAATCATGCTAACAAAATTAAAAAACATTGGTGTTTCTGGTTCTGCATTTAAAATGTTCAAATCATATCTGACAAACCGATATCAAATAGTTAAAATTAATAGAGTTGAGAGTTTACCCCAACTCATCACATGTGGCGTTCCTCAGGGCTCTATTCTCGGCCCATTATTATTTCTAGTCTATATAAATGACATACATAAAATCGGCCTAAATGGAGATATCACGCTGTATGCTGATGATACAAGTCTATTTTACTTTGGAAATACTATAACAACAATAATAGAACAAGCACAACATGATTTGGATCTACTACACACCTGGCTACAATGTAATTTACTTACTTTAAATACATCTAAAACAAACTACATATTATTCACAGCAAAAAACAAAAAAATTGGAAGCCATAATAACTTAACCATCAATGGTGAAATAATAAACAAAATAAATAAAGAAAAATATCTCGGTCTGATACTTGATAGCAAACTCACATGGAAACCGCATATAGAATATATCCGTAAAAAGTTAACATCACTTACTGGTGCAGTACGTAGCATTGCACGATGCTTCCCAAGGCAAGTGCACTTCACTATTTATAATTCTATGGTCAAGTCTCACTTAGATTATTTAATTGAAGTTTGGGGAACTGCGTCAAAGACTAATTTACAACCGCTACAGATTGCACAAAATAAAATTATTAAATCACTGTTCCGATATAATTTCTTAACACCATCCGCAAAAATTTACCAAGATACCGAAATCATGAATATTTCTCAACTCTATAAGTATAAAACGTGCGTTCTTATTAGGAAAATTCTATCTAAAGAGATACATTCCCAAGTGACATTTACAAAAACATTCCAAATACAAAAAAGGATAACTCGACAAGCAAATAATATTTATATAAAAACACCTAGAACTAATTACGGAAAAAAGAATATCATGTTTGAAGGGGCGCAACTTTACAACAGCCTCCCCAAAGACATTAAAGAAATCAAAAGCTTAAATACTTTTAAAAAAATATTAAAAGAAAACATTTAAAAATATAATATTTAAAAATATAAATAAAAAATTGTTACAGTTTAAAAATAAGTAGATGAATAATTGTTGCTGCAGTGTAGTCAAAGCTTTATAATATTTACAAATTGCGAATGACGGTCTGCGCATGCGCATCGCGCCGCTCGATCGCGTAATTCACTAAAGTTCTTGTATTATTGTATTCAGAATTGTGTCTTTAGTTGATATTCATTAGTGTAGTGTAGGTAACTTATTTATGAATGTTCTTTAGATTATAATTTGTATAGTTATTTCTTTTTAAGTGTTTCATCTAGTGTGTGTTTACTGTTTTTTTTTTCCACTTTACTTACTCTGTTAATATTTATAGTTAAAGAAGAAAAAAATAATCGATATATTTTAGATATTGTTATATTCTCACGGCTCGCATATTATATTATATTATATAGTAATTAGAATATATTTTCTCTATAAGTGAATATTGTAATATTCTTCTGAGAAATAGAGTTCTTAAATCGTAATCGGCGAGCGTACCAATTACCATCAGTTGAACGTACTCTCGTCCCTTATTTTCATAAAAAAAAAATGTAAAATGTTATAGTTTCTAAATAATAACATCGATTTTGATAATATTATTTCATTCAAATTTCGAACACAGCTGAATGAAAAAATAAAGTTGATTTGACCTCTATTCTAATATCAGTCGAGATGACATTTATTTCGAAATAAAATGTAAATTTACAAACAAATTTGACAATTAATGTTGAACGTAAGTAAGGTATCGAACGGTATGATAGTCGGTGCCGTCTCTAGTTTGTCTCTGAATTTAGAAAAACTATGACAGCTGCGAGAAATCTTTTCATTACCCAACACATTCCCAAGACACTTCAGTTTGATGCCTTTCATTATGTACAGTCACATAAACTCTTAGATTAAGGATTGGTCTCCACTGCGTTCCAACTAGATACCGTAGGCGTAGTCGCAATGTATAACGCTGACGTGCTACATGTTCTCTTAAACTTTGCTAATGATTGCAACTAAAATGCCGGGTTGCGTAATAAAACTTTGTAAAAATAATACTACAAAAAATAAGAAAGACACTGGGATCACAGATCAACAGAAAGTATTTTGTATCTATTTTTCATACCCCTAAATGATAAAGGTCACTGACCCCTAAATATTTTTTTTTGAAAATTATGGTGGTAAGTGGGAGGCTCCTTTGCACAGGAAGCCGGCTAGATTATGGATACCACAACGGCGCCTATTTCTGCCGTGAAACAGTAATGTGGAAACATTACTGTGTTTCGCTCTGAAGGGCACCGTAGCTAGTGAAATTACTGGGCAAATGAGACTAAACATCTTATGTCTCAAGGTGACGAGCGCAAGTGTAGTGCTGCTCAGAATTTTTGGGTTTTTCAAGAATCCTGAGCGGCACTGCATTGTAATGTCCTGCTCATCTCGTCCCTTATTTTCATAAAAAAAAGGAATAGTATAGTAGTTATATTGCGCCACCTTCACTGGAGCTATCGGCCTTATAGTATGCGCTTAGACGTTTTTCCAAAGTTTGGTTATACGTGGAACACTATACTTCTAGACGTACATATATACTTTACTATACACATATACTCTTAAAGTCGTGGTTTTCGTTTTAGAAAGTGTCGAATAATGTGTGACGTTGACGTGCCACATGTTCTGTTAACCTTGCTAATAATGGAAACTAAAATGCCGGGTTGTAGTAAAACTTTGTAAAAACAATTCTAAAAGAAATAAGAAAGATACTGGGATCACATATCATCAGTAAGAATTTTGTATTTTATTAATTTCAATGTAAAATAACACGAAGCGTATGTTACAAAATTTGAAAGATGCCATTGAGTGTCAAGATGCTACGCACAGAAGCATCTAATAGTTGCTGTAGTAAAAAAGCTATTGTTCTTAGTATCTTGCGGTATCTAGCTGGAGCGCAGCGGAGACCAGTCCTCAATCTAAAAGCTAATTCATTCATATACAATGACGTACCAAATATCTAGTAGCTTTAATACGCACTATTTAAGCTTCCAAAATAGTAAATAAATGGGCCCTTAAAGCTATCCATATGCTAATATTTTTAAAAAATTAATAAAATTTTATCTAGCTTTTATTTACAGCTCGAGTATTCCAATCGTTTTGGGTAATAAAATTTTATGATCTCCGCTGTAACATTTTTGCAAAAATAGATCATAAGTTTTTTGTTTTAAAATTTATATCAATGCTAACTTAGATGTTTATTATGAACTACTGAAATTCATTCAAGAACATTTACTTTCCGAGTCTGGCTTCCAATCTGAACTTTTAGTAAAGCCACTACATTGCAGCATGGTTGCATATGCGTAGATTTTCTCTCGTGGTTTTTTTGTTTTGCTTTTGGCTTCGTGTCTGAACTATTTGGTGGTCTAGTAATAGTTGAGTCTCCAATAATGTATTCATATAACTGCTAGACAATGATGAAAATATGTTTCACAGTTAAAGCGCTATCTTAAGGCATTATACAATAACTGAATATAATAATTTCACATCATACTTGAGCGCCCGAAAAGACGCACGCACACATACACACGACTTACACGGCCGCTTAGCAATCTTGGGGAGACTAAACTATTGAGTGCCACGCCGTACGTCACCGAGACTAGTCGCTGTCCGAATAAAATTAGCTTAAAATATTTTTGTTATTACCAACCCTAGAGCTCCGTTTAGATTTAGGTACAAATTTTCAAGGAGACTAGTGAGTTACACTACTGTTCTTTAACTTGAATTGTGCTTCAGGGATGCTATTTTCGTGTTTTTTTTTTAATGAAAATAAGTGAAGAGTCGAGCAGGACGTTCAGCTGATGGTAATTGATACGCCCTGCCCATTATATTGTAGTGCCACTCAGGATTCTTGAAAAACCCAATTCTGAGCGGCACTACAATTGCGCTCGTCACTTTGAGACCTAAGATGTTAAGTCTCATTTGCCTAGTAATTTCACTAGCTACGAACTGCCCCTTCAGAATGAAACACAATAAAGCTTACACATGACTGCTTCACGGCAGAAATAAGCGCGAAAAATATTGTGGTACCCATAGTCCAGCCGGCATCCTGTGCAAAGGAGCCTTCCACTGGTTCCTATTGCATATAAATATAAAAACGAATTCGCTAAGATAAATAATAAGTAAATAACATTAACATTGTGTTATACTTTCCGTGATATGGATATGAATGAGATATTTGGCACTGTTGCAAGCAAAGTGACTAGTTAATTGGCGTAAACGCTCATAACCGATTACATAAACAACATTATTATTGAAGTAAATCAAATCGAAACCACTTTATTTGCTTACATCAAAGAAATTACACTTGTAAATGTCAAAAGTAATATATTTACCATTTACTACCAAGGCTAAGCTTTCAACTTTAATGAGAAGAAGTGACAAGAAACTCAATACTTCCAGGACTCTCTTCCGAACACTCACACAGTGACAATAATGGTGTAAGAAAACGTGGAGCGTAGAGTTCCGCGCTGGGTGGAGATATTCGCAGTTTCACAACAGGATGAGAAGACTCCCAAGAACTACACCGTGCGAGCCATTGAAGGAGACACCGGGATCAACAGACCTATTTATTATAAAATAGAGACAGCAGAAGAAGGTATTGACTAATGATTTGATGGTGGAGGACTCAATTTTGCGTTATAATATTCAAAAGTCACATAAGCGTGCACTATTATCTAAGTTACTCTTAAGTCGCACTTAAAGAAGTTTTATTTCAAACAATAAAGTGATATATTATATTAATACTCTTTTGTGTTTCAGGAACTGAATACAAATTCTAACATAATATCAAGCGGTTAAAATGAGAATAATGACTCGTTCACATCGCGGTCTTTTATGAGAGCAATTACTATAAATCTGGTAGAAGTAATTTTCTAGTACATTCAAGCACATTATTCTGTACTCTGCTTGTCGTTTAATATTTAAAATGAAATACAGTGATGATAATATGCCACAATGGCTCCCTTAAATCTGTGTGTAATATAATATTTTATATTATCTGCTTTCCTTCTAAGTCACTGTAATGTCGGTTGCTACTACTAGGAAGAATGTGTCCGGGTTCCATTTTATTTTTATTTCTTATATATTAAGCCTTAGATAAGTTAAACTCTAGATAGAGCCTCTTGCTGCTAGACTACCGATGAAAACAGGACATGTTTATTACTTTAGTGTGCGTGACAGGCTACGTCATACACAAGCCATTTGAATGTCACTTTGTCCTATTGTGCGTGCATTGCTCAAAATAGAGGTTTAGTGTCAACCTCAATTTTTTCGTTTTCACAGCTGTTACAGTCTATCTAGACGTGTAGATGATCGAACTATTCAGTATTGAATTAAGTTTTTTTTTGTTTTAATAGAAGAGACGAGACTAGTTTGTCCACATTCAGGATTTATTAAAAAGTCGAAATTGTGAGCGTCATCGCAATTTTAATTTAATTGAATAACTTTGAGATACGAGATATAACTCTTATTTGCCTAGTAATATCACTAACTATGGCGACATCTGAACCAAAACGCAAGTATATAGTTATGCACGCTACTGTTTGTAGAAAAAGGCGTCGCTCGATGTGGTGGATATGTCTCCGATATCTCAGGGATAAATAAAAAATAATGTAGTACAACAACGTCTCACTTGAATTTACGTGAACAGACCTGAAATAGGATTATGTGTTTGACCTTCATATTAATAGGTATAAATAATAAAAAATGTTTACAACTAAAACAAATAATTTAACGGAGTATCTATCTGAGACACGGCTAGAGATTAGTTGAAAGATCAGACGAAAGAACAATCACGTATTGGTCGTTAGATGTTAAGTAATAAATGGTACCTATAACATTCTGAGCGTAAGTGTATGTGGTGTCACACCAGAATAGCGCCACCCTATCACCTTCCGTGGGTTTCGTAAGAGGCGACTGAGGGATACAAGGAACTGAGGATGGGTAGCAACATTCTTCCGAGAGAGAATCAACATCTACTGCGATCGCCAACCCACCTGCCTAACGTTGGTGATCATGGTTTTGCCATCCCCCAAAAAGAAAAATGACAGACACTGTAAAGCCCCATGTCCCCGGTGGCCACACTCGTGGTGGCCGCGGTAGCAGCCACATAAGCGACGGGGCAGGGGGTGCTATAAACTGCTGGCCATAAACGAAGACCATTGGCCCTGGCTTCATCGTGGAGATATTTTGGGAGGCTGATGTCCAGCAGTGGACCCTGATATGATGATAACATTCTGAAAAGGTGTTAATTAAGATAGTAGCTATTAATTTAAAAAACTTACTGTATTTTGCTTCACTTGTTATTATTCTATAAAGTATGTTTAATAATTAGAGCCGATCTTCAGTATTGATGATACTGTGGATGTTGTTTGTCTTTGCCAACAGGCGTAGTTATGCATAGAAAAAGTTTATTATCAGCATTGCCCTACAATGTTAAATGTTCTGTGAGTTAAAGGACATGAAACAGGGTTGTAAAGGTTAACTATTTTAGTATATGAAGTATTATAATGATAAAATGATGTAATGAAACGTTTATTATTTATGTTATCGTCGTTATGGCGACTCATAATAATACCATGACCAATAAAAAGCATTGCCCCACAATACGTGACGATTATGTCTGAGAAAGATAAACTTAGACGGAAAGGCGCCAAAAACGGAGTTGTTAACGTCTGTGTCACTAAAACAAAAAATTCGCATTAGAGAATTGATATAAAACTTTTTGTAATTTAAAATATTTGTCAAGATAATTAAAATTTTCAGAATCTGTCTAGATTTTTATTTTTTTTTCCCTTTTTACGTTATTGATAGAGCCTTATTCAGCTAATGCATGTTTTCAAGAGAAAATTTCTTATGGCGTGCTGTGCCCTTCATTATGTGCTTCTCCAGGACTAAGAGAACGCGACGAGAGCAAGAATAAAATTTATCAGACCAATAATTTATACACAATTACAATTTTTGCATTGATAATTTCTACTTTATGTATATAGAGCAAAAAATATATAAAAAGTATACCACCGATAAGATACACCATATAAATAATAATAATATCCCTCAAGAATATAAAGTTTTGATGTTTTTTTGAACATGATTAAAATAATTGAAAACTTTTACGTTTAAGTTTTTGTTAGTCTTTTTTTTTTTTTTTTGGAATAGGAGGACAAACGAGCGCACGGGTCACCTGTTGTTGAGTGATCACCGCCGCCCACAATCTCTTGCGACACCAGAGGAATCACAGGAGCGTTGCCGGCCTTTAAGGAAGGTGTACGCGCTTTTTTTGAAGGTACCCATGTTGTATCGTCCCGGAAACACCGCACAAGGAAGCTCATTCCACAGCTTTGTAGTACGTTGAAGAAAGCTCCTTGAATACCGCACTGTGGAGAACCGCCAAAAAACCAGATGGTGGGGATGATATCCTAACTTGTGGCGTGTCGTGCGAAGGTGGAATTCAGCGGCAGGAATCAGGTTAAACAGCTCTTTGGAACACTCCCCGTGATAAATGCGGTAGAAGACACACAATGAACCGACGTCTCTACGCAACGCCAAGTGATCCAGCCGTTCACAGAGCACAGGGTCCCCCACAATTCGAGCTGATCTGCGTTGCATGCGGTCAAATGGATCGAACTGGGGTGCGCCAGACCAGAGATGACAGCAATACTCCCTGCATGGCCGGACCTGCGCTTTGTAGAGCGCTAGTATGTGGGCCGGCTTGAAGTATTGCCGTGCTCTATTAATGCCGCCCAGTTTCTTTGAAGCCAATTTGGCTTTGCCTTCCAGATGACCACGAAATTGGCAATCGCTTGAGATATCGAGACCCAGTATTCCGATACTAGGCGAGGCTTTGAGGGAAGTGTTGCCGAGGAGCGGTGATACGACGAATGGGGTTTTTTTAGTGGTAAACGCGCAAACTTGAGTCTTCTAGGGGTTAAATTGGACAAGGTTCAATTTTCCCCATTCCGCGACCTTCTCAAGAGAGGACTCGATAAAAGACACAAGTTTCTCCCGGCACTGGTCGACGATATCCCGAGAGAGACCTGCATGGCCCGTGTATACGGCATCACCAGTGCTGTCGTCTGCATAGCAATGAATGTTGGAGGTGTCCAACATATCATTGATATGCAGAAGAAACAGCGTGGGAGACAGCACACAGCCTTGGGGCACTCCAGCATTCACGGGCTTCGGGTTCGAGCAATATCCGTCGACAACGACCTGTATGCTGCGCCCAGTGAGGAAGCTGGAGGTCCACTTGCACAAGCTCTCGGGAAGCCCAAATGATGGAAGTTTGGAGAGGAGCGCCTTATGCCATACACGACCAAAGGCCTTCGCTATATCCAGGCTAACTGCCAGGCCTTCCCCCTTGCTTTCAATAGCCGCAGACCATCTATGTGTCAGGTATACCAGAAGATCACCTGCCGACCGACCATGGCGAAACCCGTATTGTCGGTCGTTGATCAAACGTCGTTGAGTCGCATAAATATTGATTTTTACGCGTAAAATGTATGACACTGTAGTGTATTTTTTCCACAAACAGAGGAATTTTTCGAATTAAAAATATCATACAAGCCTAGTTTATAATCTACTCAAGCGATTGACATTTAAATCAAAATACTTTAATATGATCTAGTATATGAAAAGTGATTTATACCAAACTGCAGATTTCACCGAAAATATACTTAAATGGCCCATGGGCTACATCTTCCCGTTTGTACGTTTGGGGAATGCCGTGATAGCACAACAATAACTAAATATCTAAAATGCGAAATTGTTCAGTATGTAATACTCTTAAATTCATCTTGATTAAGTTTTCATTTCTGTCGTGTTGTCTTAAGCATAAACCGATTTTTCATCATATTCCTGTATGCGCGTGCTTGGGGCGTGCGTTCTGGTCATTTCGAGCAACGGATATTCATACCTTTTTTTGGTCCTTCGAGCCGGATCGCTCAGGGATAGGTATATTTTAGAAAGGGACTGCACATATTAGGACTGGTAAAAGGACAAGGTTAATTATGGCATGTACAGTTCCTATTTAGTGATGGTAAATCATAAAAATATAGGGAACAAAAGGGCGCCTAGGGCTTAAATATAACGATGTAATATGAAAACGCAGACCAACAGAGCCAAGTAACTTTAATTTGATTCTCTTTATTAAAACAAGGAATACCAAAAATATTATATATCAAGTTAGTCGTAAGCTGTTGCAATTTAAAGCAAGTTGAAGTTAAGCTGTAGCTTTTATTTCAAACAAACAAAATATTTATGGAATGCTCACATTTATCACTATTGAAAATATTCAATCAACTTAAGAAATATCTCAATGGATGTTGACGTTGTAACTTAATAAATTTAATATCAAGAATATTAAAAAAAATAATAGCAATATATGGTATATTGCTATTATTTTTTACTAGAAAAAGAATTTGTAACAACAAATAATTCATTCAAAGTTTTGAGAATATTTGCTTTATTTTTAAAGGGAAAATTCGTAACATTGGGGCCTCGTTTGGTCTGAAATACAGAAGACATTCAATTTATCAAGGCTTACCCTGTTACCAAGCGGTAAATCCCTCTATTTCCTTATCGGATGGACATCAACGGACTTTATTTCAACTCATTACTACAGATCTGGATACGGCGCATTAAATTCATTCACTTTTAAAGTGATTGAAATTTCTTTTTTCAGCTTTTATTACTTACTGCAATCGTAACGTCATTATGTTGTTATAACTAAAATTTTACGATCTCAACTAAATACAGGAATGACATTTGATTTTAACCATTGAAAGTATAAGCGCAAACATCTGATAACTGTAATTTCTTATAAATAATCTTGTCGAATTATTTCTCTATTTTTGTATTTGTTGTATTGTGTGATTAATGTAGTATATAGTATCAGTGTTTGTGTAAGTTCTTTATATTTTATATTCTCCTTCTAGCAATGGCGTATTATAATTAGTGATACAGTGTTGGTGTTTTTCTGACCAAGCTACTGTACCCAAATTATTTGAGTAACATTATATTCACACCCCAAACGCTAAACTTATTACCAAATACTTTGAAATACCTGAACCAATTGTCCCTCTTCCCTCAGGTTGTCCTGCATTAGGCATAAGGCAGCACAGCAGGAGCTATATAATAAATACTGGACGGAAATGAGTGGATGCATACAGACGAAAGAGGCTCTACCATGTATAGATCAGAAGCTTTCTCGCAAACTGGTGAAACTCACACGATCAAGATGACGTAAAATAACTCATGAAATAACGGATCATGCCCCTTTAACAAGTATCTGACCAATATAGGCAGACCCTGGGCAGGGTTTGCATGGAGGCAGAAGAGACGTCAGAGACACACATCCTGGAGTGCCAAACACCTGGGGTTACTGAGGACTCTCTCGGAAAGGTGACGTCAGTGGTTTTAGCAACTTTCTTGAGGAGTTGGGATGGCTAGATTACCAACCCAACTGTACCACGCAGTATAGTCGCACAGCAGACTTAGAGTTGCGAAGAATAGCCCGTGAATACCTATACCTATATCAAATACACTGTAATGCAATCATTATTAAATAGTTAACATATTTTTGAAAGAACTCTATTGGTGCTATAAGAATTTGCACTTTCACTAGAAATTCAACACGATCTTAGAGAAAATATTGTATATTAAGAAATAGTTATCGAGTTCACAGCGGTATTACTATATGTAGATATATGCTGACGTCTCTTTCCAATGTTAAACGAGAAATTAGAGTTGTCGATACAGTGCTTACTGGGGCGTACTCGAACTATTCGGAAAGCCTTTGACTAGAGTTTTAGTTAAGAATTGAGCGACAGCTACTTAGTTTCTTGTGCTTGCACTAAGTTTAAAATTCTACGTTCTTGAATTGACTTGATTGCTTATTAAAATTGCTAAGCATTGGCTCAAACTAATTTAGATTCTCTTGTAGACGGCCCCAATATGTGCTTTGAAAGATGTTCTCTAAATTTATCTATATTGTTACGTTATATTATAACTAATAAAATAGATTGTCCAGATCTCTTATCAAAAATATCTTTTTACACACCTTAAATTTTAGCTCGTAAATATGCTCCTATCTTTATATCCCCTGTAAGCACTAACTATCGTCAAAATTCATTCATCGTACGTGTCAGCAATAACTTTAGCTAATTATTAAAACAATTTGATCTTGACTTATTCTTTAGCAGCTCTCATTCCATTAAGCGACAGTTAGGAAATGAGTTCCTTGGTCGAGTTGATAAAATGTAATTAGATAAGTAAAACAACAGAGTTAAGCATTTGATTCGTGTACGTAACTACTCATATTCTTCTTAGTTTATATTTTTACCTAGCTACTAGTGAGAATCTGTAAATGGCTTTCTATTACTTTATCCTGTATCTATTATAAAGTGTTCAGCTGTATATTCTCCAATAACAAAAAAAAATACATTGATTTACCCAGTATAATCAATGTTTGTTGTATCCATAGATGTATTATATATACTAACGTCAGTGGGATAAAATATCTATAGGTGTATCTTAATTAGATACTAAAAAAGTAGTAGATTCATTTAATAAGACGTCATGACAATTTTGTAGCTTTACTGTTTTATTTCAGCATGTTTAGGGTATTAAGCGATTATTGGATACCAGGTGTTAGATATAAATCTATGGATTATTAACTTTTGTTTATTTTTTTGATGGAATTAGGTACGTTCCCGAAAGGGAATGTTCAAAGAAAATAACCAAAAATATTATAATAATATTAATTAATAAAAATAATATTTATTAATGTTACAAAATTTAAAGATAACACGCATTATAGTACTTTCAAAATTACCTTTTTTTAAACCGAATAGAAATAACACAATACATACATATATACATAAAAACCAGGAAAAACTAAAAACAAAGTATATTATAAGCTATAATATAAAATTAATTGACAAATATTGTAAAAGTATTTTTGTTTCAAATACATTTGCCGTAATAACAAAAACACCGAAATTCAAAAGATTAAAGAAATTTAATGAAACGTTATAATAATATATTGTTTATTATTTTTTAGTTTTTGACGTTCAATAAGTGATTTTAAATCCTATTTTGAATAAAAATATTTGAATTTGAATTGCGATCACCAGTGACTTGGTCCGCTGCGAGTGAAAATCACGTCATTATTCCTGCCCTTATAGAGAATAATTGAAGCCGACAGACTCACAAAAAATGTTAAATTTGTTTTTCTGGTGTACTGAATATACACATGTATTTAGTGAAAAACTAGTATTTTAATGTTATAAACGTATACATTTTCATTTTCTTTTTTATTTTTCATTTTTATTATTTGTCTAGATTATAATGGTGAGATATTAAAATTTTATAAATTTTCCTTTGGTTTCACTATTTACCCAAGTCACTTGAATATTCGTGCTCATGAATATGTACGAGCTTTGACAAACTGCAAAGGCACTTCCATTGAATGATAATATTCCAAATGCAAGTCAACTCTGGACTCCGTTTCGAAAATGCATGAGGAGTTTTGTTACCTCAGTTTTTCTATTCCAGCGCTTTCACAACTTACAAATAAAATTAGAGTTAATTCGTGTAGTCTAACAGTGCAATATATTACAAAACTAAGCCTAAATATGTAAACTACCTGACCCGATAAATACACGTTTACAAAAAAGCTGTGTTTATTATTTGTCAATGGCATAGATAATCTGAACCAATGAAAGGGTTAAGAAATAATATCTATATAATATATAAAAATGAATCCCTATTTCCCTTGGTCACGCCATCACGCGTGAACGGCATGACCGATTTTGCTATTTCTTTTTTTGTTGTGTTTGTTATTGTCAGGAGAAAGTTCTTATGAATGTATAAATTTAGAACATTAATGAACATGAATTGTGTATCTTAAATAGGTCTACACAATAGCCCGCGATGGCATATGTATATCTTCATGGCACCTTAATACTTACTACTAAAAAACGGTAGTTGAAGGGCATGAGTATAGGGGTATCATTTAGATATGCGTTTTTGTTTAATTTTTAACTAAATAAATAAGATTATACATTTCCGATGCCTACATTATTCCCGAATACATATTTTTTTTCTATTGACAGAAGAGCGTCTGTCGGGTCAGCTAGTAAAATAGATTTTTGAATAAACCTTAGTTAGTAGACGGATTATTTAGTATAATAATATTAGGTATCTATGAATTACGATAATAAAGTCAACACTATCAAAGAATATGTTAATATATAGTATAATCACAGGATTAGCATCCTATGTCTTAATATGACGAGTGCCATTACGATGCTGATCATAATAATTTTAGGTTCAATTAAGAATCATTTTAACTTGTGTTGTGTCGCGAAGGTGAACATCTTGCTCGTAAAACTTAATTGTTACCTATGTACTTGGTATGTTTAGTTCTAATAAAACTAATTAAATAAAGAATTTAACGTTTCCTTGCACACATAAATATAATGTAATTCGTAATACACATTATGATATAAAAACAAATGTCTGAGATATCATATTTTCATCAGGATTCCAGCACTTCAGCGAAATAATGAAAGAACAGTTTTCCATTACAAAGGAAAACATGATAAGATCACAGAGCACTGCAATTGGAGTTCACTCAATTGCACTCGAGAGACGAGCAGAAATGAAACCGGTTCATTTGATGTAATATTCTATTAAAGATTGAAATGTTGTGCCCTTTTTTGCTCTTGTAATATATAAATACAATTTCACTCCCGAGTATAAAATATTTTATCTTCAAAATTAAATATTTAAGAAGCGTGCACCAGCGACTTTACCAAAAACGGTAAACAGCGTAAGCTTATTAAAAATAAGACTTAATTTTTGTTGAAATATTGAATAAAACTTTTTCTTTTTATATTTTTTTATTACTTTAACGCTTAATACGCTTTATTAGTCTAATTAAATACTACCTTTTAACCGCGGCTTTGCTCATGTAAAATGTAAAAGGTGTCAAATATATAATAGCATTTCAAATTTTTAAAATTGAATGAAGTTTAAAATAAACGTATTAATAAATATGTCTGCTCCTCGTGGCTTTTATAAATTTTTAAATAGCTACTTACTTTTGCAAGGCATATAACCTTAGCTCATATATACGTCCAGATAGACTAGCTACGGCGCTAGTGAAATTACTGGGCAAATGAGACTTGATATTTTATGTCTCAACGTGACTAGCGCAGTTGTAGTGCCGCTCAGAATTTTTAGGTTTTTCAAGAATATTGAGTGGCACTGCATTGTAATGGGCAGGACGTATCAATTATTTATTGATGTTATAAATAACATCAGCTTTAAAAATAGACTTTAGAACTTGCCTCTATTTTCTATTGCAATCTTTTTTATTGCAATTCACACTGTTAGTGTGCACGAATTCCGACGCGAGTGTAAAACGTAGTTTGCCACGCACACTAAACTAATATTCCTGGTCTGTTTTTATCGGTTGTCTAACAACAAGGGACTATATCTACACGTATAAATTATCTAAGCATATAATAAAAAATAACAGAATAAACTGAAATAGAGCTTCAAAAATATAACATATTCTATAAGTAAAATGTACGCAGAGAAGGTAATGAATAATTTAAACGCACTCGAAAATACTAATTTATGTTTATTTAATGGGTTTTAATGGGTATAACATCTTAAGCATGAAGAAGTGTCCTGTATATATGCCAAACTTGAATTGTGTATTTTTAGTTTCTCTTAACTATTACATTAACTGAAGGAAATATTTATAGACAACATTCCAACAGTTATTAAAATAAAAATCAAAGCACAAGTCTACTACAGTGCTTGACATATGGATCATAGACATGAAAATTGCCACCCAAAGCAATAATTGTAATAAACACATGCCAAAAAGGAGTGGAATTAAGAATCGAGATGAATGAAAGTTCAATATACGAAAAATAAGGCGCATAACCAAAGCAACTAGAACGACAGATCAAAGATGGACTGAGAAAATCACAAGATGGCACGGTTCTCTTCAGAAAAGAGATAGATGACTACGAAAAGATGGGAAGATCAACTAAAGAAAATAGCTGGACTTTTCTGGATACAATTAGCTCAGGATTGATACTTTTGGAATTATTTGGAGGAGGCCTTCACCCACTGAGTGGTTTCTGTAGAATAGTTTAAATTTACCGACTAACAAAATCTAAACAAATAAGAACACACTAAGATATAAAAAAAAACTATTACTAACCTGTACTAACGAATGTAACGGATACTGTTTATAGTAAAGTTAATTTAAGAATCTGCAGGAAATAAAAAAAATCTTTTACTTTATTTTAATTATAACTTAATTAATATTTTCTATTAATTGTAGTAATAATAGATTATAGTATAATTAAACCCCTATGGTCTTCTTACTTAATCTTTCAGAATTTCCATAAGTTTCAATTTTGATCTTGTGTAACCAAAGATGTGAAAATCACAAACCTTCGCACGATACGCAACAAGTTAGTCTCCACAGTGCGGTTTTCAAGGAGCTTCCTTCCACGAACTACAAAGGTGTGGAATGCAGTGCGGTGCGGTGCGGTGCTTGTGCGGTGTTCCCGGGACGATACGACATGGGTACCTTCAAAAAATCGCGTTCACCTTCCTTAAAGGCCTGCAACGCTCCTGTGATTCCTCTGGTGTTGCAAGAAAATATGGGCGGCGGTTATCACTTAACACTAGGTGACCCGCACGCTCGTTTGTCTTCCTTTTCCATAAAAAAAAAACAAAAAGTAGTCCTTTTATTGCACTCAATGTTGGAATGCTCTACAAAACATGTCGGAAAGTATTTATAATAGCTGACTGAAAAGTGTAATTTAGTAGATTTATTAACTAAAATTTGAGCTTCAATTATAAAAGTTTCTAGATCTATTTTAAATCTTAATACAGTTGTTTTAGGAGACTTTTAAGGTCGATATTACATAATCTGCAAAAATAACAAATTACCTCCATAACATCTGTTTCATTCGGTTAAACTTGGCACAGTATTGGACTCATCATGTCCTTCCTACTTATACTTATTTCCACAGATTTTGCTAGAGCACATGACATCAAGTCAATCGAAAACATAGTTCTTTACTTGTAATTATTTTATTTAGTTTTACAATTTATCGTTGAGAACAACTAAGTCCGAACATATATTATTTGTAAATGACTCAAGTTCATTTATAACAACGGGATATTAGGTACGCTTGGATTCTAATAAAGTGTTTAAAGAGAAAGTTTTATCAGGGCAAATCATATATACGCCAAAAAACTAGAACACGTTTTTGATGCCACCACTTTGACGACAGTTGGCAGATACAGCTTTATTTAAACCTTTTTAATAAAATTATTTATTTATCTTACATAATTTATATGTCTAGAAAGATCTTGCTGCTAGACAAACGATGAAAACATGCCAGGTTTATTACTTTAATGTGAGTGACAAGTTACGTCTAACACTCGCGATTTGTTTTTCACTTTGCATTGCTCAAAATAGAGGCTAATTGTCAACCACAATTGTTTCGACGTTTTCACAGCTGCCACGGCTGTTTTCAGTCTATAGATACGTATAAATGATCTAAGATTTTATTCCCTTACATATTTTATAGCCACACATATAGCACTTTCCGTCGAGATATCTCGGTGCCATTTCGTAGTCATAAGTTTCATTTCAACAAACAACAAATACTTGGCTTATACCCATTGAATATTTGCATAATTCTTTGAATGAGTAAATTACATTTTATTTGTAATAACAATTTTCGATTATCTGCAATCAAGACCGAAATCAATTGGCTAAAAATATAATTTTTCTATCAAATAATTACATTTAAAAAAAACAAGATTACATTGTTACTTTCTTGTGCATCTTATGTAAGGATGTACTATTTTATTTCATGTATGGAAAATATACTAGAGAACCTGCTGTTCAATATTTCACAATAAATTGAAGAAATATGTATTCTATTTCACATCACGTACAAGCGAAGCTTCGAAGATAACGATCTTCGTAAACCTTTAGAGAATTTATAAAAGAAAGATGAATGGCAGTGAATGTACGAAGCTTCTGTTGGTAAATTGGAAAAACACTCTGGTATTATGAGTAAACATTTATGAATATTTTTATTTTAAATTTAAATCTTAGTGAAGGTAAGTTATTATAATAATGATAACATTGAGATGATGCTTGCGTACTGCGTACTTACAGAAGACTTAAGTTGCAGCCTGTACCTACTCACTTAGTCTGTGCTAAGCGTTTTTATAGGTATGATAAAATCGGGATTGTATCCTACCATGGCCTGAACCAATATTATATATGGACGTCCAATATTATACACGGACCCCAATATCTTTATACGGACGCCTAATAGCTATATAAGGACGTCCAATAACCTGGCTACTTTACGAGTAATTATAAAAATACGGCACTATGTGAGGCAGTACTGATGGCTACAAGCTACTGTATGGTGGAAATACTGTTGCCAATCGTGTTGCACCATATTGGATTATTCCCATTTGTCCCCACAGATCTCCCCGGGACAAATGGGAATTATTGGTAGTAGGAAGAAATATTTTTAATCAACTTCTCTTGACTATCCCACTAGATTTGAATTGGACATCCGTATATAGCAATTGAGCGTCCGTATATAGCTATTGGTCGTCCGTATAAAGCTATTGGGTGTCCAAACAGATTATCAACTACTATAACTAATCAATTTAACCAAAACTTTAAAACTTTCAGATTCTTAGAAATGAAAAAAACTGCTGATATATGGGGCATATCTGTAAAAATAATAAGTTCTGTTATTGACGTCATAGCACCATATCTAGCACTAGTTTTTAATAGCTGTATTGAACATGGCGTGTTTCCTGACCTTCTGAAGTATAGAAAAATTACACCAATATTTAATTCGGGACTCACTTCTGACCCGAATAACTATCGCCCTGTTTCAGTGTTGCCAACCCTATGTAAAATTTTTGAAAAAATTATTTTAAGCCAAATGAACTTTAACACTTATAAGTTACTTCATACAAAACAATTTGGCTTTACTAGGGGACGCTCGACTACGGATGCAGGTGTTGAACTCATAAGGAATATTTTTGAGGCCTGGGAGGAATCACAGAATGCACTTGGTATCTTCTGTGATTTATCTAAGGCTTTTGATTGTGTTCAACATTCAACGCTAGTCAGGAAGCTATGTCACTATGGTATAAGAGTATCTGCACTCGATCTTCTGATCTCATATTTAAATAATAGGATTCAGAAGGTCGAGGTAAATGGCAGGAGATCTCCTGGGACTCCTCTCGGTATGGGGGTACCACAAGGGTCTATTCTTGGACCCTTCCTCTTCCTAAATAAATTCCATCCCATTTATATAAATGATCTACCTTACCTTGTAGAAAAAAATACAAGGAGGTATTGTTTGCGGATGACACTTCACTTATATTCAAAGTGAAACGAAGCCAAGTTATATATGACGCCGTAAACAATGCTCTATCTGACATAGTGTACTGGTTTTGCGCCAATAACTTATTATTAAATAGTCATAAAACCAAATATATTAAATTCACCGCGCCAAATGTCAAAAATGTAGATGCGAATATTTTATTAAATGGAGAGGTGGTAAAACCAGTGGAATCTGCTGTATTTCTTGGCATTACTCTTGATTCCAAATTGCAGTTGGGCCCCCATATTGAAGGATTGGCGAATAGGCTTAGTTCTGCAGCATGTGCGGTTAAGAAAATGAGACGGTTAACTGACATAGATACGGCGAGATTAGTATACTTTAGTTATTTTTATAGTATTATGTCAGTGCGGCCGATATTAATACCATCTTTGTGCTGCAGAAGAGGGATATTCGCGCGATATATAACCTATGTCCTAAAGAATCATTAAGAGAAAAATTTAAAGAAATAAACATTTTGATTGTTGCTTCTCAATACATTTTTGATAATGTTCTGTATGTTTATAAGCACATTGAGGAATTTTTTAGAAACTGTGACATTCATAATGTTAACACGAGGAACAAACATAAACTTGTTATGTTTACTACTCGGTTGGGTCAAGTTAGTAAGTCTTTTGTTGGGCGATGTATATGCTTCTACAATATGATCCCAGAAAATGTACAAAACAAATGAGTTATGAAATTTAAAAGTATTGTTAAAAAACGTTCGTGTGGGAAAAGTTATTATATCATAAAAGATTTTCTTAATGACACCACGGACTGGGAATAAAGCGAACACCCTCAGGCTCTTTAATTATAAATGTTTATTGTACGATATCACATTGTAATCCATATTTGATATTTAAAAAAAAAGCCCGCTGAGTTTCTTGCGCCCATTCTTCTCAGGTTTGAGGCATTCTCTTTTGAATGGGTGGTAGTTTTTGACGTTCAATACGTGATTTTAAATCCTATTTGACTAAAAATATTTGAATTTGAATGTCACAAATATTACTAAAATCACCTTATATATCAGCACTTAGTGCTGGACGTGAATATTGCTTTAAGAACTATTAAAGCAGAATTTTCAAACTTTAGTTGTTATAATTAAGACCACAACAATTACAAATTGGTAATAAAATAACTTCATACAGGTGTATTTTTCAAGTGGAAGTGGATGGCGAAATCCAAAACTATGAGCGCGAAACGCTCGAGTCTCGAGCCCGATTTGGACGAAAACTACTATAACATCATTGCATTTTCGAAATATCAATATTCCTAGCCAGGAATCGAACTTCGTTATTTTGAAATAAAAGGTACACTTGTATTATTACCCCATTCGATAGTGTCGGTAACAAGAAAGAAAAATACAGGACGTGTCTTTTTTTTCAGAATCACCGATTTCGATTCCTGGCTAGAAATATAGATATTATTGTTTGTATAAACAGCTTAAAATTAACATTAACATGTAAAATTTATATACTTTATTTAATTTATTTACATACCTTAAAATAAACTTACTTTTAAGCCTTAAAGTTTTTCTTGGTATATAATTAAAATTATTATAATACTTTTGTAAAAAATAGTAATTAATATGATTTAATACTATTATTAATTAACCTAGATTTACGATATGTATTTGTTGTTCTTTTAATAAATAAAAATAAAATTTTTGTTGAAATTGAACGCAATGAACAAATGATTTTTCCAAAATCTATCAAAGATTACTCAAACAGAACCAAGACAATAAATCGTATAAAACATTTACACGAATTCTCGTGAATTTACGTCCTTGTCCGAATACAAGAAACAGAC
Organism: Leptidea juvernica; assembly: GCA_949711755.1. Classification (NCBI taxonomy): domain Eukaryota; kingdom Metazoa; phylum Arthropoda; class Insecta; order Lepidoptera; family Pieridae; genus Leptidea; species Leptidea juvernica. The sequence continues at coordinate 11,485,387 of CATIXQ010000014.1, forward strand.
TGTGATGAGGGTCATTGACTCGGACTGGGAAAACTTGACATGAGTAATGTTGCTGTACTAATTTTAAGAAAAATAATATCGGTCAGCTCTGGTGATATTAAGTCCATTTTCGAAATTAACTTGTTAAGATTAGTGTTAATCTTTAGTAAAAGCGAGTACCTCATTAAAGCGACTAAAAAAGTGCTTACGAGCTGAAATAAAGTACTTTTTAAAAGACTTAACACTTATTTGGTAATATGTTTGAATGATTACTTAGATTTTTTATAAAAACATCAATAGATTTATCCCGATGTTTCATTACCATTACGTAATTCTCAGGTGTAAAAAGTAAAACAAACGTTTTAACCCTAGAATATTAACAAATACCCGAACTGCACCTTAGTGTGCTATTCAATTTATAAAGAATTTCGACTGTCAAAATTAAGTATTTTTTTATGGAAGAATGAAATCATCATGCGCCATTATATGCCATCAGATGTTATTAAAACGTCGATACGGCGGAGGAAACGCTATACAATTTATTTGAAAGAAATTTTCCCACTTAAGTAAGCATAATAAAATAATTTCTCATTATAAGACATTCTTTATTTCACTATCAGATGCAATGTGGATGTGATGAAACGAATGCTGATTTTCCTCTTAGTGAGCGTTTGTGGTCTTAAAACGAATACATTTCCTTACTATAAAGCCTTGTCCACAATGGTGAACGAAACTCAGCGAAAGTTCTTCCTGATCTCCATTTACACGTATACACGTACAATACTAGCGTACTAGACGAACAAAGAGAGTAGGACAGAAGAACATCCCTAACGGAGATACATCAAGATAAAAAATGAAAGCGAATCTATTGTTACTGTAACTGATTTTGATTGACAAGTCGTAAATAGTCAGCCACGCTTGGAATTAGCTCCTTAGTATTTTGAATATTAAACCACTAACTAACGCACACATTAAAAAAAACGGGTTGCACTTCGGGAGTGCCGGCAGAAATGAAAACTTGAAGATTAACGTAGTGCATTTTTGAATATTTTGTAATGGTTAAGGAATAATTTCGCATGAATATCTTTATTTATCAGTACGCTTCCTAGCTTTAATTTAATGTAATCATAGTATTTATTTATTTATTTTATTTTACAACTTTAGACAACTATATCTAGGTACATATCAAAAATTAATCTATTATAAAACAGAAAGCTATAAAGTATTGTAAATATAGTTATACGATTTGTTTTGTTTGAATAAATGATATTAACACGTGATTAAATTTAGCATTCTTACTTTTTACATTAATGTTGTTTACATTCTTTTTACTGACTTTTTATTTCATTTATTAATAAATTAAGAGCATAATACATTAAATGATTTTTGGGTTACTTAGAGAAGTTCTTCAAAGAAGAACTTATAAAGAGATTTTATCCAGTTTTAGTTGTTGAGAGCTCCTGGCTAAAATTAGTTACGATTGCAAAACACTCTCGTTAACAAACCATTATTTTTCTGATTAAGCAGAGCTGAGCTTTTAGTGTTACTTAAAATAAGCTAAGAGTAAGCTTTGATAAGCAAAATTTCATTTTTAAATTAAGCTTTAAAATATTCGAGGCTTTGGCGCTAGTTCTGATGAGCTGACGATAGAAGTTTGATCAAATATACTTGATAAAATAAAAGTTCCTAAAAAAGATATTAATATTATAATTATTATAGCGAAGATTTTAGTTATATATCCCACATAAACAAGAAGTAATTAAATGTTTGCAAGATAGTTGGCAAAACATTATATCCATTATTATCACCGCTATTTACATATTTTTCTTAGGAGCATACGTAACCAATCGTTATTTTTTGTTTTTTTTTTAATAGTTAATAAATTGAGTGAAATATGTTATTGTTAAGATTTCTTAAACACAATTAAAGTCTAAAAAGTTGTCAATCGAGAATATTCATTTTCAGATATTAAAATATTGTAAGTAATATAGTCAAAAAATGAACCCAACGGTGAGAAAAAAAAGTAAACAACAATTCTCGTAGTTAGGCTCTCAAGCTTAAAGCAAAATTTCCTCAAAGGATGTTGTTAGTGATTGTATTAGCGAAGTAATCCCACGATTATTTATTGATATCGTTAAGAAATAAAGTAGTATTAGTCACGATGCTTGGGTCTTGTTTCCAAATTCCTGTAAGCAATGCTTATTAATTCCATGAATCCTATTTCATTTGCACTTTATAAAAGGACTCTCTTAGCTGGATAAGGAAATGATGCGACGGAAAGTTGTAAGCGGACATTGGTTTTATAATCCGGAAAAATCTTAAAATGTCGGGATAGTGTGGTTATGTATCAATTTGGTGTGTGTCAACTGATCATCATTTGATTCTCTCATCAAATACATGTGGGAGGCTCTTTTGCACCGGATGCCGGCTAGATTATGGATTGGTACCCATTTACATCGACGCCTATTTCTGCCGTGAAGCCGTAATTTGTAAGAATTATTGTGTTTCGGTCTGAAGCTCGCCTTACGTACCTAGTGAAATTATTGGGCAAATGAGACTTGAAATCTTATACCTCAAGATGCTGAACGTAGTTGTAGTGCCGCTCAGAATTTTTGGGTTTTTCAATAATCCTGAGCAGCATGCATGCTGAAAGTCCTGCTCGTCTCGTCCCTTACTTTCATAAAAAAAAAGTACTAAATCTCGAACGTCATACACAATGAGTCAATAGCGGCTAGATAAACTTTGTCAACCAAAAAACTTTATAATACATGTGGTGCAAAAGTAATATCAAATATGAATTGACTTCTATTTTGTTTAAATTATAAAAATGAGCTCTGTTTGCACAAATTAATACCAATGGTAATTGATGAAATTTACTTGAAAAAAATTATATCACTAAAGTCAGTTCCCGAGTTTGTGCAATTTTTGCTCGTTAACGGTATTTTGTATCGTTGTTTAGATAATTTGTTATTTTTAATATCTGGGGTTAATTATACACATTAAATTTGTAACCAAAATTTATGAACTATGACTTGAATCGTTGTTTACAATATATCTTGCGAATGAATTCTAAAACTATCAGTGCCATATTGATTCGATTGTTGTCGTTCGTTAGGCATGATAGGTGCAACACAAAAAACCTTCAAATTCAAATTCAAATACACGAAACACAATAATTCAAGTTCACATTTCAATTTGACTGTGCGGTATTTTATTAATTTTGCAGGGTCTACATTTAATTCCAGTATCAACATACTCCATTCTAAAGTTGTTTTATTCTTGTTATTACATTTTTGGCATCTCATAAATGTAGGTCTAATTATTTCAACAATTACTGATATTACAAGTTTTTTATGAGTTTATTGAATATACTAGAGCTTTAAGGAGGTGACGCGTCCTCGCTCATGCTCATGAACAAGCGCTCGTTGTGTTGTCTAGATTATTCTGTCATCGAGAACTCTGCATGATGTGTATCTTGAATCTTATTGTTATTACATTATATTTTCATAATGTTTTTTGGGTATCGTTTCAAATTAGCGCCAATGATAGCCTAAAATCTGTTAGTTTTTGTTGCAAGTAGCACCTGATTAAAAAGGTTTAATAAAACGAAAATATAAATGTTTACTTAATATATTTAAACGAACTCAACATTGGAATTAAAATGAATATACATACTTTATATGCACATAAGAAACATATGAATACAAAAAGAGACCAAAAAAAGGTGTAACAAAAGGCCAGATTTAATCAGATTCGTCCATACTGATATATTCACTGTCGTCACTGCTATCATCACCTACATTATAAGTTCGTTTTCTAATATATTATATATTTTCACATCTCTATCATAATCTTCCATTATTAATGTAACAGTTCTATTCACAACCTTTTCCCAGTCTCCTTGAGTCGTATGTTCACAAACTTCTTCTAATATTTTTAGCATTTTTGGTGTGGTAAATGGGGGTTCTGTGTTGCGTCTTGCAGTATCCCTTAATTTCAGCCCACATCAACTCAATTGCAATATATTCACAATGGTAAGGTGGTAACCGTATAACTCTGTGCCCATGTTCTAACGCTATTTCGTCAATGACGTTTCGGATCTTGGTTGGTTTGTTTTCTTTGAAAAGACGTACTAATTCCGCTTTTAACATATTTATGTTTGCATCTACGCCATTTTTTTGAAGCCATGTGACGATGTCAGCTTTCTTTTGGGATTGGGCAGGAGTCTTGTCAATTTGGATAGAGTGGTATGGGGCGTTGTCCATAATTATAATAGATGGTTCAAGGAGGGCTACACAACATTGAGGTAAACCATTCAGTAAACTTTTCTCCATTCATTTCTTCATGTTAGTCTCCAGTGGTTTTTGAGCCATGCCATGAGAAAACCTTCGACAAACCCGTTGATGGTTCCGGCGTGACAAATTATAAGTCGATGAATGCTTTGTTTTGCATTGAGCATTGACGCGAATTTGCCGGAGGTTGTAGTTGTGCTGGCCAGCGATGTGATGTGGCGATCGTATTACATTTCATTTTTAAAAAATTTGAAATTCGTAAAACAAATGCCGTGTTTTGTGGTAAATAACTAAACCAATAATTAGAATCTTATAAAAATAAAGAATAAATGTTCGCGGGACCCTATTATAGTTTAGAAATCAATGTAATAAATAAATTATGTGTCCTAAAATTATACATTCGATAATTTTTAATGACTAACTGCACGTCACTTTTGACAATAATGAACAGTAATTTGCTCCTTCAATGTAATTATTAATTAATACGAAACTTCATGAGTGGGCTAACGTCAAAACGGCCATCATAGCGTGCCGTACGTATAGTGAACAATATATTTTTATTTCCGGAAATGTCATATTTTATATCTCTCATGTGTGATGTCAACTCTCTTATAATGTAGTGCAATAAGGTTGAAACTCGGACACTAAGTGAACGAGACACGTCATAATAATTACTCATAAATCATAATGTAGGTATAATTTCTTTCGTTGGTTTAATACGTGACAGCTGCAGTTCACAGTTCGAAGTTTCATAAGTTTGCCTACCCAGGACGTGTTAAAGATGTCAAATTGCGATGGTCATATTTAAGGACGATATACATAGTAATTGTATATTTTTGCTGTGGTCGTATAACCTTGACAAATAAATTTTGTTATAGAAATTGAACGTATTCTTCTAGCCTTGAGTAAGCATTATCGGAACTGCCTACTTTAGGTATTTAGTATATCGCGTAACAAAAAACTTACTGGTTGGGTGTTCAATAGAAGTTCGATTATAGAATAAAATAAATAAATTTATCTGAATTATCTTGGAATCTAGTGTTGGTATATTATTTAGACTCTAAATATGGCTATGCCTATTGACATATATTTTTTTAAACGAGTAAATTCTGTGTGTTCTTGAATCTACATGGCTGACCTCGTGTGTCGCGATATATATCATACATCCCAATAAATAACGGTAATCATAATGTAAAACCTTAATATCTTCTGAGATTCAAACATTAAACTAATTCAAAATACAGTAAAAATTTTTTGTGAATCGTGAGGTTTATAATGGTCCCATAAAACCTTATTTATTTTTAGTGTGTTGTAGTCTTTTTTTAAATTAATACACATTTGAAATTTAACTTCCACGAGTATATTCTGTGATTATTGTTGTTGTATCTTTTTACATAGATTGTAATTGAAATAAATTGTAAAATAATTTAACTGTAAATATTGATTTTAAAATGGGAATGACTTTCTTGCCGCTCCTCATTAAATTTCAACCATTTGCTAAGTGGTGGTAAATGGTATTATAGTTTAATTTATGACATTCATAAGTGTAATTTTTTGACCTTATGAGTAAATCTTTTTGATTGATACCAATAGACCCCAAAGACCCTTCCAACGTCATTCGAGAAGAAGTTACATGGTATGTGGCTCAGCCCTGACATCAACTTTTCCTCTCCACAAGAGAGTGAGAAGCACGTAATCAAATTATGGTTTGATGTGAAATGTGACTTTAGTAAAAGCTGAATTCAGCCTTGGCTAACAAGAACAGTTGCTTTTCCAACATAAAGCTTCAGAAATATGGATAAAAATGTCGCAAGCAGTTGCATCATCCACACACACCGTAAATAAATAAAGGTATTTCGCAAGCATTTTATTAGCAGAATCACTATGGAACTACCGGTGCTCGAATGAAACTTTCCTATCTCTGGTTTTTTATTTACACTGTGCTTACAAAAATAAGAGCTAGTAAGAATAACATACAAGTATTTTGATATTTTATTTTGTATTCCTTTAAATAGCGCCACGTCTAAAACCTCAGCCATTGGGAAATGCGATTTGCAACTCTGTTATGCTTGCCAGATGTTACAGGCATGTGTCACGGAAAGCAAAACGACATTTTCAGCTCAATGCTCTTTTATTACATTTAGAATTCGTGCCAGAAATAATAATAGTTGTTTGAGGACTTTGTTACATTGTTACTTGTGTTTTTATGTGAAATGTTGTAAATCATGTTAAAGACCCTGGCAATAAGCTTTTGAATTTGAAGTATCACGTTTTAAAGCAAAAAACTCTATCTAATATATAAAATTCTCGTGAACCGGTGTTTATTACTAAACTCCTCCGAAAAGGCTGAACCGATTTGTATGAAATTTTGTGTGCATATTGAGTTGGTCTGAGTATCGGGCAACATCTATTTTTCATACCCCTAAATGATAAGGGTCACCCCACCCCTAAATTATTTTTCTTTTATTTGATTTTTTTTACTATGAATCATAATTCAATCAATATTAAAAACACATACATCATAAAATTTTTACCTATCTACGATGAATACCTAATTTTGTATCGCGATTATTATATTATCCTGTTCCATCCACAGATCCGCATTAGAATTGCAAGATGGCAATCGAAAATAATAATTATTGTAGTACGATAAATTTTATGTACGATATATTTGGTAGGTCTGAGAAACAGTCGTCATCTATTCTATGCCCCAAAAATTTTAATTATTGATTTTTTTATTACTTAATATGGCAACACAACGTTTGCTGGGTCAGCTATTAATATCATATAAATATGCATGCTGGTATAGCACAAGCCATTTAATCTCTTAGAACCATTATTTATAGTTATGAGGATCGTTTCTCATTATGAAATAGTTCATAAATTTATATTAGCAGCTACCTGAGGTGGTATGTAAATATTTTACTAGATATTTACTAAAGTAGATGATGATGTAAATTTATAGACTGACTACATTGTCTGCGTGGCCGTTGATGTATCTTAGATGTACATCCCTACTAATATTATAAATGTGAATGTAAGTTTGTTTGTTGCGCTTTTACGCCTAAACCACTGAACTAATTTTGATGAAATTTAGTACAGAGATAGACTAGAGATTGGAAAAGGACATAGGCTACTTTTTATAACGAAAAAATAAATGGAGGGGTTGAGATGGGGGATGGAAGTTTATATGGAAGTTCGTCATTATTGAAGATGACAAACGAATCTTTGTATTTAGGCATTTGATAAGAAGTAATGTATAAACATTTCTTCGAGCATTTTGGAAACTTTGGGGATAATATAGGAGATTAATGTTCGCAGGGAAATACGATTAAAGAGACATATGACAAGGGATATTCGCTGAATGGTAGAAGAGCGCCGCCAGCAATGGAAAGAGCAGTTTGTATGTGTATTATTTGCAAATTATCCCAAAAATAAAAAAAATCTGCCCAAAGTAACTATTCCACGCGGATAAACTCGCGGATAAAAGCTAGTATTAGATAAAACGCAATATTACTTTATGTGTCCTTTATTATGTAAATTTACACAATTTTTTGTATAGTTTTAGCTCAAAGTAGGGTAACATACTGTAGTATCGGAATTTATTGGATAGGATACTAAATGTTTATTAAGATGTTATAATTAAGGAATCACGGGGCGGTTAATTTAAAGTGAGTATATTTATTAGAAAAAATTGACAGAGTTGAAGGACAGAGGTCTGTCGTACATCGAAGTAAAGTAGGAACTGCCCGCTTGAGTCCCATACAATTATATCTTACTTACTACCTAGGTCTCACCCCCGCATCAGTCATACTTCGTTCTTACACTCTCAGTACTTATAATGTACATTTTTGCGACGAGTCAAAACTATACTTACGTTCCCACGCTTTCTAAAATATCTTAACTAAACATCTGTTATTTGGGAATTTTTCTCAATCCCTTTATTTACAACCTTTTGAAAACAATACTTACTGCTAAGTACAAAGGTGCAATAAAACAATAAAATAGAAAACTTAAATCTAAAAATGACCATTCCACATTCGGCCATCCTGCATCGACAATTGCCTTCAATTGTCATCGTCTGTTTCCACATCTGTTGTTTTGTAGCTTTCCTCCGAACCCAATCCCCATGGCTTTATGTGATCGGCTGCTGTGGATGTATGTTGAGGCCCTTCGTGCTCGCCTACTTTCTCAACTACGTAGCGATCACCCCTTAGCAATTTGGTAATGCGATAGGGACCCAAAAACTTTCCTTTAAGCTTTAAGCCTGGCCCAAACTGCGTCCTCTGGATAGCTACTAAATCTCCTTCCTCATAAACATTTTCTGGTTTACGATGTTTATTAAACCCTCGACGATTTTCCTCTTGGGTTTTTTGTATCTTCTCTCTTGCTTTTTCTCGGAGTTCTTTTCGGTCTTCTTCGAACTGCGTGGTCCACTCTTTATCTAGCAGTTCTTTCAAATTCCAGTCGTCCTTGAGCCGAATGCCTACTCCAAATAACAACTGGCAGGGTGCTTGTCCAGTACTGCGGCTTGGAGTTGCGTTGATATACTTCTGCACATTTTCCACGTGCTTATACCAGCTTTCCGGCGTTGGAGCGGCCATCTTGGTGAGAAGCGGAATAAGAGTTCGATTAACTCTTTCGACTTGTCCGTTTCCTCTTGGAATACCCGTTACTATTAGCGAATGTTCAATCTTTTCACTTTCAGAGTATTCCTGAAAATCTCTTGATGTAAAAGCCGTACCTCGATCCGAGATGATTCTTCGAGCATTCCCGAACATACTAGACTGACCACGCAGTCGATGAAGCACTTCAGCGGTGTCCGTTGATTTAGTTGGATACAGCCACACGAATTTTCTGAAAGCATCTACAACCACAAATATGTGTTTGTATCTCTTAGCGGTATTAGTCATTGGCCCAACATGGTCAATGTGGTAAGTGTCGAGTGGAGTATCACCTTTATAAATAGGATGTAATAATTCCTCTTGTTTACCTTGTTTCCTTTCGGCTAATATACAGTCGATACAATTTGTGACTACCTGCTCAACTTTTGGACGCATCTCTTAAAACCAAAAGTCCCTTTTCACAATGGCTTCTGTTTTGGTAACGCCAAAATGTCCTCTCTCTTGTGCTCTCTTGATTACCTGCGCTTCCATACTCTTCGGTACAACTACTAACGGTTCACCATTCACACTTTTGTACAATAATTTGTTTCTTAACAAATATCCGTTGGCTTCATTGTGCGATGCAGCATCTATAATTTGCTTAAGACATTTATCTTTGTCTTGTGCACTTCTTAATCGTGCAATCAACCCATCGTCATTCTCACAAACGTACAATACTTCAGGTAAGGAAAGTCTACTCAGTGCGTCAACATGTGGCATATTTTTACCTGGTCTATGCTCTATTGTATAATTAAAATCAGCAAGCAAAATTACCCATCTCGCAACCCGTAAACAGACTTTCTCTTTACTTACAGTAGCAGTAAAAGCTTGACAATCGGTTACAATCTTGAACGCTATATTAATCAGATACACTCTAAATTTCTCTAGCGCTTTTACAATAGCCAATAATTCTAATTCGTAACTACTATATCGAGATTCAGCATCCGTCGTTTTGCCACTCGCATAATATACAGGATGATATTTGCCGTCGTTACAATCTTTCTGCATTAATATCATACCATACCCTAAACGAGATCTGCGTCTGTGTGTAGCTCGGTCTCTGCACCATGACGATACAATTCTAAAACAGGCTCACACACTAATGCGGGTTTTAATTTGTCGAAAGCTTCTATTTCTCTCATACCAAATACAAATTTAATGTCTTTTTTCAGTAAATCAGTCAATGGTCGGGCAATGAGTGAATATCCAGGTATAAATTTACGGAAATACACTGTCAGTCCCAAGAAGCTTTGAACCGATTTTACTGTCCGTAGGTTGGGGAAAATCTCGTACAGCTAATGTCTTTGCCTCTGACGGGCGAACTGTACCTCGGCATATCACATACCCTAGATAATCAACAGTCGTCTTAAAAAATTGTCATTTCTCCCACTTTATGACTAATCCATACTTAGCCGCGACTTTAATCACTAACTTTACTCTTTCCAAATGCTCTTCCGAAGTTTTAGCTTTAATGATAATGTCGTCCATATACACTACTACAATTCCTTCACGTATTAAATCTTTAAAAATACAATTAATATAGCTTTGGAATACCGTTGGACCAATGCATAAACCAAACGGTAATCTAACAAACTCTTACTGACCGTTAGGAGTTACGAAGGCCTACTTGACTACCTTCTACTACCTTCGTCCATCCAGACATGGAAAATCCGTTTTTTAAATCTATTAATGTAAACCAAACGTCTTCGGCTAAAGTATCTATTGAGTCTTCAATAAGTGGTAATGGATAAAGAGGTCTTAACATGATAGCATTTATCTTCCGATAATCTACACAAATTCTAAGCGTACCGTCCTTCTTTTTAATCAAAACAATCGGACTTGCATATTCCGAAGTAGAGGGAGGAATAATACCCTCTTCCAACCATGAATTCATCAAGTCATTTACTTTTTTTCGCTCTGAAGGAGCCAATCGGCGCGGTCGTGATACTACTGGCTTATCTGATGTCAAGATTATTTTCGCCCGTATACAGTTTATATTATATAGTTTAAAACGATCTTTTTAATTTCTTCCCGATAATGCTCCTCCTTAATGTGTTATAGTTCAAGTTCTTTCGTCTCGTCTATGGTGTTTATTTTATAAATGTGAGGCTTTGTCTCGTCATCTGTACTTTCATCAGCGTCTAATTTAAAAAGGGTAACTGTGCCCCGTCTAACTCTAAGTTCTACCTGGTCTAAAAAGTCAGTGCCTAGTATAACCGAACGTCTAAGAATACTTAGACTCAATAGAGTCGGGTACAACATGAAAATCTACATTAAAATTATAATTTTCTGCCACCATGCTGGTAGTAAACATACCTAAGGTCTCAGTATTCTCAGCTCCCAAACCTTCAAAACATACCTGTTTGTCACACAGTGGTGGTGATCCTAGATTTTTATACTCTTTCATACTCATTAACGTTAAATCGCTACCAGTGTTTACTAATGCTAAAATCTTACTGTCTTTAATCTTGATTTCCTTCTGGTATTTTTCCTTAGCAGGACGCGACACTAAATACACTTCCTTCGACTTCGGTGGATACTCGGAGGCTATATGCCCAAATTCTCCGCACTTACAACACTTTTTCCCCTTTCCTTTTTAGGGACACATCACACTCACGTGGTCTTCTCCTCCGCAGTTGTAACACTTGGTACTCGTCTTCTTTCTTGAGGTTGAAACGGCACCTCCTGGACTTCCTTTTCTTCCTTGGTTGAAGCTCTGTGGTCGTCCTATCTTCTCCAGCTTCCTCTCTGGTGGTCGTGCTTTTGATTTGGACATCTCCTGTTTAATTTTCTCGTACTGTCCAAATTTCTCTTTAAGCTGTTTAAAATCTTTAGCTCCATATAGCACAGCTTTATTTACGACATCGTCAGGAATACCGTCTATTATGTATTGTATCACATCTTGAACCTTTAACTTCGCTGGTGATGCAATCTGCAACATTTTATATGCATATTCCTGCAGAGTTTCCTCACTCTTCTTCTTTCTCTTACTCAGCTCTCGATGAATTTTCAAACAATCGACAGCTTCCTCGAACTCTTCTTTCAAAGATTCTTTCAGCTTCTTCCATGTTTTCGCGCACTTTTCATAGCTCACGAACATTTTTGCTGATCCGTCTAATAACCTTTTGGCGTATGCAATCTTTTGGATCTCGTTCCACTTGCAAAGCTCCGCCATTTCCTCAAAATCATCCATCCACTGCTGGACGTTTGTGTGGTCATCCCTACTGAATTTCTCTAACGAACCTTCAACGTCTTTAAAGGAAAGTAATACTCGTGATTCTTCACGTCTTCGAATCACTGGAGTACGATTGGCACGCTCACTATTTGCGCCATCGTCGTCGTCTTCGTCGTGGTGTCCTCGGCCATCATTCACAGGATTTCGAATACGTACATCATGGTTTCTTCTGCCTGGGAGTCTCTCAACATTGACAGCTCGAGCGTCTTCAAAGTCGTCTTCTTCTTCGTCGTCTACAAGGTCTGCAATATTTTCTTCATTATCGTCGGCTACATGATCCCGTTCCACCAATAGTGCAGCTCTTAGCCTCGCCAACAACTCTGGTTTTCAACCTGTCACACGGAGGTTTCGGCGCCTTAGCTCCTCTCTGAGCTGTGGGACTCTCAGTCGCGGAAGTTTGTCATCTTCCAAATTCGCCGCGGCAACACCTCTTACAACCTGGTCAATTACGTCTTCCATGGCTTACTAACTCGCGCACTTATACGAAACTTTCACACAACACCGACGCGTCTATTACACACCTTTAATTTTCCGATTTTCCGTAATCCCGGACGAGCCCTCAAATGTTGTATCGGAATTTATTGGATAGGATACTAAATGTTTATTAAGATGTTATAATTAAGGAATCACGGGGCGGTTAATTTAAAGTAAGTAATATTTATTAGAAAAAATTGACAGAGTTAAAGGACAGAGGTCTGTCGTACATCGAAGTTAAGTAGGAACTGCCCGCTTGAGTCCCATACAATTGTATCTTACTTACTACCTGGGATCTCACCCCCGCATCAGTCATACTTCTTTCTTACACTCTCAGTACTTATAATGTACATTTTTGCCACGAGACAAAACTATACTTACGTTCCCACGCTTTCTAAAATATCTTAACTAAACATCTGTTATTTGGGAATTTTTCTCAATCCCTTTATTTACAACCTTTTGAATACCATACTTACTGCTAAGTACAAAGGTGCAATAAGACAATAAAATTGAAAACTTAAATCTAAAAATGACCATTCCACAATACCTTTTAAGTTTTGGTGTTTTCATTGGTCCTGTTCTAGATAAAAAATAAATAAAAATTCAATATTTGTATCTTGTAGCCTATTAGTAACCATATGGTGAAACATACATAGTTAAAGGTGAGATGTGCTTGAGTCGCACGAGCGACGTGAGGAGGTGAGAGGCGAGAGCGGGGCCGCGGCGGAAGTATACCGATTCCAAAAATAACAATAATCTTTACTAGAATAAGATTAATTAATTCGATTGCACAATACGCAACTATTTTCATACTTGTCAGTGCATATTATATGTATTGTTTTGGAATAGTATTTTTGAAGTCTGTTGATTTTTTTAAATCGTTTTTGTTGTTTCATACAAGCTGTTTGGAATATATAATTAATCAAAAATCAAGCGCATTTAGGATCGAACAAAAATAATCGGGAAATAACAGTATTTTTATTAATTATTATATATTACGATCATGGTATACAAATTTTGGCTCTTCATTATCAATCCAGTTGAGCTTAAAATAAATCGAAAGCAACTAATTCCGAGTCATTTGCATGTAAATGAGAGTAAACCGCAGTC
>CATIXQ010000014.1:11499640-11515108 GCA_949711755.1 Leptidea juvernica
AAGGGTTGAGCTCATGAGAAGAATTGGCAAGAAACTCATAGTCACTCGTGTAAATCAACATTTACATTTTCATCGTTTTACAAATCATTTCAATTACAATAGAATATGTAAAGTGATGTATCTTAAATATTCAAACGTCAAATAATCATGGCCTACACGAGTCAGTCAAAAAATTAAATGTAAATAAAACATTGCGTACAGTATGTAGTAAATGTAAGTTGCATCATCCACACACACCGTAAATAAATAAAGGTATTTTGCGAGCATTTTATTAGCAAATCACTGCGGAACTCCCGGTGCTCGAATGAAACTAGCCTATCTCTGGTTTTTTATTTAAGCTGTGCTTACATAAATAACAGCTAATAAGAATAACATACAAGTAGTTTAACATTTTATTTTGTATTCCTTAAAATAGCGCCACGTCTAAAACCTCAGCCATTTTGAAATGCGATTTGCAACTCTGTTATGCTTGCCAGATGTTACAGGCATGTGTCACGGAAAGCAAAACGACATTTTCAGCTCAATGCTCTTTTATTACATTTAGAATTCGTGCCAGAAATAATAATAGTTGTTTGAGGACTTTGTTGCATTGTAACTTGTGTTTTTGATATGATATGTTGTAAATCATATTTGAGACCCTGGCAATAAGTCTTGATTTGACGTCTCAACTCTAAAAAAAAAATCTATCTAATATATATTATGAAATTCTCGTGAACCAGTGTTTGTTACTACACTCCTCCAAAACAGCTGAACCGATTTGTATGAAATTTTGTGTGCATATCGGATAGGTCTGAGAAGCGGCCAACATCTATTTTTCATACCCCTAAATGATAAAGGTCACCAACTCCTAAATTATTTTTTCTTTTTTTGACATTTTTTTTTATTTTTATTTTACTATTAATAATAATTCAATCAGCATTAAAAATACATACATCATCAAATTTTTACTTGTCTACGATCAATACCTAATTTTGTATCGCTATTTTTATATTATTCTGTTCCATCCACAGAACCGCAATAGAGTTGCAAGATGGCAATCGAATATAAAAATTATTGTAGTACGATATATTTGGTAGGTCTGAGAAAAAGTCATCTTTTCTTTATGCCCCAAAAATTTTAACTATTGATTTTTTTATTACTTAATATGGCAACACAACGTTTGCTGGGTCAGCTATAATTAATATCATATTAATATACATGCTGGTATAGCACAAGCCATTAAATCTCTTAGAACCATTATTTATAGTTATTAGGATCGTTTCTCATTATGAAATAGTTCATAAATTTATACTAGCACCTACCTGAGGTTGTATGTAAATATTTTACTAGATATTTACTAAGTAGTAGATGATGTAAATTTATGGACTGACTACATAGTCAGCGTGGCCTTAAATGTATCTTAGCTGTACATTCCTACTAATATTATAAATGTGAATGTAAGTTTGTTTGTTACGCTTTCACGCCTAATCCACTGAAATGATATTGATGAAATTTGGTACAGAGATAGACTAGAGTTTGGAAAAGGGTTTAATTTTGAAAATTTTTTATAGCGTAAAATAAATGGAGAGGTTGAGATAGGCGATGGAAGTTGTGGTGGTAGTAGTCATTATCGAATATGACAAATGAAAGAGCAGTTTGTATGTGAATTATTTGCAAAGTATCCCAAAAATAAAAAAATCTGCCCAAAGTAACTACATACATAGTTAGAGGTGAGATGTGCTTGAGTCGCACGCGCGACGTGAGGAGGCGAGAGGCGAGAGCGGGGCCGCGGCGGAAGTATACCGATTCCAAAAATAACAATAATCGTTACTAGAATTTGATTAATTAATTAGATTGTATAAAAATACGCAATTATTTTCATACTTTTGAATGCATATTATATTTATTGTTTTGGAATAGTATTTTTGAAGTCTGTTGTTTTTTTTAAATCGTTTTTGTTGTTTCATATAAGCTGTTTGGAATATATAATAAATTAAACATCAAGCTCATTTGGGATCGACCAAAAATAATCGCGAAATAACGAATTTGAAGAATTTTTTATTTATTATTATATATTACGATCATGGTATACAAATTTTTGCTCTTCATTATCAATCCAGTTGAACTTAAAATAAATCGAAACCGACTAATTCCGAGTCATTTGCATGTAAATGAGAGCTAGCCGCAGTCCTGTTGACGTCTGCATTAACTGAGCTTTAAGTGTTCACTACGATTCGAATATTCTCGGATTAACCACGTAGCAACAGTTGCTACGTGCTACGGGCCCCGCGTTAACTGGGGCTTCGCGTGAGTAAACAGCGTTCACCAGAGCATATTTAATTTAGATAAACTCACGAAGTGGTGTTATTAGAATTTTTCGATAATTACAATATAAAGTAACAACATGAATAATAATATTGAAAACAAAAATATGTATTTAGTGCACATTCAATTTGGGAGACATCAGAAGCAATATAGAAAAATGGGCAAAAAATAGTATAGATTGGTATCCAAGACAAGGGAAAAGGAATAAAGAAAGACCATCCATTAGATGGGAATATGATTTTAAAAAAGTGACCAACGTGGAGACAAGCTGCTCTGGACAGATCACAATGGAATATTCTGGAGGCCTATGTCGGAAGACAAGCGAATGATGTAGAAGATTAATAATATCACTTATATTAGAATATTAGGTACTACCTACGATTAAAATATTACATAGCTTAGAATATTACTTAGATTTGAATAACACTAAGATTCATTCATTCTTTGAGTTTGGGCGATGACAAAATTATGCAGTTTATTGGATCTATACAAAACGGATGTAAGGAGCTCTACAAGTCCATAAAATTTGAATTATCTTTTTGATAAGTATAGCGTGTGGTTTGTATAAAAAACTCGATATACAATGCCCATCAATTGGATTGAAAACACATATAGCTGTCCACTATATGTGTTTTCATTCCAATTGAAATCTAGATTAAATAAAACATATTTTATAGCGAAGAAGAAGAAGACTGACGAGTCTTGTGCTAGAGTTTGGCGAGTCAACATCTCCTGATGATGCCTCGTATACAGGCGAAACACGTGTCGAATTGATTGAAGACGAATCTTGGCTGAATTAGCACTCAAGAAAACTCACAACATTTCGATAGTCCAGGATAATATCGATATAAAAGTGAGTAATTGTACATCTTGTCAATCTTAACCCAATTTTACACCAATTGAACCGGTTTCATTTCTGTTCGTCTCTCGAGTGTAATTGAGTGAACCCGAATTGCAGTACTCTGTGAACTTATCTTGTTTTCTATTGTAATGGAAAATTTTCATTGTATCTCTTCAATAGTAGAATAGTGGTGAAAAATGCTCTGAGATCAATACGAATCTGAGATAATTGTCTGTATTTTATCATTTTATTGTGAAAAAAATCTTCATAGATTAACGTAAAGATAAACAAATAGAATTATAAAAGAGGAAATTTAAATTTAAAAAAATCTCTTGGAAACACTGTACTTTCGAAAAATTTTAATCCTTTTCTTAAAAACTTCAACTACAATTACATGAAAATGTGAAAATTTTGTAAAACAGAGTAATATGCCATACTCACAATTATGGAGGAATGTTTTGTGTGGATGAATGTAGTACACAAATTATATTTTAATGATGCGGGACTCGAACCCGTTCCGTGCGAGCGCTCTTCCGCTGACCCAGCCGTTCGAGTGACGTCACGTTCATAAATCTTGATGTCTTGTTCAACTCTCAGGTTGCGGCTACATCTACAGCATCTACTTTACAGACCTGCTCAACCCCAATATTTGCATATTAGGAAATTGACTAGAAATGTCGCTCTTCCAAATTTAAACAATTTTTTTTTATTAAATTGAGTAATCACCAGAAGTGAGGTTATCACTTTAAAAAAAATAACAAATTGTTAAGATTGTAGTACGTTCCTCCTATATTATGAAGAATCAAACTGTTGACACGTGTCTATAAACATTTTATTTCAAAAATAATCGAAGGGTTTAGCTACATAGTTATAATTACTCTTAAAATATCAATAAAATCATAAATATATAGTAATTATTGAAGTTGGGCTAAACTAATTTTGTTATTTAAACATAGGAGTATGATGTATGCATTAATGATGATGAAACATACCAGCTGTTTATTACTTTAGTGTGCGTGATATGCTACGTCTTACACTCGCGATTTGTATGTCACTTTGTGTTAGTGTGCGTGCATTGTTCAAAATAGAGGTAGACAGTGATTTTGTATAAAAAATTTGAATTTGAATTACTTTGACTGTGGAAACTGTCTAATAAGACTTAACATTTTATATGACAAAGTGACTATGAGCCACTTACCTACAGGTGAAAGTGATACGTCACTTTCAACCAACAAAATGTGACCATAGATATAACCACTTAATGTAATCTGTGACCGAATACACTTATTATTAATTATGTTTAAAATCCTTCAAGCATAATGTATGTACATAGTAGACTCTAAGCATCACGCCACTACAAAAAATATAGAAAAAAAGACAATGTATGCTTCTCGGGACGCCTAACACAAGTGATAACTTAAACTAATCTAAGTTACCTTTACAACTTATTAACTATTTAATATTGAAATTGTTTTACTTGGGAAAAGCTCAGGTTACTTATTCATTTATATGTATATTAATGATAATGTAAGCAAAGAAATATCTGATTAAAACTTCTTTTATTCTTAGTTACAGTGACTAAGTAATGTACATTAAAATTTTGTACATTATTAGTATCATTATTTAATCCAATAAAAGTAACAGTTGGTTAGAGTGTGATAGTAGGAGCCTGCCTATCGCCGCCGTGAGAGAAAGGGAAGCCAGATACAATCGCGCCGTAACGCGTTACGTTACAAAGCGGCTTATCCACCCGTTGTTCTTCAAAAAATGTACCTCTGTTTCTTTAACCGAACTTTATTCATATTATATATATATTTTATTGAAATTAAAGCCGTGGGGTGTAAAGTTAGTAACATTAAAATTTAAACATTATTGAAATTAATAAAGCAGATGTATTAATGCAAACGTTCATACCGAACGCATAATGTAATTCGTATTAAATAAATGTAATATCGACGCCGGGTGAGAAGTATATTTCAATATCTATGAGGAAGTATTCATTTGCATTTTATATTACAGTTCTAGAGTACGATGTTGCGAACTACTGAATACGTAGCTAATATTGTTTTATATTATCATGTGGTATTTAAACTTTATTGTTACAACAAAAATCATATTTATTACAAAAACTCTTCCTGTTTTAGGGAATATTGTATTATTAAACTAAAACAACTAATAGCAATCTATTAGTAAAATAAGTTGTAAAAATTGGTTTTATCCCCGCATTTGGCGGAGTATTTTATTTTATTTTACTCTATTTGGAGACAAACAGTAAAATTTCTAAATATGAGAACATTTTTCGGCTGTCAAATCATATGCTTTTACTATATGTACATAAAAGGATAGCAAGGCTTATCCGTTGACCGAAATAGCTGCTAGCGCTTGGGTTTCCAGTAGCTTTATTCGGGCGCAAACAATAGTGCTTTGCACATTCTTCTATCAACAGTAAAAATTAAACAAAAACTATTTACATTGCTTCGCATATGTTTAGAAATATCTCTTGCATGCATCTTAAATTATAAATAGAAAATGAAATATATAATAAAAAATTGTTATTATTCAAAATATAGGAAGCTACTTTATTATAATCCGTTTAAATGTTGAAAAATTTACTGAAAAGAAACATCACATTATTTTTTAAGAAGGTACTTATCTCTTCAATTTTTGAATATTCTTAAATTCTTTTGATTGACACACCTATAAATCAAATAAGCTTAACTACTAAAAAATAACATGCTGTTGGGTTATGATAGTAATGGACGAGGTCAATCATAAATTAAATCATTTGAAATCTAAACTAATCTAAACTAATCTTTTGTCACCGAAGTATGTCAAGAATTGGACAATGGGCGCCAGATTGATGCGATATATACAGACTTTAGTAATGCCTTCGATAAAGTCAGTCACCCTTTATTGATTCAGAAGCTAAGTAATTATGGAATTGGAGGAAACTTACTGAAGTGGTTCGAGTCATATCTTCATAATAGACTTCAGTCAGTAGTTGTAGGAGGCACTGAATCTAATTCATATATTGCGCGATCTGGTGTTCTCCAGGGATCCCACCTAGGACCGTTGCTCTTTTTGATATTTGTGAATGACGTTAGGAATCATATCAAATATTGTAAAGCATCTCTCTTCGCCGATGATTTAAAAATTTATAAAGTTATCAACTCTGCCTCTGAGGCTGCTTTTGTTCAAAGTGATCTCAATGGTATAAAAGATTGGTGCCTATTAAATGGTATGATCCTAAATGCAAGCAAATGTTTTCATATTAAGTACACTAGAAAAAAAAACCGCTTGTTACAGTGTATGAGCTCGATGGCGCACCATTAAAAGAAGTGCAGGAAATTCGTGACTTGGGAGTAACTATTGATAGCAAACTAACGTTTATTGCACAAGTTAATAAAGTAGTTACCACATCCGCACGAATGTTAGGATTTCTAAAGCGAAACTCGAATTGTTTCGGCTCCAAAACGAAAACAATTCTATATAACGCTCTAGTGCGCAGTCATATCGAATATGGTAGTATTATATGAAATCCCCTATATACGATCCATTCGCAACGCATCGAGAGTATCCAAAGAGCATTCACACGACACCTTGCATACATTAGTACTGGATTCTCTCATAGACACCCGTACCATCAGCGCCTCAGGAAATTTAATATGATTTCATTGCTCGATCGGAGATCTCTTTCCGGGGTAATATTTTTGTACAAACTCTTAAACGGTCAAATACAATGTAGTAACCTCTTGCAGAATATTAACCTTGCTGTCCCATATTTATTCCCAAGGTTCAAAATCAAGAGAATCTTCCAAGTTCCTTCTGTAAAAACCAACCTGGGAGTTCAGGCGCCTCTCGCTCGAATTCTTCGCGAGTACAATAAGTTAAACGTTACCAATTCAGAACTTGATATATTCGGTGGTGGGCTGGTCAGGTTTAAAGAAAGTGTTGTTAAACACTTAGCTCGTACTCAATCGCATTTGTCAAATAAGTAGTTTTTCTTTTTTTTCGTCTTCATTATTTTCATTATTTTAATAAGTTAAAGTTATAATTTGTACTTTCATTTTTTATTTTTTTGTTTTTATTATAGTTTAGATAGTATTAGTTCTATTTTTCAGAAGTATTTAGGGAGTATTTTTTGTAATTTTTATGTTCACCATAATTGTCGTATACTTTAGAACTACTAATTGTAACATTAGATTAAGAAAATTGTATTGTATATGATGTGGTGTGCTTTAATAAATAAATAAATAAATAAATAAATAAATAAATAAACTAAATTTATAAATAAAATCTGTATACACAAACAGAAAGTTATTGTATTCTTTCATTACTTAAATAAATGCTTACGATTTTATATTCAAAATAAACATTGGAAAAATATGATGCAGTAAAACCTATTTTTATAATGGCTTAAAAACAATGTAATACCCTAAAAAAGGAATTGCTAAAAGTAGCCTAATAATATCCGAATGTAACTTTTACTAAATACCAAAAATAATATTAAAAATTATTTGCATAGTGAACACTAAGTGAATATCGATTTTAAAATACACATTTATAAAGACACATTAATTAAATTAGTCAATACAATTGTCGAAAACTTCCAGTTAAGGCTGCTATCCCAATAAATCGCCTAAATAGCGCATAGTTGAAACCATTTCTTGACGGTTTATATAAAGCTTATATGCTTATGAAAAACAATTATATATCTACATAATATAAGAAGAAAATCCATTTTTTTTACATTTATATCTTCAATAGATATTGCGAAAAAAAATCGGCAAAGTACACCTAACTTTTACCGTTGGAGCCATGATAATCATTCAATCTAGATAAAAAATTTACGAAAAATTCTTAACTGTTTACCAATACTATTTTACATGACATAGTTTTGTTATTACACGCTTTTTTTGTAAAGTAAATTGTATTATGTTTGTAATAAATTAAAAATACTTCCAATTCTGAATTTAAAATACTATGGCGATGGTTGATTCATCAAAACCGTTGGCTCGGTCCCCTTCGCCCTTAAAAACTCAGTTCATATCTTACTGCCAATGACTCTATTTCATGGTGACATTTCTCGTAAGAAATTCTTTTAAAAGATTTTCATTTAATGATTCGTTTCTTGAAAATATTTATAAAAGAGTAAATAGAAACACGTTTGTGTTAATCCGTACTAATATTATAAATGTGAATGTAAGTTTGTTTGTTACGCTTTTACGCCAGAACCGATTTTTATGAAATTTGGTACACCGATAGACTAGAGCTTGGGAAAGGACATAGGCTACATTTTATCCCGGAAAAATATTCATATAAAATGTTGGGAACGGAAGCGAAACGGGAACCAGAACTGGAATAGTAAATGAGATAATCTTTAATTCCAAACTTGCTCATTATTTTTAACAACCCTTTATCTACGCGGACGAAGTCGCGGGCATCAGCTAATACATAATAATATAGAATTCATAAAACATAACCCCAACACAAATGTTATACCTACAACCAAAGTTAACATTGCATTGTAAGGTAAATGCATAGTTGAATATTAGAGAACATAAATTATTTGAAATTGACGGGCGTTGTGTTATTTTAGTAAATAAAGGGTGCGAGATTTATAACTATTTATTCACCCAATTTCAAAATACAATAGTAATAAATGAATGTATATCTAAAGCTGTTTTCAGCTTTGTTCATGTTCTGTTTTAAAGAGATCGAATATTTAATATGCTTGTAATATATTAGTAAAGTAAGATTTAAGGTACTTTAGAAGAAGTATTATAGCATCTTTTGTTTCTCTTTAAATGGGATTATCCTTAAAGCTTAGATAGTTCTTACGTCTAGATAGAGTATTGACACGAGAGTGGGTCAGGGATTGGTAATAATACTCCACTTATAGGAACGAGTCTTTAATTGCGTTCACTTTTTCTGAACTTGCACTACGCCGGTATGCCGCTGTTCCTCTTGTCGATGGCACTTTTCACTACTTCTTCTTTTCTTCCTTCTTTTCCCTTTTCACTTATGAGTCTTAACTAGAACTGCCGTAGGCCACGCTTAGTACAGCGTATATACCTCTGTCTGCTTATATATATCTGTTCTGTTGTCAACATAATTCTGTCATTCCATCTTTAAATTTAAATTGTACTAGAAACTTCTTTTAACCATTTTTATCCTGCTTACACATTTTCCATACTTTTTAATCTATTCGATTTGATCTTAAATTTACTAGACATTTCCATTAACTTTACAAAACCCAAAAATTTCCGTACACTGGTAGGTGTATCGGTGTGCTTGCTTTGCTCAAAATAGAGGTTAGTTCTAAACTCTATTTTCTTTTCGTTTTCACAGCTGTCATAGTGTATCTAGACGTATAAATGATCCTTTAAAGTTAACAATTAAGTATCATTATTCCTTTGTAGTATAATAAATAGGTATCAAAATCTGTAGGAGATAAGAAGCCACAAAGTAACTATTTTTATTTGATCAAAAACCTTCGTAAAAATACTACATTTATAAGTTTTGCGCGAGATTTGACAAAAACGCTGGACGGTTTGTTGCTATGAGGCTGGCTAGTGAGTCATGTAAACAAATGCGCTGATTTTGTATTGCATTACATTTTGTCACCACTTCTTTTCGTTCATTTGTTATTAGTGTAGCTGTCATAACAGCATACTACAGTTAGTTTTAGACATATTGAACATCTTGCAATACAAATATTTTGTTCCTTCTTCATCTGTTCATAACCTATGTCATGATCGTCGTAAGATTGCGATTCGGACCTGTGAAAATATATAAAAACATTAAGGCTCTTTTCAATCTTATTGCATGAATATTTTCATGAATTCACTAACTTGACAGAGAAAAAATCCTCAAAATTATAGGACGGCTACGCTATGTCTGCGGAATATCACAGGAGCGGTCTGAAGTTCTGAAAAATATATAAGCTAGATAAGGTGATCAGCCAATAATTAAAGACGTTACTTGTGGAAAAATACACCAGTTTCCTCCAGGCTCCTTGGCACAGGATGCCGGCTAGATTATGGGTACCACAACAGTGCCTATTTCTGCCGTGAAGCAGAAATGTCTAAACATTACTCTGTTTCAGTCTCAAGGGCGGCGTAGCTAGTTATTACTGGGGAAATGAGACCACACCTTATGTCTCAAGGTTTTTCAAGAATTCTGAGTGGCACTGTATTGTAAGGGGCAGGGCGTATCAATTACCATCAGCTGAACGTCTTGCTCGTCTTGTCCCTTATTATCATAAAAAAAATATAACACCATATTATACCTAACAAACAACGAGACCAACAATCGTAAAACATGACTGAAAAAAATTACGAAAGAAGTATCGTATACAAACAAAATTTACAAAATGAGAAAGCATTATTCAATACCACTTTAGAATTAAAAAGGTAACATTGTTTACGATTCAGTTTCCATGATCCGTGAATTTTCCGTTTGCTCGAAGGATTGTGTTAAATGCTTGTTCAATTTTCTATGAATCAGTAAGCCCCGCTCATGTGGAAATGTTCTTACATCACATCATAAAACGTTAACGAAAATTCATTTTTATTTCGGTACATAAAACGAACAATTTACAACACAATTTAACATTAATTTTCTTTGATTAGTATTTCGTTGAATTTTGTGAATATTATTACGTATAAAATTTAAATGAGTATTTATTAATATTTATAGTGTAAAATAGTTATATTGTCTATTTTAATGGTGATAATATAGTAACGAGAAATCGGGTTTCCTATAATTGTGTTTAAGCGTATCATCTATTTTGTTTTTATAAGCCTCACAAATTTGTCTGTTATATAATATATTGCCTTTTGCACTGTAAGCGCAAAGAAAAATAAGTAATTAAGTAGGGATAAGGTTCGTGTCCAAAACAAAAAACAATTTAAAATAGAGGAAATCAGTATTAAAATATTTACAAGTTTTCTGATTGTACAGTTATACTCGTATATGTCATATAAAAGTTTTTGTATTGAGCCTAGAATATTACACCTGGCTTAAAAAAAACTGTATTATAAGAAAAAAAAAATAAAAAAATGATATAAATTTTGCTTTAAATTCAAATTCAAATACTTTTATGCAAAATAGGATTCAAAATCTCTTATTGAACGTCAAAACTACCACCCATTCAAAATAGACTGCCTCAGACCTGAGAAGAACGGGCGCAAGAAACTCCATGGGCTTTTCTTAATAAAAAATATATATTACAATGCAATAAACACTTATAATTAAAAAGCCTGAGGGTGTCCGCTTCAAACCCAGTCTGTGGTATCATTAAATAATCTTTTATATTATACTACCCTTTCCCACACAAACGCTTTTAAATTCGTAACACATTTGTTTTATACATTATCTGTATTTAACAGTAAAACAGTCATACAGTATCTATGTAAAAATCGAACAACAAACTAGGAAAGACAGGAGTAATACAAGTTATTAAGATTAAAAACTTATGTTTTGTTTTTGCTAATTACAATACTACAACATTGTGTATTTTAAAATAATATGATACTAATATGCAAAGTATTATATGATTTATAAAAAGGCTTTAATGATATTGATTTCCCAAAATTGATTCCTTTAGAATTCTTTTTGTAGTTAATTAAAGCACAACAGCTGCTTCGAAAACAAATGTCGCGTGTTTCACACACATTCAGTGTTGTACGAGAAATTAAGACTATTTTGCTAAACGCGTCAAAATAAAAATATTTGCAATTGAATTCTTTGTATTATTTTTACTACAGTGGACACATTGCCGCCTGATATTATTGTCATGAATAATTTATAACGGAAAAACAAGCACTCCTCAGGACATATATTTGTTTATTACTAGTCGCAACTTCAACGCAATCGTAACGTTAAGAAATAAGAATAATTATATAATTTTGGGATTAAATTTTAAGTTTTCTTTTTAAAGCTTTCATGGTTATAAAGACTAACAAAACCGTATTAAAGCGAAACTGGAAGTAGTGTGGATAATACGGTTACACGCAGTAAAATAATGAAAAAGACTTTTTTGAAAACAAGACTTCTAAAATTACTTAAAATTTTGGGAAGCTTAAAAATCCTTGGACGGATGGTATATATCCCGTTTAGCACTGATAATATCTAATACCACGTATCAATAAGATAAAAAAAATATCAATGTAGTGTGGCGTTCAGGTAGATGCTCTTGTTCGTCACAGGTTATACTGCCTAATACCCACAGGCCGTATCAGTCATCACCCCAGCTTTAAGGAAGTCATCCGCAGGGCATTTGCAGCTCTTAATATACCAGCTGTTTTATAGCCAAATTATATTATCCGCCGCGATGGCATGCGTCCTGATGGAATGACGCTGATGGCTTGGGCACGGGGAAGAACGCTGGTTTGGGACGCGACTTGCGTTGACACTCTGGGTCCTTCTCATGTCCAAATTACGTCAGTTGCTGCTCCAACTGCCGAAGACAGCAAGCGTCGCAATTATGTCGTTCTCAGTGATTCATACATCTTCGTGAGAGACGTGGAAAATGTACAAAGGCTCATTGAGGCGCGAAGATAGTACTGGAAACCCAAGCGCTAGCAGCTATCTCGGTCAACGGATCAGCCTAGCTATCCAACGTGGAAATGCTGCCTGTATTCTTGGTACGCTTCAAGTTAATGATAGTTTTAATTTTATATAGTCAAAGTATTGTAAATATAGTTATAATATTTGTTTTGTTTGAATAAATAATCGTACAAAAAAAGGAAAATTATTTAAAGAAAAGCTGGATCTTAACATTGACGCAATTCAATAAAATAATTACAATCATTATCATTACGAACCAGCTTAAAATCCATTATTGAAGGTAAACTACAGTCCCCAATTTGAACTAGTGCATCGACTAGTCGACGAAAGAAAATGAACGATATAGTTTCGTTCACACTAAATACCTCGACAAACCATCATAAAGTAAATAAGCACCATTATAAAATAAAAAAATACAATATCTAAAACCGTTAAGAAGCTATTGAAGCGTTCAACATTAACGTACATACATGAACAGTAACTTATAACAACATTGTTTATGGAGGAATGCATAAGTTTAAGCCAAAAGCGACAAGCGAACTAAATAACTCACGCCCACTTCTTAACTACAACTCTAGTCAAAGACTTTCTGAATAGTTCGAGCACGTCTCAGTAAGCAATGTATCCTGAAGACTTAGTTGTTCTCGTCTTACACTGCAAACAGATATTATCTTCTACCTACCTTAATGTAACATCGCCGGGGAATTCTACATTTTATATGGAAAATACTGGCTCAACGTTACTTCTAATATATATGTGTTATGCATACAATCAATTGTTTTTACACTTTGTACACTTAAGATCCATGGATACCATACATATTACACCAAATGAAATGTGGGAAAGATTTTGTATTGGCAAGCAGAAGAACACTTAGGCCGCACAAGAAGCAAAAAAAGACCAAAGAAAGAAACAAAATGGTGGAGCTCAGAAATAAAAGAAACGGTAAAAGCCAAGAAAGTATCTTTCAAACTGTGGCAGATGACCAAAGATGATACTGACTATGAAAATCAATAGCAAAAACAAACTCTCACTTTTACAACCGATTAGAATCTGCCAAGTCAGAATTAGACATACACAAAATAGCTAAAACACGTTACAACAATACAAAAAGATATTTGTCATGTTAAATACATTAACGATAGTCATAACAAAATGCTTACAGAAGACAGAGACATTACCAACAGATGGACAGAGTATTACAAAAAGTTACTAAACGTATCCCATCCCAGGAATTACAACTACAGCAGGCCTGAAACAGTACAGGGGCCACCTCTAGAAATATCAGCCGTAGAGGTAAAGTTGGCAGTGCAGCAAATGAAAAATAACAAAGCTCCTGGGCCAGATGAAATACCAGCAGAAGTCTGGAAGCAGCTAAGAGATGATGGAATAGTTTGGCTACAACAACTATTTAACAAGCTGATTTGGGGATACCCCATGCCAGACTCATGGCGTTATAGCTATCTCATACCATTTTACAAGGGGAAGGGAGATGTTAGAGAATGCAGTAACTATCGGGCCATAAAACTAATGTCACACACACTAAAAATTTGGGAAAGAGTGATGAACAATAGATTGAAACATTTAATAAACGTAACGCCAAATCAATGTGGTTTTGTGTCAGAGAGAAGCTCCCCAGATGCTATTCAAACGGTTCGGATACTACTTGAAAAGGCCAAATCAAATAAATCTAATCTCCATATGGTTTTTATAGACCTTGAAAAGGCATTTGATCATGTCCCACGTGACCTCATCTGGGAATCACTGAGGCAACAATCTGTACCAGAACATTATATTTATCTCATACAAGACATGTACAAATCTGTTACCACTCAATTCCTGAGCCCAGCAGGAAAAGGCGAAGCGTTTGAACTTGAAGTCGGGGTTCATCAGGGATCTACATTTAGCCCATTGCTTTTCAACACAACTATAGATTACGTCACAAAGCACTGTCAAAGGGTTCTGCCTTGGAACATTCTCTATGCAGACGATGTGGTTCTGATCTCAGATAATATATACGAGCTCCAGAACAATTTCAACTCCTGAATAGATGCACTCGAGTCAAACGGCCTCAAAATTAGTAGAAGCAAGACAGAACACATGTCGTGCGTTTTCGATGACGTTACAGATGAAGAAAATATACACATTTCTATAGGAAGCATGGTACTGCCCAATGTAAAACAATTAAAATATTTAGGATCAATTACCAGTAACGACGGAAAAATTTATAAAGATGTCACTCACGGAACAACAACTGGATGGATGAAGTGGAGACAACTCACAGGCGTCATGTGTGACCGAAAGATACCGCTTAAAATCAAAGGGCAGTTGTACAAAACAGCTATAAGATCTGCTGTTTTGTACGGATCAGAGTATTGGGCGACCAACAAGCACCACCTAAATAAACTCCACACGACAGAAATGCGTATGCTACGCGGGTCTGCGGTTGTCACACTTCTAGACAAAATCCGAAATGAGTACATCAGAGGAAGTTTTAAAGTTGCTCCAATAGTCGAGAAGGTCAAAGAGAAACGCTTAAGGTGGTTCGGTCACATTCAAAGGCGCCCAGACGATCATATGGTGAAGCTTGCCCTAGACATGCCAATAACGAAGCGTACGCGTGGAAGACCTCCTGCCACCTGGTTGACGACGGCCCAAAAAGACTTGAAAGAAGCTCATTTAATAGTTGACGGTTTTGCGCCATAACCGTGCCGAATGGAGAAAAAGGACAAGGAAGGCCGACCCCAAGT
>CATIXQ010000014.1:11515608-11530839 GCA_949711755.1 Leptidea juvernica
TTAGAGAAAAATCTCTCAAACATTAAAAATAATTTATACTTCAAAACAACGTTTGCCGGGTTAACTACTTAAATATTTTTTTTATTTTTTTTTTTTAAATCAACAGAGCAGTCTGACTCATCCTGTCATTTTTTTAAGAACGTGACGCAGTGATTATAAATGAAGCGTGACGTCATTGATGTTTCACCCTACTGTATACTTTAATTTTGTTTCTTAACGTTTTTTAATTATAATAATGGACGAGATGAACAGGACGTTCAGCTGATGGTAATTGATACGCCCTGCCCATAACAATGCAGTATCACACATCATTCTTGGTAAACCCAAAAATTCTAAACGGCTCCACAATAGCGCTTGTCACTTTGAGACATAAGATGTTAAGTATCATTTGCCCAGTAATTTCACTAGCTACGGCGCCCTTCAGACCGCAACTCAGTAATGCTTACACATTACTGCTTCACGGCAGATAAAGGCGCCGTTGTGGTACCCATAATCTAGCTTAGTCTAGCTTTGATTCCGTAATAGTGTCACCATGCTCGTTGGCGGAGTTTCTTTAAGATATTAAACAAATCTGTAATTAAAAGTATTCTTTCATAATTTTAACCGCCTCTCAGTTCTCAATTCGATTGGTTTTAGTTACCTCAACTTGAAAAAGACTTTGCTTCTATCATGGGGTCTTATGCACACACTATTCTATTTTTTATCATAAGTATTTAAAATTTGATTCTTATTGGTTATTTCGAAAATCACATTATACTCAAGTTATTTAGGAGTTAAATAATTCTAATATACCAGATCCTCTCCAGAAAAATACGAATAAAAAATACATTTTGTATGAAACATTTTAATATTTTCGCAATAGGAACAACGTCTTCCAGAGAGCTGTTACAAAACGTGTCAAGACATAGCTGCTAAGAATCAAGTGAGCCTATTCGGGTGAGAGGAAATATGCCGTTTGTTGCTGAATTTTCATATTTTTTTAGCTCGACAGACGTTTGTTACTTCGGCGTATTAAATGCATTTATTTTCACAATATACCTTACCATACTTTTTATTCACAGTTACACCAACCCCCGTCAGAAACGAATGGCATTCTGAAAGGGAAGAAACGGCACAGTGTAATAGTATTATTTGCGCTTCCTTACTACTTCAATAATACTTCCTAGGTGTTGACCTATGTTACAAAAGAGCCGACCTTTTTTATGCAGAGGACATTAAGAATTCAGTAGCGTTTGGATAACCAGGGACTAGATAATGTTAATAGTTCTCGAGTTAGTAGCTCGATTTCATCAAGTTTCGATCATCAGATTGTAAATGCTTGATCACGTTGGTTACGAAGAGACGCCTCTTCACTGTGTGTCTTCTAACGCATTTATCACGTGTTCCGAAGAGCTGTTTGAACTGGTTCCTGCCGCCGAATGG
Source organism: Leptidea juvernica (assembly GCA_949711755.1). Lineage (NCBI taxonomy): Eukaryota > Metazoa > Arthropoda > Insecta > Lepidoptera > Pieridae > Leptidea > Leptidea juvernica. Next base: position 11,517,031 of record CATIXQ010000014.1, read on the forward strand.
CACCTTCGCATGACACACCACGTATTAGAATATAATCCCCACTATTTTGATGTGTGGCGTACGTTTACAGTACAAACAACATGTGGAATGAGCTCCCTCGTTCAGTTTTTCAGGTTGATACCACATATTGTGTATTTTTTAAATAAATAGTAGATAAAAAAACTAAATAACGCGCTATTAGGAAATTTAAAATTAACATCAATTCCTGCCTTAACGACTATGGATGAAAATTATATGATTTAACAAATAAATATAATATATGTATTTCTCAGTTTATGAGATAAGTATTTAAGCGATGTATAAACACAACGTACAGCAGTGGACGTTTTCCGGCTGATGATGATGATGATGAAACAACTAAAATTTAAAAATTTGTATCATCGAACAGTATGTATGTATGGTGATGAAGCCGGAAGGTAAGCATCGGATGTTCACAATGTAACCATTTATTCAAGCCATGTTTGAATTTATAAGTTATTTATATTTTTTCCATTAATTTCCTTGACGTATTTTCTAGTTTTAATAATATCATGTGTTTATATTATACTATGAATGATCTTCAACCATAGCATGCCTACCAAAAAAAAATCTTAACTAAACTTTACACGAACTGTAAACTTAATTTAATCTTTTGAAAAATATTTCCTTCTATTTTTTTAATGAAAATAAGGGACGAGACGAGCAGGACGTTCAGCTGATGGTAATTGATACGCCCTGCCCATTATTGTAATGGATGCAGTGCTGCTCAGGATTCTTGAAAAGCCCAAAAACTCTACAGTGTGGTGAGTGGTGCTACAATAATTGCGCTCGTTACCTTGAGACATAAGATGTTAAGTCTTATTTGCCCAGTAATTTCACTAACTGCGCCCTTCAGACCGAAACACAGTAATGCTTACACATTACTGCTTCACTACAGAAATAGGCGCCGTTGTGGTACCTATAAGCTAGCCGGCATGCTATGCAAAGGAGACACCCACTGGTATTTCCTTCTATAATCCTCGTAATATTATTGTGAAGACTTAACAGTATGTTCTTAATGAATATATCACGACCACATAAAAAATAAATAATTCAGAACCATTCTTAGCGTTGTAACTAGAAAGATCAAAACATAAGTTATCCGCACTTCCTCGTGTATATTGTCGCTTGACGGAACTTCTAACGAGTTTTATTTCTCCTAGAAGTGTCCGCATTGTTCTGAAACTAAATTAAAACTACATTTGTTCAGAGACTCTAACTTACGGTTCACTCAAAGGCTAGTTTTATTTGGGTCAATGAAAATGAGATAATATACATATAACATATTGTCTTTGGCGATATTTATTTTCTATTAAAAATGGATGAGACGAGTATGACGTTCAGCTGATGGAAACTGATACGCCCTGACCATTACAACGTAGTGCCGCTCAGGATTCTTGAAAAACCCAAACATTCTCAGCAGCACAACAATTGCGCTCTTCACCTTGAGAGATAAAATGTTAATTCTCATTTGCCCAGTAATTTCACTAGCTACGGCGCCCTTCAGACCGAAGTAGTATAGAAATAGGCGCCGTTGTGGTACCTATAAACTAGCCAGCATCATGTGTACAGGAGCCTCCCACTGGTGAATATATATTATAACCACAACAATGGATGCTTCAATCATTATATTATGTAAGTACTTATATACGATCAAGCCAAAAGCCTGAACTCTGAAGGCAGTTGATTTAATCGAGCCCTTATTAAATTATAGCGTTTCCAATTCGACGAAATCCTTTGAAATATGTTATATCGCATACCAACATGAGCTGCGACATATCAGAGATAAATTGGAAATTTTCTTCACGTGGCGGGTATAATGGATAAGATAATATATGATTTTGAGCTTTTCTTCGGGGCGCGTACTCAAATGATTATCCTCAAAATAGCATAATAGTTGATTTTCTTCTTGAATGACAGATTTACTAATTTATGTAAAACTTATTCATTTAAGGCTTAGATTGAGGATTTCAAATTCAAATTAAAATATTTTTATTCAAAATAGGATGTGACATCACTTATTGAAAGTCAAAAACTATCACCCATTCCAAAATGAATGCCTCAAACCTTAGAAGAATGGGCGCAAGAAACTCAGCGGGCTTTTTTTTTGAATATGAAATTTATAATTAAAGATCCTGAGGGTGTTCGCTTTATTCCCAGTCCGTGGTGTTATTAAGAAAATCGTTTATGGTATGGTAACCTTTCCCACACAAACGTTTTTTAACAATTCTTTTAAATTTCGTAACACATTTGTTCTGTATATTTTCTGGGATCATATTGTAAAAGCATATACATCGCCCAACAAAAGACTTACTAACTCGACCCAACCGAGTAGTAGGCATAGGTAACAAGTTTATGTTTGTTCCTCGTGTTAACATTATGATTGTCACACTTTCTAGAAAATTCCTCAATGTGTTAATAATAAATCCTTTATTTGGCCAGAAAACATGTAACAATGTGTGTAAACAATTTTACGCGACTTCAAAAGGAGGATAACTTTGAGATTTATGATCCGATTTACGAAATTCTTCTTTAGTTCGATGCGGAATAGATGCCATTTGGTCCCATAAATTTTACATAGTTTGGCCCAGTAGTTTTCACTTAATGAACATTTTTCATGAAAAGTTTTGTCTACGTTGATGATATAAATGGTTTTTGTGTACGGGATTCCTAGGAGTTTTCATTCTGGTTGATTATATATTTTAACTAGCTGACCCAGCAAACGTTGTATTGCCATTTGCCATATGAAGTAAAAAAAATCAATAATAAAAATTTTTGGGGTATAAAAACAGATGACGATCGATTCTCAGAGCTACTAAATATATCGTAAATAAAATTTATCGTACTACAATTATCATTATATTCGATTGCCATCTTGCAACTCCATTGCGTATCTGTGGATGGAAGAGATCAATATTAAAATCGCGATACAAAAATAGGTGTTGATCGGAGACCGGTGGAAATTTGAGGTTGTATGTATTTTTTAATGTTGAATCATAAAATTAAATAATTGTCCAAAAATTAAAAAAAAATAAGGGTGAACAACCCTTATCACTTAGGGGTATGAAAAATAGATAGTAGCCGATTCTCAGACCTACTGAATATGCATATAAAATTTGGTAAAAATCAGTAAAGCCGTTTCGGAGGAGTAAGTTAACTAACATTGTGACCCGAGAATTTTATATATAAGATTATTTACTGACACTAAAATGTAAAAAAAAAAATAACTACGTTTAAAAAAACCGACCACAAAAACTGAGAAGTGTCAAAGTCTCTCAAAGTCACGCGTGGTGAGTGCAGGGACCAACTATTACAATTGGCTTGGCACCAACTTCAAAGCTATACCAATATGTAGCACATACAAATAAAAGTATTTTATTTATTAAAGGTGAAGGATAATATAATGAATAAGAGGTGTATTAAATTAAATTTTTAGTTATTTCATACTTTTCAGTTTTTGAAGTCGGTTTTTTTAAATTAATATTAAGTATTAATTCATCATTAAATATAAAGTACAAAATTCTAGTTATTATTATAATTCATTCAACATTAATAAACTCTTTATTATCATGCACGTAATTTAATTTAAATTCTATGTATTATTATTAGATGTCATTATTTTAAGGCTAAAGTTTTATTTATTTATAAATTATTTACATATGACTTAATAATTAATAACGCTATTCATATAAATAATAATAAAATAAAACTTAAATAATCTAACAAAATTAATGAATTAAAAATAGAAAATATCATTAAGATCGCTATCGGCAGGTAAGGTAGCATGAAGCTGGCAACGTTACCTCTTTGTATAGCCAAACTTATCCTTTGACAGAGGTACGTACCAGATCTTGGGTCACCTGTTAAATCGGTTAGACGCCTGGATAGCTCTTTTACGAGTTTTTGTGCCGATGAACCCCAAGGACCCATCGTCTCCACCCCAAAGGGAACAAATATGTATCCATCACCGAGTGATGCATATTTCCTCCGCTTTAGGTTTTCGGCAGATTCCGCCGCTGCACCTCCCGCTCTAGATGAATGTTCAATATGAGAGGGGTTAGCGTGTCCACACAAGTCGCATCCCACACCAGTGGCTTTCCACGACTCCAAGGAATCAAAATAGGCTAAAGTTAATATATTTTTAAAATTCAATTTAATAATACTAACTCTAATGAATAATACCATTCGTTCTTACACTAATACATAGTTAGCGATATCGAAATGGCAACATGAAGAAAATTCGCACAGAAGCACTCATAACAATAAAGACGCAATATTGCAAAATTTTTTTTTAGAGTGTCCATGTAGAAAAGAAAACATTTATTGCTAAACTGTTAATTGCTAATAATATAACCCTCTGTGCTCATCTAGCGGTAGATATCTTGCCAAGTGCCAGATACTATTATTGATATATGAAGTCATATCTGAAGCACAATAAAGCTTAATTTAATAGAAAATACAACCTTCATCGTAATATTGTTACAGCTCCGTGAAATATCAAATTAGCACGAAAGGTGAACATATGGCGACTACCCTTAAAGTTAAACAACTTAAGTACCCTTGTACGTACAGTACGCAGCTGTTGTGTATGTAGTAATAGGGCTGCCAATTGTAAAATAATAATCGTTTTATGGAATCGTATTTGAACATATTTTATATCAAATTTAGAATTGAACTTATTTCTGTTATAGTCTTAGATCCGTGACATTTACCAAGACGTGTTGTTGCACTATGACTCCCTATGGTATACAAATATATTTCTATTTCTATTCTTTATTCCTAGTAATGTAATAAATGTGAATGTAAGTTTGTTTGTAACGATTTTACGCCGGAGATACTGAACCGATTTTGATGAACTTTGGTTCAGCGATAGATTAGAGCTTCGGAAAGGACTACCTTTTATTCAAGAAAAATCCATGGTTCCCGCGGAATTTATGAAAAACTGAAAATCACTTCGATGAGTTATAACCATACCAATAGTAGGTTTAGTTTGCCATCGCAATCTTCCTCGAAATAATATTCATATAATATGTTGCGAACGGGAGCAAAGACGGGAATCAGAAATGGAATAGGACATGAGATAATCTTCAATTTGAAACTTGCATATTATTTTTAAAAACCCTTTATCTACGCGGACGAGGTCGCGGGCCAAAGCTAGTATTATAATAATTATATATTCTATATATTATATTACAGACAAGTATTTAAAAATACTGACAGCTCTTGTGTTCAGTGAAGCATAGGCGAAAGTGGTAACATTCTATCAAGTTACCCCGACGGTTACGTTACCATTCATCTAATATTGTAATTCTGAAAATAATATTAATAATGAAACCTACATCGTTGAGATTATGAAAATCTCTGGTTGACTCCGGTCTTACTAACTTAACTAATTAATATATGAATAAGCTCATTTCTAAATTATACAGACGCAAAGTTTCTTTATAGGCTTGTGGGGGCTAATCTCTGGATTTAATAAAACGGTTTTGAGGATTATTTTGCTACTAGAAAAATAAATAATTTTAAAATAAATGTAATACTAGACTATAAATTAATAATAATATCATAACTGCTTTATTAGAAGGTAGAATAACTAGTACAAACATATTTGTGTTTCAAAATGAGAGAATGTTTTTTATAGCATTTATACTCGTATAGTGCCGTCCAAGACAGGTTTGTAACTACATACATAGTTATAGATGAGATGTGCTTGAATCGTGAGGAGGCTAGAGGCAAGAGGTGAGAGCGGGTCGCGGCGGAAGGACACCGACTCCAAAAATAAGAATAATCGTAACTAGAATTAGATTAATTAATTAGATTGTATAAAAATACGCAATTATTTTTATACTTTTTAGTGCACATTATATCTATGGTTTTGGAATAGTGTTTTTGAAGTCGGTTGTTTTTTTGTTAAAATTTTTTTAATAAATAAATATTGAAAGTTGTTACGAGCCCCATACGTAACTATAATGTTCTTAAGAAATTTTTGTTCATTGTGATCTTTGATTCTTTGTGATTATGTCTTACCAGATAAACCTTTTAAAATATACCAAAGAAATTTTTTTTTTCATTTCATGGAACCTATTCTGGTACTTGATCAAATCACTAGGTTTGTTTAGAGAAATGATAAAATCCTGTTGTTATTTTAACATCCTCCGTGATTTGATCAAATTACTTAGGGGATTGACTAAATCTCTATTTTTTATCATATCCCTGTGACATATACACTGGCCTGCAAAAGTAAGTATCACACTTTTCAAATTATTTTTTTTTCTTAACTATAGAAGGTAGAGATTTAAGATTAAAAACGTTCTGTTGCAAATTTTATAGGCTTTAATTTTTAGAAACTAAAATTATACATTAGTAACATTTTTAACTTAAAAAAGATAAAACAATGGAAATAGACATTTTTAGTTTAGTGTAAAAAAATTCAACTAAAATGTATTATATGTTATTTAATTTTTAATAACTGGTATTGCCTCCTCGAGCTCTGATTACAACTTCGAGCCGGTTTGGCATACTGAACACTAGGTTTCGGAGCCGATGTTGGGGAATATTCTCCCATTCTTCTACCAGGGCCTGCTTTAGTGCCCTGAAGGTAGTAGGTGGTGGTCTGCGATTTTTGACTAGCCTCCCAAGCTCATCCCAGGCGTGTTCAATCGGGTTGAGATCAGGACTTCTTGATGGCCAAGCCATCACCCTGATACCGACCTCCTGAATATACTCTTGTACGATATGAGCCGTGTGTGGCCGGGCATTATCATGCATCAGCATCGATCCATCACCCATATTTGATAAAAACGGCCCTGCATACTCATTGAGAAGCTCTTGAGCATATCTTTGCCCAGTGAGGGTGCCATTTTCTATGGCTACTAGCTCTGTGCGACCTTCTGAAGATATGCCAGCCCATACATGTACACTGCCTCCACCGTATTGGACTCTTTCTGAGATGCAGGCTTGAAGGTATCGCTCACCAGGTCGCCTGTAAACACTTCGCCTTCCATGAGAAGTGTAAAGGGAGAATCGAGACTCATCTGCAAACAAAATTCTTGACCATTCTTCTTCATCCCACTGCATGTGTTCACGGGCGTATCGCAGTCTCGCTACTCGATGCTGTCTCTCGAGTTTTGGGCCACTTGCTGGTCTTCGGGGTTTCAAATTTGCTTCAGCAAGTCTTCTTCTCACTGTACTGTCACTAATGTAGTCCCTCCGGGTCTGAAGTAGCTGTTGCTGGACTTCAACTGCATTTTGGTGGCGATTTCTTAACATAGTGGAAATAATATAACGATCTTCTCGGGCACTGGTACACCTGGGTCTGCCATTACAAGTTCTCCTCAGATGGTGTCCAGTCTCTTCGTACCTTCGCTTTACCTTCTGGACCGTTCGTACCGTCACACCCACTATTCTTGCAGTGCGGCGCATACTGATGCCTAGTTCCAGAAAAGCCATGATCCTAGCACATTCTTCAACTGAAAGAGGCATGATAAATAAATGTTATGTGCTTTTTAGCATAAATTTTTAAAACAAGACCCATCGATCTTGAAAAAAATTTAAAACAGTAAGAAAAATGTGAATGGTAAAATTGTAATTCGGAAACGTCCACTTTGAAAAAGGAATGGTTTTGTTTTTGAAGTTTTTTTTCAGCCAATTCTTAAAAGAAGGTTACCGACTATAAAGTTTTTATGTACAAAATTAAATTCTCTTTGGAGTCCTTTTTATTTCGAAAGTATATCTTGTGAACTTAAAACGTTATCCCAATTTTAAAAGTGTGATACTTACTTTTGAAGGCCAGTGTAGATGCCTATAGTGTAGTGAATTGTGAAGGAAAACCACAGTTCCCGGACAAGAGACGATTAAAGCTGCATCTGCACACGAGCATACCATCAGCAACCTCTGTGAGATTCCAGGTTAGTGCCCTTGTTCCCTTTATCAATCCTCATGTTCACGCCTTAACGCATCCTACCTACAGTTCACATAATAGCATTGAACCATGTTAACTACCAGATATTTGATACGAGCGAAGAAGTAAGTTTATTTATAAGGCAGAAATTGTTGACAACCCTTGTTATATTCTATAACGATAAAATAACATTAGATAAGTACAGTAGGTACTCAAGCAATCAACTGAATGTAGGTAGTGTTAAGTGAAATGTTCACAGCGAATAATGTACTACAAAACGTTTGATCCAAATAGAGTATAGAATGATAATATTGTTTTTGTTATGATCATTATTTCTACCGGCAAATTTTATACCACTTCGTCTGATTTAAACTTGAGGATGTGCATGATAATATTCAACTACATTCATTTAAACTGATGTTAATATTGACAAAACAATTATTTATATGACAGTGAGGAAATATTTGGCTTTTAGCAAAACTGATACGTTGGGTACGTATAAGTTTAGATTGTCATAAACAGATCCTGAAAAATAGTGTCTGCCCTAAAATTTCCAATGACGAAAGTCACGCTTCACCATTATTAAAAAAAAATATTACTTGAAAATGAAATTATCTTTCTTTTATGTGTAGGTGCCTAGAATTTGATTTTGAAGTTCGTATTTCGCCTTTTTAATCGATGCGATTGAAATTTAAAATAGAAGAGAAGAACTTTGAAAAGTTAAATACCCTTCATTCTATAAGAAATAAAGGAAACTAGTGATAAGCAATACTCCTTCTAGTTTTTTTATTCTTTTATATTAATAATACGACATAATAAATTTTTTTTAACTACTTTGACAAATTGAAAAATATTTTTTTACATGTATTCGGTTGCCGACTAAAGCAAGCTCTGCCTAAAAAAAGGCTGTTGCAACCTCTTTCACATAAAATACACGGTTTACGCAAGGTCGCGCGGCGGTGGCGGCGAGTGCTGGTCGTAGTACGTCGCCCCGTTAGTGCCCGTGTTCATCAAGATAAGAGGAAGTTACCAGAACTATAGCCATCAAAATTCTTTAACACCAAACTCTCCCTATCAAATCAAGTGAAATATCCATGCAAAAGTCTTGCATCCATGCATATACTGCTCTTCAAGAAACAAAGAAAAAATATTTCAATTACAAATAACATTTAATGCTTTTACAGTGATTTGAATAAATAAATATAAAATAATTTAAAATATAAAAAGCATATCCGAGGTGGTCTCCATTGGCTGCAATACAGTCATTTAAACGTTGAGGCCAGTTATCAATAGAAGCACGCACTCTTTCCATGGGAAAATTCTTCACTGCCAATCGTACGGATTGTTTGAGGGACTCCAAATTATCTTGGCGTTTAGAGTAAGCCGTACTCTCAAAAACTGACAGTAAGTCATAATCCATGATTTTTTCGAATTCTTTCCCTTACTGCTTTGACCGCCTTTTTCGTATGAACACTAAGTGGACGGCCAGATTTTTTCTGTTATAAACAGAGGAAGGCCTCATTGTACCTATTAATAGCCCGGTACCCAAACATTTCACTAATACCAAGCGTATGGAGAGTTTTAAAGATTGCATTTGGATCTACTATATCCTATCCTACATTGTGTAATGCAATCAAAGCGATTCGTTTCTTCCACTCCACTTTAATATCGCAAAATATTGTACACGGTATTGGCGCCAAAATGTATATCTGGTAATAAATAATATTATAATGGCTTAAAGTAAAAAGTAAAAATATACCATAACTAATATAACGCAAATGATGAGAGAAATAATACAATATGATGATTTGTTTCACGCTTTCTTTGTATTTTGGAAAAGATGTTCCTATACATTCTCCTATAGAATTACAAGTCGCGTATTGACGATTATTTCTGTTTACGTATTTCCAACAGCAGCACAGGGTCGGATCTAAAAAAAGAAAAATATCCAATCGTTTAAACCAAAAATTATTCGTGTTATGCTGTTCGTTTTCCTTAATAAAAAAAAAAAAAAACAAAATGCAACTGGCGGTATTGAATCAGAAATCTAACATAAATACAAAATCTTGCTTTGCTAGTGCCAAATGAAGATTTCTTGTCTCATAATTAATTTTACTGAGAAAGGTGATTGTGACTTACAGGACCCGCAATCGAATCTAGTTGTCAAGAAAAATAGTAATGAAATCGATACTCAAAACATCATATGGCAGTTCTTAACAAGCATAATATGTAGCACTGCTATAAGCTTTAAGAGAGCAGGCTGTGGGAGAATTACAAACTTATTTCTCATTTTTTTTATATTTTTAATACCTATACCGTCTTTTTGTCCAAAAATGGGGCTTAAAGCCCAACATGGGGTTTGACTATATACAGCCAAGTAAGTTACTGTAAGACCACTTATGGTTCTGTGGTCTGGTGCAGTAAAATTGCCCAAAAGACCGTAATTGCCAAGCTAGGTAGCCCTCAAAAAACTGCATGCACAATATCAATAGGAGCCATTACGTCCACGCCGAGAGCAGCTCTAAATACACTTCCAAAACTGACGCCCCTTAACCTATATCTACAACAGGAGGCGAGGCTATTTGTTCAATCCTTACTGAGAAGTCCTGTATTAGAAATGGTTAGTTACGTACGCCATGCTGCCAAAATTCGACTTCATCAGCAACTTTAGTTTTCAATACCCCACAAGAGAGTACTGGATAAATAACAATTACTTGGAAAAAAGGGAGCTTTGAATGGTATATCAATGGATCCAAGTTGAGATCTGATGTTGGCTGTGGAATCTACGGAGAGTGCCCCAAATTTGGCAAATGTGTCAACCTGAGAAATCTTGGCTTCGTTTTCGAGTAATAGTAGCCATAATAGAATGTGCGGCAATTGAGGGTACATCCTGAATTAAGGCTACGTTGGCAAGTGTATATTTTATATCCACATTCATAGTCAGGCGACCCTTTCCGCTATTGACTCAAACAAAACATTCTCAACTTGTAGACAACAGCCGAACTTTACTGAATACTTTGGGAGAAATAAACTGAGTTACACGTCAATGTGATCCAAGATATGCCGGGATCGAAGGCAATGAATGCGCTGACGAATTTGCAAGAATTGGTTCCAAAAAGTACTTAATTTGGCCCTGAACCCTTCTGTGGTGTCCCAAGTGTCTATTGTGTTAAATCAACCCTTGATACATCATGCTCACAAGAGTGTTATAAATTCTAGGGCAACACTACGGGCTTAACCCATTCCAAAACCCTAATCCAAGCCTTCAACAAGAAGGCTGCGCACGAGAGACCAGGGCTATGCAAAATATATAATAAGATTCATAATCAATCTTTGAAGTGAGCTATAGTTGACAGTGGCTATCACACTAGATTACATTGGTCACAATGAAATAGGGCAGCACTACTGTACCAAAGCCACTTTACAAACCATAACCATAGGTTATATATATACATATATATATATATATATATTAAAAGACAGAAGCAAAAGATCTATTTACAAATAGGGTTTTTGCTACTACTAGAGTTAAAATTTAAATCACAGCTTACTATGTCTTATATCTACTTAATGTTACCAAGTAAATATACTTACATACATACATAAAATCACGCCTCTTTCCCGTAGGGGCAGGCAGAGACCACTTCTTTCCACTTGCTACGATCCTTACATACTAGTTTCGCTTCGTCCACTTTCATTATTCCTTTCATACATGCTCTCCGGGTTAGGGTACTCTTGACCTGGCCTTTTTTCAAGACGTTCCTGATTTGATCTTGAAACATCCACCTAGGTCTACCCCTTCCAACACTTTCATTCACACTGGCCTTATACACTTTCTTCGTCAATCGTTCTTCATTCATTCTCTCGACATGTCAAAACCATCTCAGCATACCTTTCTCAATTTTTGTCACAACACCTTCTGCCTACTCATAAAGGAGTGCAAAGCTCCATTCACCATGTTTCCTACATTCACTCTTCTTTCAATATCACTCTCATACTTTCCATCTCTTGTAAATTTAGAACCCAGATACACAAACTCATTCACCTGTTCTTTCATATGACTCATCATGAAATACGACAACGCAATACAAAACATGCAATAGTCTTTTTAAAATACCCTGAAAGTATTCGGTTTTAGTTCGCCTCTGTGATAGCTTTTTATCTGAAATTCGCGTTTCTATAACAAGATCTGCTTTAGCACGTATCTCGTCTCTAATGCCACTTGCCTTCTAAATAACGACACTTTCGCCATATCGACAAATAAAAAATAATGTCTATGTTTTACTTTGAAAATAGCACAATTTATCACGTACCTGTTTTATTTGACAAGGCTCTATTTTCTTGAATGTGTGTTTTACATTTTCTATTGTTTAATTACTATTTACTTAGATAATATGTGGAATTTAAATTAAATTCTTAAGTTTCAATTTACCACAACACTGTATATTATTAGTAACATGTTCATATGAAATTTTGTAAGTAAAAGCGACAATTATTTTGTTGAAAAAGAGCCGTTTGCCCATTTTAAAATAACGCGTGAGTTTTTTCGTAAATGAATCTGTTGTTTGAGTACGAAAAGTTTACTTGTCGCACGCAAATTTAGATAAAATTGCTAAAATAAATAAAATAATAACAATGAATTAAGGTTGATCCGTCTGACAGTTGAATTTTATAAATATAATTATAATTTAAGTTACAAAAGTTTAAAAACGAATACGGAGTCGGAAATAATACATAAATCGTCGCATTTAAAATACAAAATAGTATGTTCAACTCGTGCGACAAGTTTTCGATTTCCCACGAAAGCGAAGTTGAACGCACGAGCGAAGCCAGAATAATTCGACTAATATTGTTTTACGTAACAAAAAACATGAAAGGTTATATTATGGATTAACGAAATTCCTCAAGATATTAAAACGTATCCATAATTGGAAAACTCAAAGAAGAATCAATAACAATCTGAACTTGACATAAAAATATTTGATAAAAATATGTAAAATAAAGAAAATAGTTATATATTAATATTTTGTAATATATAATTATATCTACGTAAAAATTATTCTACAACCACTATTCAAAGAATACTTATCCCAATTATATCTCAATTAATACCCTTATAAGGTATAATAACACGACCAAAGTTGCACCGTAATAGTTCTTTTCCTAGAACTCTTAAAACTAAATAAAACATCTAGTAACGTTCAAATATTAATCGAAGAGCAGCTGGTATATCGTCTGAATCACTTAACATTAATTAGATCACTAATACTGATAATTAATTATAAGATCTTATAATAAATAATGTCTGAACTAATTTTATCTGAAATTTCATCTGTTATCTGATATTTCTGTACTTTCTCATGATATTCATAATCTTATTACACTGCTCGTATATAATACTAATATTTAGCAGAGCTGGTTTTAAGACCATGCAAACAATGTCTGGATTTTCGGGTTAAATAGTTGTTTATTTATTACGTATCTTTTCTTCAATAGCTCTGTTTTGTCCCTTCTGTTGTGCGACCCTAATAACTGAGTGATATTTATACAATGTTTTTTTTTTTATCTTGCGACCCATCGTCCTTTTTAATCTTTCATCTCGTCAATATGTGCGATTGTATAGCACAAATAATTGAAAAACATTGTATGTATTTATTTGTAAGGGATCTGTTTATAGAATTTCTTACAGAGATACGAAATGTTCTTCAGATATTGGAAATATGTTTTCTTTCTTTGAACTTCTTACTTTTAGTTTTCTTAACATTTTAAAATGTTATAGCATGTAATAAGTATTTAAAAATTGACCCAATATTTTATATATTTCGTTATGTGAGTACCCTTTTAGACTTTTTATATTATTTCCAATGTCAGCTAAGGTTTTTTGCGACCTT
>CATIXQ010000014.1:11550605-11567134 GCA_949711755.1 Leptidea juvernica
AATATAGGTACATACAGTGCTTACACGAGTTTCATCTGCGTTTATGTATGCTCGTTGTATTTTGCATAATATTATAAATTATAGTATTAATATTATTTTATTCTTCAGCTTAAGTGTAATCACTAGTTCTTATATAATGATGCCATTATAACTATCCGTCAGTTAAAAATTGTTCAGGTGTATGTGTTATTTATCTTGTGAATTTGCTACATATTAATCTTCAACTGTATTGATATTGCCATCTAGCGGTTTTATTTCTACATTTTATGGACAAATACCTATCGTCTAGTTATTTTGATAGAAGTTTACCAGTGGCAGGCTCCTTTGCACAGGATGCCGGCTAGATTATGGGTACCACAACGGCGCCCATGTCTGCCCTGAAGCAGTAATGTGTAAGCATTATTGTGTTTCCATCGGATGGGCGCCGTAGCTAGTGAAATTACTGGGCAAATGTGACTTGACATCTTATATCTCAAGGTGACGAGCGCAATTGTAGTGCCGCTCAGAATTTATGGGTTTCTCAACAATACTGAGCGTCACTGCATTGAAATGGGCAGGGTGTATCAATTACCATCAGCTAAACGTCCTGCTCGTCTTGTCTCTTACTGTCATAAAAAAATAAAATTATACTGCAATATGCGTAGTAAAATATAAACCATAGAACTGTAGTATACAATTCCTGGTTTCTCTAGTCGGTACAGACTCTGTATTAGACAGTGTCCTCGGTCACGTATCAAGCAATTCCCGACCGTGATCTGTGTGAGAACGAGCGTCAAGTAAATATCTATCAACGGAATCTCTCCGCCGGGAAATGATGAAAAATACCGATACTTTGTGTAGCACGCGAGGCTTTCACTGCCTGTTACAGAACACTTTTACTTGCCTTCTGTCTCGCATATTATATCCATCAGATTGCACGGCAGATAATTATGTGTGCATGCGTAATTGCCTAACATATTGGCGTCGCTACTATGTCCTATGGTATGTTTCCAGCTGGTATTCCGTTTAAAAACTAGCTTATATATAAGTTACACAGATGCGTCATTTAAAATTTATAGAAAAACTAGCTGACCCAGTAAACGTTGTATTGCCGAGATAAAAATCGCGATACAAAAGTAACTGTTGATCGTAGATGGGTGAAAATTTGAAGTTGTATGTATTTTTTTATTCTGACTCATAATCAAACAAATTAAAAAAAAAATAAAAAATAAATTCGTGTGGACCACGCTTAACATTTAGGGGTATGAAAAATAGATGTTGTCCGATTCTCAGACCTACCCAATATGTACTCAAAATTTCATGAGAATCGGTCAAGCCGTTACGGAGGAGTTCAAAGTTTAACACCATGACACGAGAATTTTATATATATTAGAGAAGATATTAACAAAGACATTTTTATTATTATTTAAAAATTTATCATATTATTTTTATAATCTAGAATTCCAATTTAGCATGTTAGTAACTATAATATTAACTTATGCTTGTATGTGATTAATTTCAATAAATATTTTTTATTGAAATACTTTAACTGGAGCTATTACTATTGTAAATAAATTATACCTTAAACTAAATTGGTTTTCTAGCAAAGTTATCTTTACAAAATAATCGATTTAATATGTGATGATGACGAGTTAAAATATTGACAACCTCTATAGGCCAGTGGTTAGTGACCCTGCCTACTGAGCTAGAGGTCCCGGGTTCGAATCCTGGTAGGTGCAATCATTTATAATATGATGAATATGTTTCCGAGTCATGGATGTTTGTATGTATTTATGTATGTTTAAGTAAGTATATTGTATTAAATATATAGTTGTCTTGTATTCATAGTACAGGCTTTGCCAAGTTTGGGACAAGATAATTTGTGTATCAATATTATTATTATTAGTTAACAAGGGTAATTTTTACCCCATCAAAAATGCTTCATGTCGATAGGTTATTGAAATGATAGTTAGCGTAAAACGATAGATTTGACCACCTCTGGTATGTTAAACTAAGGATTTTTATAATGAAAATAAGAGACGAGACGAGCAGGGCGTTCAGCTAATGGTAATTAATACGCCCTGCCCATTACAATGCAGTGCCGCTCATGATTCTTGAAAAACACCAAAAATTCTGAACGGAACTACAACTGCGCTCGTCACCTTTAGACATAAGATGTTAAGTCTCATTTGCCCAGTAATTTCACTAGCTACGGCACCCTTCGGACCGAAACACAGTAATGCTTAGACATTAATGCTTCACGGCAGAAAAAGACGCCGTTGTAGTACCCATAATCTAGCCGGCATCCTGTGCAGAGGAGCCTCTCACTGGTAAATATACTGGATAGGTAGGTTATTAAAAACGGCCGTATATCGGCAGGTTAATTAATTTTTCAAAATCATTTATGTATTTAGGACTTGTTATTATTGATATAGGTTCCTATATTAGTAATATTAAGAACATAGTTTAATAGAGATGCAATCTTTATCTGTCTTATCAATAATACGCATTGTTAAGTTATTCCAAGTTTAAAATTACTTTTCCCTGTCATGTAATTCTGTAGTGACAAAGGTAAGATAAAGACGACAACTTGGAAACACTTTACTTCGCGTTTATTAATAACACAGTATATTATGTTCATGTTTATAAACTTTTATAAACCTATCGATTTTTTGTAGTTATACTTCTTTAGGCGGGTAAAGAAAAAATGATGAGAGTTAAATCTTAAGATGCATTGCTGTAACACTAAAGTAACAGGTTGAAGTTGGTTCCTAAAATTTTCTGATGTTTGTGTCATTAGTTTTTTTTTTGGTTTCTTCATCCATTATTAGGACAGGCAAGAGTTCAAGCCCATACAGCCGTATTTATTATTTAATAATTAATTGTCAAGGCCATCTTTGCAAGATTTTTACAAAATTACTATTCTTAGCACGAGAAATAAATCATTTTTATGATTTTTGCTTCGTTAGGCCAAAGAATTATAACTTCTTGCGTACATACATAAGTACACACACACTTTTTTTTTATTTTATCGCTTACTCGCTTACACAATTTAATAAGTGTAAAGAGCACACAATAATTTCAAATTTCTCAGCATACATTTGGAGCACTCATCCTCAATTTGTGGTTTACCCGGCTCTTGCGAGGTAAGCCGACCACATTGAGTGGGAAATGCTAATAGAATAGTATTGTTTCTTACTTAAGTCGTTAAATAAGAGGATAGAGTGTTTTAATCTTAATGTGAATTATTTATACCTTTATTCTGTATATAAAGTGTCGTTTAGATTTTAGATTTTGTTCTTTTGGGTTGCGCCACCCATTTTTTTATGTCACATACCACGTTAATAACTAACGAAAATATTATAAACTGGAACTTTTTCCATATGAAGTCTCAATTCGATCACATAATAGAATTTAATATTCAATTATATAATTACCAAATGCTTTGAGAAAAGGAGAGATCCGAAGCACCCGCAACCGGCGAGCATGTATGAAAAGAGTAATGAATATAGAGGAAGCGCGTGCGGTTTGTAAGGATAGAAGCAAATGGCATTCTATTGTCTCTCCGTACCCCGACGGGAAAAAGGCGTGAGTGAGTATGTATGTATGTATGTATATTATATTAATACTGGCGTTGACCCACAGATGATAATAGTGTGAATAAGTATAAAGAAAAAGTGTATTTCCAATAAATATAAGCTTTATAATTAATACCAGAATGTATAGTATCCATAATACCTAGAACAAAGGCTAATCCAAGCATTTGTCCATTTCTTTTATTTTGCTATATCGGAATCTGCTCGGAAAAGTAATTCGAGATCAAAAATGTATGCAACGAAATGTCATCGTCAAAATCACAATTCAGATATTATCAACATTTTTCTAGGTAGATTAATAATAAACCTTATTTTGATTTATAATACATAACACATAAATAAAATATTTACAAATGTCTTTATTTGATAATGGTTACCAAACATAAAATAAAATAATTTCCATATTAATATTCGCTCTCTGATTCGGGGGCTGAAGAGCTTGATGTCAACGAATCGGAATTGGTTACTTTTATAATAAATATTATTTTCCGCAGCCAACTTGTCCCCGGAAAAAGTTTGATGATTAGATTTTTCTCTTTTTACGATTACTAGTAACTGAGCTTTAATCATATAATCTTCATAATTTATATTTTTGTGTATGAGCTATTCAATAACTTGCGCTTTCCGTCGGACAGTTGTGGGGTTCGATTCTAACCTTTGGGAGAGGTAAGGGACATTAAATCAAATACCGAATAGGTTTTCAGCTTTGGCAATATGCCCTTTAACCACTTTTCATAATGAGCGAATTTTCATTTTTCAATGTTATTTTTGGATTTGCCTACATGAGATATTATAAGACCCCTTCCTTTTCTGGTTTGATCTTTTAAGCTTTTGGTAAGGCACTCTAAGAAGGCTTATTTAGGAATTTTAATTTGAGTATTAAACCACATTTTCGATGTTGCTAACGCACAGGTAACCCTGTGGCGCTTACAGGTAGCATATTAAAAATTTAATATTTTAGGACGATTCTTATCGTGTGCATTGATAAGTCAGGCAGATTAGGATTGGAGTTACAGCTTGAACAATCTTAAATAATAGTAAATATTTAAATCACCCATATCAATTATCTTATGAGTGCAAGTGCAAGAGTAGACAACATACAAACATACAACCAAATCCAATCTATCTTACTATCGTATTATTGTTTCCATAAGTTACTACACCTGGGTCTTCCGCGCAGGTCCTTACGGGCCTCGGGGTAACTGTTCGGGGCTATGGCCCCTTTCAGTAGTTTTAACGCCGCCTGCAACTACAGGCGGGGCACTGGGTGGGACCGGTCGGTCCGTGGTGTCATATCCGGTGGTATCCTGCTGCAGTGCGATCGAGCGTAGTGTCGCGAGCGATCTGCGGACTGCAGCAGGGTGGTAGGTCCGTGGTTTTTTTTTATGGAATAGGAGGACAAACGAGCGTACGGGTCACCTGGTGTTAATTGATCACCGCCGCCCACATTCTCTTGCAACACCAGAGGAATCACAGGAGCGTTGCCGGCCTTTAAAAAAGGTGTACGCGCTTTTTTTGAAGGTACCCATGTCGTATCGTACCGGAAACACCGCACAAGGAAGCTCATTCCACAGCTTTGTAGTACGTAGAAGAAAGCTCCTTGAAAACCGCACTGTGAAGGACCGCCACACATCCAGATGGCGGGGATGATATCCTAATTTGTGGCGTGTCGTGCGAAGGTGGAATTCGGTGGCAGGAATCAGGATGAACAGCTCTTCGGAACACTCCCCGTGATAAATGCGGTAGAAGACACACAATGAAGCGACGTCTCTACGATCCAAACGATCTACGATCTCCAAGTGATCCAGCCGTACACACAGCACTGGGTCCCCGACAATTCGAGCTGCTCTGCGTTGCACGCGGTCAAATGGATCGAGCTGATACTGGGGTGCGCCAGACCAGAGGTGACAGCAATACAACAAAATTAATATGGACTGGCTTGAAGTATTGCCGTGCTCTATTGATGACGCCCAGCTTCTTCGAAGCCAATTTGGCTTTGCCCTCCAGATGGCCACGGAATTGGCAATCGCTCTAGATTTCGAGACCCAGTATTCCGATACAAGGCGAGGCTTTAAGAGAAGTTTTATCGAAGAGCGGCGATACGACAAATGGGGTTTATTCAGTGGTAAACGCGCAAACTTGAGTCTTCTGGGGGTTAAATTGAAAAAGGTTCAATTTACCCCATTCCGCGACCTTCTCGAGAGAGGACTCGATAGAAGACACAAGTTTCTCCCGGCACTGGTCGACGTTTTCCCGAGAGAGACCTGCATGGCCCGTATATACGGCATCACCAGTGCTGTCGTCTGCATAGCAAAGTATGTTGGAGGTGTCCAACATGTCATTGATATGCAGAAGAAACAGCGTGGGAGATAGCACTTAGCTTTGGGGCACTCCAGCGTTCACGGGCTTGGGATTCGAGCAAAAACCGTCAACAACGACTTGTATGCTGCACCCAGTGAGGAAGATGGAAGTCCACTTGCATAAGCTCTCGGGAAGCCCAAATGATGTAAGTTTTGAGAGGAGCGCCTTGTGCCATACACGCTCAAGGCCTTCGCTATATCCAGGCTAACTGCCAGGCCTTTCCCCTTGCTTTCAAAAGCCACCGCCCATCTATGTGTACCAGAAGATCACCTGCCGACCGACCATGGCGAAAGCCGTATTGTCGGTCGTTAATCAACTACCCTCTAGGTATACCAGAAGTTGGCGGCTAATTATGCTCTCAATGATTTTGGAGAGCAGGGAGGTTATAGCAATAGGCCTGTAGTTTGCCGGATCCGAACTGTCTCCTTTTTTTGGATCGGATGGACAAGGGCTGACTTCCATGAGTCAGGGACTACGCCTTTGGAATAAGAGTGCCGGAATAAACGCGTTAGCACAAGCGTCAACTCAGGAGCACACATTCTAAGCACGATTGGAGAAATTCCATCCGGCCAGCTCGACTTCCTGACGTCCAACGAAAACAGAGCTCGCCTAACAGTTTTCTGTCTGAACTCTACTTCAGGCATGGAGCTCTGACACCGCGGGATGGTCGGCGCTGCTCGCCGATTTTGAAGACGTGCTTTGACTTCGCACGGGCGATTTGCCGCTTAAAAAATCTGAAGGCACGGTTATATTTCCTCTTAAGAACTTTGCAGTTCGGATCCTTTGTGCCCAGCGCCGCAACCCAAGTTCGATACGCCTGTTTTTTGCAGTCAGATGCTGCTTTAACTGACGCATCGAACCCGGGGCTGTGATCTGCCACCGATCGGTACTACAGAGCTTGGTATAAAAATATCCATGCCCTGCAGTATCACATCGGCTACTGCAACGGTGCAGGCACTAGGATCATCCGAAGGGAAACAAACCGTGCCCCAAGGGTAGGATGCAAAAAAGGAACGCAACCTATCCCAATCTGCTGACTTGTAGTGCCAAACGCGGCGGATCGCTGGTGGTCTGCGACGTTGGCGTCGGATGGGCACTACACTCCTGACCAGGAAATGGTAAGACGTTCCGAGAGGGGTGTCGACAAAGACCTGGTAACCATCGGGATGTGTAGTCAGCAGAAGATCTAATAAGGACGGCATGTGGCTATCCACATCCGGGAGCCGCGTTGGCGACTCAACCAATTGGGACAGACCATACGCCAATGCAAAATTATGCACAGATCGCCCTGCGTAGTGTGTGGTACGTGATCCAAGCCATTCGGCATTGTGCCCGTTGAAATCACCCAAGACTACGATTTCAGCGGAGGGGATCTGTGCAAGCACGTCGTCAATTGCCGTTTGAACGCAGCCCATGAGGTGATCGGTTTCTGCGTTACCACTAAGGGACCTGTAGACGCACGCATAGATGCGGATGCGGTCCACTAAATCTACGCGGAGCCAGAGATTAGACATGTCCCTACCCTCAAAATTGCCGAGACGGCGACAGCAGATATCCTTCCTAACGTACACACATACCCCGGCATGAGGCATAAAATTGTGCTCAATGTTGTACCCGGGGTACTATAAATATGACGTATCGCTAGGTCGAGATATCTGCGTCTCCGTAAGGAAACACAAGGCCGGCTGCGCCGTCTCAAGGTGGTGGTGGACGGCGTTTAAGTTGGAGTGAATTCCCCTGATGTAACAAAAGTCCACATTAAGCGTGGAGCTGGGTGCCGTGGTGTTACTGCCTCGTTTGTCCTTGGTCAAGCGCGGTACTGTGCCCTCCCCACAATACGAGGGGCATCCCGAGCGCGAATGCTCGGGGAGGGATTCTCCGGCTCTACAGGAGCCGGTACCCTCCTGGGGTAATTTATCTTTTGATACCGCTTTCAAATTTTTGTATGGGGGGGAGGGGAGGGGGGAATGGCCTCCGGTCCTCGACAATAACCTATGCGAAACATAGCGGCACTAGGCTGCTACTTCACGCCGGTATTCTGTGCGAGTGTGGTAAGTAACCCGGACGAGTCTGGCTCGATTGTGCTGACGTCAAAAGACGGTAGCGTGACTCTCCCACTTTTGTGGCGCACACGTGACACCCTTGGGCCTGGGACTCCCCTATTATTTTTACGCCCCGGGGAAAGTACAGGGCAAACGAATAAGGCTATATGGGCTTGAACCCTTTGCCTTACGTTCGAGCTCGCTCGTAAGTGCTTACTTACGAGCGAGCGGGTCACAGCTTGGGAGCTTTTTTAAAAATATAACTAAGTAGGTTTTTTTTATGAAAATAGGGGACGAGACGAGCAGGACGTTCAGCTGATGGTAATTGATACGCCCTGCCCATAACAATTCAGTGCCGCTCAGGATTCTTGAAAAACCCCAAAAATTCTGAGTGGCACTACAACTGCGCTCGTCACCTTGAGACATAAGATGTTAAGTCTCATTTGCTCTGTAATTTCACTAGCTACGGCACCCTTCAGACCAAAACACAGTAATGCCTACACATTACTGCTTCACGGCAGAAATAGGTGCCGTTGTGATACCCATAATCTAGCCGGCATGCTGTGCAAAGGAGCCTCCCATTGACTATATCGTGGTCTACCAATGCATACATTACTATCTGCAACAAATGTAGGTTTGACCTTTTTATATTATAGAAAAAACTGAGCTATTCTTATAAGTTGAACATATACTAGGTAGGTAGGTACAGTTTTAGTTAAAGAAGACAACCCTAATGTCGTCAGAACAGGTAAGAGTCATGCGAAAGAAAGAGAGGCAATTTCTAGGTGAATAAAAATGTTGGTTAGTAGCGTTGTGCAATCTGAATTACACCTTATTGTATGGACGCAAGAGTCCCTATTTCTTCAATTGATTTTACGTGAGACTACCGTCCTTATACTATTGTATTATATTCTTTGGTAGTTCGCAAACTTTTAGAAAAGTAATTTCAAACGGAATGTTTATCTTTCGATCCGCACTTAGTATAGATACCTACTAATGCTACGGCCATACTTATGCTTTACCATATACCTGTTACCGCAACAATTATAGCATTTATGCTTAAATTTCTACACTAGGAGTCTTTGATGTGCGAAAGAAGACCACTACAGGAGCTACCTGCTTACCGCAATATGTTATAAAGTAATCATAATATTTATTCCTTGTAAAATCTCCACTTTTTGGTAGAAACTTCTTATAAAGTGGATAGTTTACATCAGAGCCATTTATGATTTCATCTGTGATTCAGGTCTATGGATGGATTTTTGACACGAACCTTTTTTCGCACACCACGTAGTCATGGTGAATAGACACGCTACAATATTTCAAAGGTTGAATTTGGATCCCAGATTTTACACTACAAAAAACAAGATCTTTGATGTGCGAAAGACTAACTACTAGAGGAGCTACCTGCTTACCACAATACGTTATAAAGTTATTATTATTTCTTGTAAAATCTCCACTTTATAAGTAGTTTCAGTATAGTTTACATCAGAGCCATCTATGATTTCATCTGTGATTCAGGTCTAAAGATGGATTTTTGACACGAACCTTTTTTCGCACACCACTTCATGATGAATAGACATGCTACAATATTTCAAAGGTTGAATTTGGATCGAAGAATGCACGCTACAACACATAAAGATATAAAAAATAAATTATTTAAAATATATATTAATTTGTAAAATAATTGCTATGGCACTGCGGTTGAACAGACATTTATTTAACTCGAAAATACACGATATTAATATTCTTTCATATTTATATAATATATTCATATAAAATTCATATTTATATATATAATATTGGCACAGAGTAGGAATGGATACTTTCGTATTAAATTTTGGGAAGTATTATTTTCCTGTCCAATTTTTTTCATAAGTCCTAATACTGTTTACAGCAGAGCCATCTAGGATCAAATCTGCCATTCACAGTCATAGACTGGAGATTTGTTCAAAACCTGGTTTTAACCCACTATCACGCAGAGTGGATATATTATGCTACAATGTTTCTATGGTTAAATTTTAGGTCCAGGTTTTTAGGCTTAGTAGTTTACATGTTTTAGGATGAAATTAGTAGATGGTGTTGCACTACAAAATCAAAAGAATAATTATATTTTTGAAATATTTTTTTCTTTTTTTGATGAAATTAAGGGACGAGACGAGCAGGACTTTCAGTTGAATGTATTTGATACACCCTGCCCATTACAGTGAAGAACCGCACAGGATTCTTGAAAAACACAAAAATTGTGAGCGGCAATATAATAGCGCTCGTCACCTCGAAACATAAGATGTTAAGTCTCATTTGCCCAGTAATTTCACTAGCTACGGCGCCCTTCAGACCGAAACACAATAATGCTCACACAAATGTGTGAGCATTATCAACTGCTTCACGGCAGAAAAAGCGCCTGTGTGGTACACATAATCTAGCCGGCATGCTGTTCAAAGGAGCCTCCCACTGGTATTTTGCTACACACATACATGCGTAAATTACAGATATTCTGTTGTAATTTTTTTTTCAATAAAAGTATTCTCTATCCGATTCAGTCCACACTCCACAGCCGGTCCGCGATTGAGTCACGTCGGGTAACTCTCTGTGGCCGTGAACCGATTAAGGCCGTCTTGGCTGTATCCGTTTTCGCCGAAAAGCAATCTTAAGCTCCGGCAGGGGTGGTTTTTTAGTCGGTAGGGGGTGGGGGTCGGAACATGGGCCCCCGTTTCGGAGTCTTCAATACGTATTTTCTATTTTCCTCCTCTTCAAAAAAAAAATATTATCTATGCAGGTTTCTATATTTTTCAAGAAATCTTATTCTATTTTACAAGGTTTTGTTTCACTTTGCTGTGTCTGTTCGTATCAAATCTTGCAACTAAATCTTCAGCCAACTGGGCTGAAATTTTGCATGCTCAATACCGATTAAAACTTAAAGAGTTCCCGTAAAGATATGCAATTGTCATAAAAATAAAGTTTTGTTATTCGTTCGTTTTAACCTGCTTGCGCGTTGGTCTCCTCGGCCATAAAAATTAAGCACACATTATTATTAAGAAATGGATTTTATCCATTTTGCTTAAGTTATCACATACATTAAACAATTTTAAGAATTATAATTAAGTTAGAAGTTTTAATGATAATTAATTTAATTCACGCCTTTAATAATGCCTTTTACGATCGGCAAGTGCCCACGTGCCCCGGTAGTTGGAGTTCCGCGCAATTTTAATGCGCGCGCAGCGTCTGTATTAACACATTTATTTTACGTGCATTATTAGATTGCTGATTATTAGGATGATATGAGAGAATATATAAGAAAACTATTGAAACAAGCAATAAGACCATGCAAAATAAACAAAATTAGAGTCAGAACCTGGTCAGGGCGTAGTGTGCCAAACGGCACTTCCGATTTTAGTGTATATGAAAGATCTAGTGCCAAACGGCACTGGTCGATTTTGACAGATAGTTTTGGAAATGATAAGAAAATACCGTTAAGCTAATTTCACATGGCAGCGCGGTACCGCATAGAGCTACCAACCGCGCGGATAACATCAAATTAAATGGAATCACCATTTAACTCAAATCAAATTATATGGTGATTAACGCATCACAACGCGACTTGCTCAGACCGGCGTGTAATAGCATATTATGTCGTCACATGATTGCTCCAACAGCGCCTACGAACCTAGCCTAATTTAATCTTCACGGCTTTCTCGGGGTTTCACAGATCAATAAACTTATTTTGAGTTAATAAAGAAGTTAATAAATTTTAGTGCTTTTAGCTGTTCAATCAGAAAAGGCTATATTTAACAATAATATTTCTAATAATTAATCAAAGTAAGCTCCTCTTAAATTTTGATAACAATTTTATCTTAACTATAACAAGAGGCTTAATACGAAAATTTATAAAGCTGTTACTGAAATTTTAGACTATCTCATTAATATTGTACCCAAGGACATTGTTGACAAGGACAAATTATGTTTATATTGTCACGGGACTAGCTTTTATTTGCGTTCACTTCCACGAACTTGCACTTCGCTTGTCTGCTGTTGATCTTCATCAGATGGCGGTGCCTTCAGCAGATCACACCATACCGAATACTCGTTCTCTTCTATCTTCATCTCACTGGATTACTTTCCACTTTTCAGTACTTCTTCTTTTCTTCCTTCTTCCCTTTTCAATTTCGAGTCTGAAATAGAACTGCCTCAGGCCTTTTTTTTTCTTGCGCCCAGACAAGGGGAAAGGGCTACCCTCCGGGATAACAAAGGGAGGGAGGTGGTGAATGCTCATGCATACCAACGCACCTTAAGTCTACGTTGGTTATATGGGTTCACGTAAAAACTAACACAAACAAAAAAACACTAAACATGACCTGAGGTTGGCTTTGGGCAAGTGCCCTCTAAACCTTCATCGAAGTCGAACTTCTCTTGGGGAGAGGATAAGCCGACCGTGCTTTATACGGCTTATACTCAACCGGGTATGTTCTATTTTCAAAATGATTCTCTTCCATCTTTAAATTTAAATTGTACTAGAAATTTTAGTAAATACTTTTCCGCTGCGATTATTGTTGACGGAGCTGTCGAAATTATTAATGCCTTGAAGTTTGACAACTCTCGTCGTGTACGTTGAAGCGTTGCTACGCGACAATATTGTAAAACGCCACTCATCCATCACGTTTGTGGTAAGAAATTAAATTGATGGTTTATAAATTTTGCCCAAATTTTCCACAATAATAATAATATTAAAATCAATTCAATATCTAGCTGTTACACATTATTATAAGAAAGTACTTATAATAGGGTTTCGAAATCAATAGGAAAACTTTTTCGGAATAACAATTGGTTCTTATGGGATATTCTATTAGATAAGGATTAAATGATTTATTTCGGAAGGAATAATAATCAATTCAACTTAAAACGTATCTGTATCGCATTTATTTAATCATATTATATTATTTCTTTTAATCTTCTTGTAATTTTTTTACGGTTTATAAATTTCGGTAACATACTTGTTAACGCCCGACAAAGTCACATTGAGATGAGGTTCAAAGATATTTCTCTATGTCAATAACTTTATATTGAGGATTGGTTTCCACTACGCTCCAACTAGATATCGTACTACCAAAGAATAAAAGATTTATTATTACGGCAACTTTCTGTTGGATATTTGTAAATATGCTTGTGTGCGTGGAATCTTGACACTCAATGGCGTCATTAAATTTTTTGTAACATACGCTTCGTGTTATTTAACATTGAAATTAATAAAATACATAATACTTACAGATGATGTGTGATCCTAGTGTCTTTCTTATTTCTTGTAGTATTATTTTTACATAGTTGTACTACGCAACCCGGCATTTTAGTTTCAATTATTAGCAAAGTTTAACAGAGCATGTGGCAACGTCACACATTGTTCGATACTGGCTCGAGTACGCCCACTTGAGCGTAGTATTAGTTGCAGCACTTTGTGACTACTCCTGCGGTATCTATTTGGGGCGCAGCGTAGACCAATCAATTTACCTTTTGCAGTTAATTCTTAAACTTCATGGTGCCTATTTCTGTAGTGAAGCAGTAATGTGAAATTACTAGGCAAATGAGACTTGTTTCTCTTCATCATCTTATGTCTCAAGGTGACGAGCGCAGTTGTAGTGTCGCTCAGAATTTTTGGTGTTTTCAATAATCTTGGGCGGCGCTGCATTTGGCATATGTAAGTGGCTCATACAAATTGTAATTTTGAATAAATGAAACGTTATGATTAAAATCAATTGTTTACAAAAAAAAATATGTTTATTATTGTGATTAAATGTTAAAAATATGATATTATAATTGTTTGAATGATAGGGATAGTTGGAATTAATGTTTCTGAATTTATCGTTAATAATTATTGTTATACTCATTTGAATGCACTTAATAACTTTTAAAGTTATACAGCGAATAAAGATTTTGAATTTTAATGGTAAGCTTAATAGACACTAAACAATGCTCTTGCTTAAACCCCCACGTAATATTTTCTTTTTAAACTTTCTTGCTATTGTAATGGGCAGGGCGTATCAATTACCATCAGCTGAGAGTCCTGCTCGCCTCGTTTCCCGTAATTATATAAAAAAATGTCTACTGGGGCAAGAACTGCATATAAAAACTTATTTTATTTTACAGACCAGAATCACAATTTTTGTTTCATGTGTGATTTATGGTTACTCTGTAGTAATCATAAATGTCAAAAAAAAAATTGTTACTCCTTGTTCACATTCGTACCTACCGTTGACATTAAACTATCCAGGTCAAATAATTAACAGTCCTGCTACGGTCACCAATTTGTCTCGTTGTGATCATAATGAGATCAATTAATTAAAACAGCTAGTATATTAATTGCCTTGGATAGTTTAATCTCAACAGTATGTTTGAATTTGAACAGATAGTAACTACATTTTTCTATTATTATTACAATTATGATTATCTACTATAGCCTAGGGCAGGGTTGCTCAAACAGTCGATCGGAATCGACAGGTGGATCGTGAGTGCTTTTTGAGTCGATCTCGAGAAAAAAATCCGGTATAATAAACTAAAATCGGTAATTATGTACAATCTTATGAAAAGTATGCTCAGGACATGCAGTGTCACGCTTCAACATCCAAAGTCACTATTTAGTTAAGTTTAGAACTTTAGAACGCGTTTGTTTAGTAAGAACCAATAAACTCGCAAGTTTGAGTTTTTTCATTGACATTTTAGGGTAGACCTACACTTACCTTGACAAAAAAAATGCATATTGTGCGCCAAACTAATATCTATGTCATCGTGACACTACTAATACTACCTAGACGACAATCCTTCATCACACATACTTGAAGCCTCTCAGAGCCGATCGATCGTAGTCTAACAATTTTGAGGTAGATCGCCAGCAGTTCAAGCTTGAGCACCCCTGGCCTAGGGAGATCTCAATGAGACTTTGACAAGCGTTAATATAATATACAATGTGTTTATATTGAATTTCCATATTTAGGGTTATAATCTAAAGATAAAAGAAAAAGAATAGTTCAAGAAACATATTATTATGTTCTAAAATGCACATTATGAGTGTAAATATGTTGATAAATGTATGATTAAATGTAGATTTTGTCTTGATTGTAACCAGTATGCAAAGTCTTAATCTTAGCAACGTTGCCAAACTTACACTTACAAAGAAATAGTGACATACTTTTGGGTTTTCAAATTTTATTTGTGTATTAATCCTAGAAGTGAGGGTTATCACAGAAGGAGAGGGTTGAGCAGATTATGTATAACTGTAAAAAAGATCCTGTAGATGAAGCCACAACCTGAGCTTTGAACAAAGACTACAAGATTTTACGACGCTATGTCACTCGAACGGTTAGCTCAGTTCGAAGAACGTCGTGAACGTCGTGGCTTTGTCATTAAATTTTGTTTTTAAATTTTATTTGTATATTTTTCATTGATAAGTAGGTAAGTACAATCAAGTGTGTTACATTGATATTTGATAATTGTTTCAATTATTTTATATGAAAGACAAGAAACGCAAAAAAAACATGAAAATTATACTCCATTGGATTCTAATAAACGGTCCGGTAAATACCTTAGAGTTATGTGAATTCAACATAAACACGTTGTATGTGAATATAGATATTTACTTACAGGAAATCTTCTCTGCTGTGGTTTTTCGTTGACTGATCGATATAACTTCCTGTTGCGGTATTATTGAGTGCTCGCCGAAAGTCCATATCGAGCAAGACATGCCGGAGAGGCTATTCGATATTTTTTTATGCAAATAAGATACGAGACGAGCAGGACGTTCAGCTGACGGTAATTGATCCCCCCTGCCAAGGATTATTGAAAAACCTAAAAATTCTGAGCGGCACTACTACAACTGCGCTCGTCACCTTGAGACATAAGATGTCAAGTCTCATTTGCACAAAATGTTCAAAAATGCTAATTCTATTTGTGGTTTTTGTGAAGGAGCATCATAATTCAACAAGATACAACGATAAAGTGTGGAACAGAATTGATAACCCAGGCAATCTCTGGCGTCTAGTCAAAAGCTTGCGCCCAATTTCATTTGAAATTCCCACTCTCAAGCTAGACGATGGATCATTAATAACTAACCAACAGTCTTAGTGTGACGTCTTAGCGAATGCTTTTCTTAACAATTTGCTACTTACTAATGACTGGCAAAGTGACGAACAATCTGCTATAGAACGATCTATAGCTTCTTTAAAAGACTGTGACTGCACAAATGAGTCCATTAGACTGGTCCGCCCCTCCGAAATAAAGAAAAATATTTTAAAACTCAAACCAAGAAAAGCTCCTGGTTGTGATGACATACCCAACATCCTGATCAAAAATATACCCCAAAAATGTATCGTCTTACTAACTAAAATATTTAACGCCTGCATCACTCAAACATATTTTCCACGTCCGTAGAAAGTGGCTAAGGTGATAGCAATTCATAAACCAGGTAAAAATCCAACTGATCCATCTAGCTACCGTCCAATTAGCTTATTACCATGTGTTGGTAAGATATTTGAAAAAATTATATATCACCGCTTATTGCATGCTT
>CATIXQ010000014.1:11567634-11584388 GCA_949711755.1 Leptidea juvernica
AAGCATGCAATAAGCGGTGATATATAATTTTTTCAAATATCTTACCATCACATGGTAATAAGCTAATTGGACGGTAGCTAGATGGATCAGTTGGATTTTTACCTGGTTTATGAATTGCTATCACCTTAGCCACTTTCTACGGACGTGGAAAATATGTTTGAGTGATGCAGGCGTTAAATATTTTAGTTAGTAAGACGATACATTTTTGGGGTATATTTTTGATCAGGATGTTGGGTATTTCATCACAACCAGGAGCTTTTCGTGGTTTGAGTTTAAAAATATTTTTCTTTATTTCGGAGGGGCGGACCAGTCTAATGGACTCATTTGTGCAGTCACAGTCTTTTAAAGAAGCTATAGATCGTTCTATAGCAGATTGTTCGTCACTTTGCCAGTCATTAGTAAGTAGCAAATTGTTAAGAAAAGCATTCGCTAAGACGTCACACTAAGACTGTTGGTTAGTTATTAATGATCCATCGTCTAGCTTGAGAGTGGGAATTTCAAATGAAATTGGACGCAAGCTTTTGACTAGACGCCAGAGATTGCCTGGGTTATCAATTCTGTTCCACACTTTATCGTTGTATCTTGTTGAATTATGATGCTCCTTCACAAAAACCACAAATAGAATTAGCATTTTTGAACATTTTGTGCAAATGAGACTTGACATCTTATGTCTCAAGGTGACGAGCGCAGTTGTAGTAGTGCCGCTCAGTATTTTTAGGTTTTTCAATAATCCTTGGCAGGGGGGATCAATTACCGTCAGCTGAACGTCCTGCTCGTCTCGTATCTTATTTGCATAAAAAAATATCGAATAGCCTCTCCGGCATGTCTTGCTCGATATGGACTTTCGGCGAGCACTCAATAATACCGCAACAGGAAGTTATATCGATCAGTCAACGAAAAACCACAGCAGAGAAGATTTCCTGTAAGTAAATATCTATATTCATATACAACGTGTTTATGTTGAATTCACATAACTCTAAGGTATTTACCGGACCGTTTATTAGAATCCAATGGAGTATAATTTTCATGTTTTTTTTGCGTTTCTTGTCTTTCATATAAAATAATTGAAACAATTATCAAATATCAATGTAACACACTTGATTGTACTTACCTACTTATCAATGAAAAATATACAAATAAAATTTAAAAACAAAATTTAAAACAAAATTTAATGACAAAGCCACGACGTTCACGACGTTCTTCGAACTGAGCTAACCGTTCGAGTGACATAGCGTCGTAAAATCTTGTAGTCTTTGTTCAAAGCTCAGGTTGTGGCTTCATCTACAGGATCTTTTTTACAGTTATACATAATCTGCTCAACCCTCTCCTTCTGTGATAACCCTCACTTCTAGGATTAATACACAAATAAAATTTGAAAACCCAAAAGTATGTCACTATTTCTTTGTAAGTGTAAGTTTGGCAACGTTGCTAAGATTAAGACTTTGCATACTGGTTACAATCAAGACACAAATCTACATTTAAAAACATATTTACACTCATAATGTGCATTTTAGAACATAATAATATGTTTCTTGAACTATTCTTTTTCTTTTTAGCTTTAGATTATAACCCTAAATATGGAAATTCAATATAAACACATTGTATATTATATTAACGCTTGTCAAAGTCTCATTGAGATCTCCCTAGGCCAGGGGTGCTCAAGCTTGAACTGCTGGCGATCTACCTCAAAATTGTTAGACTACGATCGATCGGCTCTGAGAGGCTTCAAGTATGTGTGATGAAGGATTGTCGTCTAGGTAGTATTAGTAGTGTCACGATGACATAGATATTAGTTTGGCGCACAATATGCATTTTTTTTGTCAAGGTAAGTGTAGGTCTACCCTAAAATGTCAATGAAAAAACTCAAACTTGCGAGTTTATTGGTTCTTACTAAACAAACGCGTTCTAAAGTTCTAAACTTAACTAAATAGTGACTTTGGATGTTGAAGCGTGACACTGCATGTCCTGAGCATACTTTTCATAAGATTGTACATAATTACCGATTTTAGTTTATTATACCGGATTTTTTTCTCGAGATCGACTCAAAAAGCACTCACGATCCACCTGTCGATTCCGATCGACTGTTTGAGCAACCCTGCCCTAGGCTATAGTAGATAATCATAATTGTAATAATAATAGAAAAATGTAGTTACTATCTGTTCAAATTCAAACATACTGTTGAGATTAAACTATCCAAGGCAATTAATATACTAGCTGTTTTAATTAATTGATCTCATTATGTTCACAACGAGACAAATTGGTGACCGTAACAGGACTGTTAATTATTTGACCTGGATAGTTTAATGTCAACGGTAGGTACGAATGTGAACAAGGAGTAACAATATTTTTTTTTGACATTTATGATTACTACAGAGTAACCATAAATCACACATGAAACAAAAATTGTGATTCTGGTCTGTAAAATAAAATAAGTTTTTATATGCAGTTCTTGCCCCAGTGGACATTTTTTTATATAATTAAGGGAAACGAGACGAGCAGGACGCTCAGCTGATGGTAATTGATACGCCCTGCCCATTACAATAGCAAGAAAGTTTAAAAAGAAAATATTACGTGGGGGTTTAAGCAAGAGCATTGTTTAGTGTCTATTAAGCTTACCATTAAAATTCAAAATCTTTATTCGCTGTATAACTTTAAAAGTTATTAAGTGCATTCAAATGAGTATAACAATAATTATTAACGATAAATTCAGAAACATTAATTCCAACTATCCCTATCATTCAAACAATTATAATATCATATTTTTAACATTTAATCACAATAATAAACATATTTTTTTTGTAAACAATTGATTTTAATCATAACGTTTCATTTATTCAAAATTACAATTTGTATGAGCCACTTACATATGCCAAATGCAGCGCCGCCCAAGATTATTGAAAACACCAAAAATTCTGAGCGACACTACAACTGCGCTCGTCACCTTGAGACATAAGATGATGAAGAGAAACAAGTCTCATTTGCCTAGTAATTTCACATTACTGCTTCACTACAGAAATAGGCACCATGAAGTTTAAGAATTAACTGCAAAAGGTAAATTGATTGGTCTACGCTGCGCCCCAAATAGATACCGCAGGAGTAGTCACAAAGTGCTGCAACTAATACTACGCTCAAGTGGGCGTACTCGAGCCAGTATCGAACAATGTGTGACGTTGCCACATGCTCTGTTAAACTTTGCTAATAATTGAAACTAAAATGCCGGGTTGCGTAGTACAACTATGTAAAAATAATACTACAAGAAATAAGAAAGACACTAGGATCACACATCATCTGTAAGTATTATGTATTTTATTAATTTCAATGTTAAATAACACGAAGCGTATGTTACAAAAAATTTAATGACGCCATTGAGTGTCAAGATTCCACGCACACAAGCATATTTACAAATATCCAACAGAAAGTTGCCGTAATAATAAATCTTTTATTCTTTGGTAGTACGATATCTAGTTGGAGCGTAGTGGAAACCAATCCTCAATATAAAGTTATTGACATAGAGAAATATCTTTGAACCTCATCTCAATGTGACTTTGTCGGGCGTTAACAAGTATGTTACCGAAATTTATAAACCGTAAAAAAATTACAAGAAGATTAAAAGAAATAATATAATATGATTAAATAAATGCGATACAGATACGTTTTAAGTTGAATTGATTATTATTCCTTCCGAAATAAATCATTTAATCCTTATCTAATAGAATATCCCATAAGAACCAATTGTTATTCCGAAAAAGTTTTCCTATTGATTTCGAAACCCTATTATAAGTACTTTCTTATAATAATGTGTAACAGCTAGATATTGAATTGATTTTAATATTATTATTATTGTGGAAAATTTGGGCAAAATTTATAAACCATCAATTTAATTTCTTACCACAAACGTGATGGATGAGTGGCGTTTTACAATATTGTCGCGTAGCAACGCTTCAACGTACACGACGAGAGTTGTCAAACTTCAAGGCATTAATAATTTCGACAGCTCCGTCAACAATAATCGCAGCGGAAAAGTATTTACTAAAATTTCTAGTACAATTTAAATTTAAAGATGGAAGAGAATCATTTTGAAAATAGAACATACCCGGTTGAGTATAAGCCGTATAAAGCACGGTCGGCTTATCCTCTCCCCAAGAGAAGTTCGACTTCGATGAAGGTTTAGAGGGCACTTGCCCAAAGCCAACCTCAGGTCATGTTTAGTGTTTTTTTGTTTGTGTTAGTTTTTACGTGAACCCATATAACCAACGTAGACTTAAGGTGCGTTGGTATGCATGAGCATTCACCACCTCCCTCCCTTTGTTATCCCGGAGGGTAGCCCTTTCCCCTTGTCTGGGCGCAAGAAAAAAAAGGCCTGAGGCAGTTCTATTTCAGACTCGAAATTGAAAAGGGAAAGAAGGAAGAAAAGAAGAAGTACTGAAAAGTAGAAAGTAATCCAGTGAGATGAAGATAGAAGAGAACGAGTATTCGGTATGGTGTGATCTGCTGAAGGCACCGCCATCTGATGAAGATCAACAGCAGACAAGCGAAGTGCAAGTTCTTGGAAGTGAACGCAAATAAAATCTGGTTCCTTTAAGCTGTGTTTTATTTTCCAATCCCTGAACCAAATCCCGTAGCAATATAAACATAGTTTGTCCTTGTCAACAATGTCCTTGGGTACAATATTAATGAGATAGTCTAAAATTTCAGTAACAGCTTTATAAATTTTCGTATTAAGCCTCTTGTTATAGTTAAGATAAAATTGTTATCAAAATTTAAGAGGAGCTTACTTTGATTAATTATTAGAAATATTATTGTTAAATATAGCCTTTTCTGATTGAACAGCTAAAAGCACTAAAATTTATTAACTTCTTTATTAACTCAAAATAAGTTTATTGATCTGTGAAACCCCGAGAAAGCCGTGAAGATTAAATTAGGCTAGGTTCGTAGGCGCTGTTGGAGCAATCATGTGACGACATAAGATGCTATTACACGCCGGTCTGAGCAAGTCGCGTTGTGATGCGATAATCACCATATAATTTGATTTGAGTTAAATGGTGATTCCATTTAATTTGATGTTATCCGCGCGGTTGGTAGCTCTATGCGGTACCGCGCTGCCATGTGAAATTAGCCTAACGGTATTTTCTTATCATTTCCAAAACTATCTGTCAAAATCAACCAGTGCCGTTTGGCACTAGATCTTTCATATACACCAAAATCGGAAGTGCCGTTTGGCACACTACGCCCTGACCAGGTTCTGACTCTAATTTTGTTTATTTTGCATGGTCTTATTGCTTGTTTCAATAGTTTTCTTATATATTCTCTCATATCATCCTAATAATCAGCAATCTAATAATGCACGTAAAATAAATGTGTTAATACAGACGCTGCGCGCGCATTAAAATTGCGCGGAACTAAGGCATACCGGGGCACGTGGGCACTTGCCGATCGTAAAAGGCATTATTAAAGGCGTGAATTAAATTAATTATCATTAAAACTTTTAACTTAATTATAATTCTTAAAATTGTTTAATGTATGTGATAACTTAAGCAAAATGGATAAAATCCATTTCTTAATAATAATGTGTGCTTAATTTTTATGGCCGAGGAGACCAACGCGCAAGCAGGTTAAAACGAACGAATAACAAAACTTTATTTTTATGACAATTGCATATCTTTACGGGAACTCTTTAAGTTTTAATCAGTATTGAGCATGCAAAATTTCAGCCCAGTTGGCTGAAGATTTAGTTGCAAGATTTGATACGAACAGACACAGCAAAGTGAAACAAAACCTTGTAAAATAGAATAAGATTTCTTGAAAAATATAGAAACCTGCATAGATAATATTTTTTTTTGAAGAGGAGGAAAATAGAAAATACGTATTGAAGACTCCGAAACGGGGGCCCATGTTCCGACCCCCACCCCCTACCGACTAAAAAACCACCCCTGCCGGAGCTTAAGATTGCTTTTCGGCGAAAACGGATACAGCCAAGACGGCCTTAATCGGTTCACGGCCACAGAGAGTTACCCGACGTGACTCAATCGCGGACCGGCTGTGGAATGTGGACTGAATCGGATAGAGAATACTTTTATTGAAAAAAAAAATTACAACAGAATATCTGTAATTTACGCATGTATGTGTGTAGCAAAATACCAGTGGGAGGCTCCTTTGAACAGCATGCCGGCTAGATTATGTGTACCACACAGGCGCTTTTTCTGCCGTGAAGCAGAAATGTGTGAGCATTATTGTGTTTCGGTCTGAAGGGCGCCGTAGCTAGTGAAATTACTGGGCAAATGAGACTTAACATCTTATGTTTCGAGGTGACGAGCGCTATTATATTGCCGCTCACAATTTTTGTGTTTTTCAAGAATCCTGTGCGGTTCTTCACTGTAATGGGCAGGGTGTATCAAATACATTCAACTGAAAGTCCTGCTCGTCTCGTCCCTTAATTTCATCAAAAAAAGAAAAAAATATTTCAAAAATATAATTATTCTTTTGATTTTGTAGTGCAACACCATCTACTAATTTCATCCTAAAACATGTAAACTACTAAGCCTAAAAACCTGGACCTAAAATTTAACCATAGAAACATTGTAGCATAATATATCCACTCTGCGTGATAGTGGGTTAAAACCAGGTTTTGAACAAATCTCCAGTCTATGACTGTGAATGGCAGATTTGATCCTAGATGGCTCTGCTGTAAACAGTATTAGGACTTATGAAAAAAATTGGACAGGAAAATAATACTTCCCAAAATTTAATACGCAAGTATC
Source organism: Leptidea juvernica (assembly GCA_949711755.1). Lineage (NCBI taxonomy): Eukaryota > Metazoa > Arthropoda > Insecta > Lepidoptera > Pieridae > Leptidea > Leptidea juvernica. The sequence goes on from CATIXQ010000014.1 coordinate 11,574,393, forward strand.
CATTCCTACTCTGTGCCAATATTATATATATAAATATGAATTTTATATGAATATATTATATAAATATGAAAGAATATTAATATCGTGTATTTTCGAGTTAAATAAATGTCTGTTCAACCGCAGTGCCATAGCAATTATTTTACAAATTAATATATATTTTAAATAATTTATTTTTTATATCTTTATGTGTTGTAGCGTGCATTCTTCGATCCAAATTCAACCTTTGAAATATTGTAGCATGTCTATTCATCATGAAGTGGTGTGCGAAAAAAGGTTCGTGTCAAAAATCCATCTTTAGACCTGAATCACAGATGAAATCATAGATGGCTCTGATGTAAACTATACTGAAACTACTTGTAAAGTGGAGATTTTACAAGAAATAATAATAACTTTATAACGTATTGTGGTAAGCAGGTAGCTCCTCTAGTAGTTAGTCTTTCGCACATCAAAGATCTTGTTTTTTGTAGTGTAAAATCTGGGATCCAAATTCAACCTTTGAAATATTGTAGCGTGTCTATTCACCATGACTACGTGGTGTGCGAAAAAAGGTTCGTGTCAAAAATCCATCCATAGACCTGAATCACAGATGAAATCATAAATGGCTCTGATGTAAACTATCCACTTTATAAGAAGTTTCTACCAAAAAGTGGAGATTTTACAAGGAATAAATATTATGATTACTTTATAACATATTGCGGTAAGCAGGTAGCTCCTGTAGTGGTCTTCTTTCGCACATCAAAGACTCCTAGTGTAGAAATTTAAGCATAAATGCCATAATTGTTGCGGTAACAGGTATATGGTAAAGCATAAGTATGGCCGTAGCATTAGTAGGTATCTATACTAAGTGCGGATCGAAAGATAAACATTCCGTTTGAAATTACTTTTCTAAAAGTTTGTGAACTACCAAAGAATATAATATAATAGTATAAGGACGGTAGTCTCACTCCGTAAAATCAATTGAAGAAATAGGGACTCTTGCGTCCATACAATAAGGTGTAATTCAGATTGCACAACGCTACTAACCAACATTTTTATTCACCTAGAAATTGCATCTCTTTCTTTCGCATGACTCTTACCTGTTCTGACGACATTAGGGTTGTCTTCTTTAACTAAAACTGTACCTACCTACCTAGTATATGTTCAACTTATAAGAATAGCTCAGTTTTTTCTATAATATAAAAAGGTCAAACCTACATTTGTTGCAGATAGTAATGTATGCATTGGTAGACCACGATATAGTCAATGGGAGGCTCCTTTGCACAGCATGCCGGCTAGATTATGGGTATCACAACGGCACCTATTTCTGCCGTGAAGCAGTAATGTGTAGGCATTACTGTGTTTTGGTCTGAAGGGTGCCGTAGCTAGTGAAATTACTGAGCAAATGAGACTTAACATCTTATGTCTCAAGGTGACGAGCGCAGTTGTAGTGCCACTCAGAATTTTTAGGGTTTTTCAAGAATCCTGAGCGGCACTGAATTGTTATGGGCAGGGCGTATCAATTACCATCAGCTGAACGTCCTGCTCGTCTCGTCCCCTATTTTCAAAAAAAAAACCTACTCAGTTATATTTTTAAAAAAGCTCCCAAGCTGTGACCCGCTCGCTCGTAAGTAAGCACTTACGAGCGAGCTCGAACGTAAGGCAAAGGGTTCAAGCCCATATAGCCTTATTCGTTTGCCCTGTACTTTCCCCGGGGCGTAAAAATAATAGGGGAGTCCCAGGCCCAAGGGTGTCACGTGTGCGCCACAAAAGTGGGAGAGTCACGCTACCGTCTTTTGACGTCAGCACAATCGAGCCAGACTCGTCCGGGTTACTTACCACACTCGCACAGAATACCGGCGTGAAGTAGCGGCCTAGTGCCGCTATGTTTCGCATAGGTTATTGTCGAGGACCGGAGGCTATTCCCCCCTCCCCTCCCCCCCATACAAAAATTTGAGAGCGGTATCAAAAGATAAATTACCCCAGGAGGGTACCGGCTCCTGTAGAGCCGGAGAATCCCTCCCCGAGCATTCGCGCTCGGGATGCCCCTCGTATTGTGGGGAGGGCACAGTACCGCGCTTGACCAAGGACAAACGAGGCAGTAACACCACGGCACCCAGCTCCACGCTTAATGTGGACTTTTGTTACATCAGGGGAATTCACTCCAACTTAAACGCCGTCCACCACCACCTTGAGACGGCGCAGCCGGCCTTGTGTTTCCTTACGGAGACGCAGATATCTCGACCTAGCGATACGTCATATTTATAGTACCCCGGGTACAACATTGAGCACAATTTTATGCCTCATGCCGGGGTATGTGTGTACGTTAGGGAGGATATCTGCTGTCGCCGTCTCGGCAATTTTGAGGGTAGGGACATGTCTAATCTCTGGCTCCGCGTAGATTTAGTGGACCGCGTCCGCATCTATGCGTGCGTCTACAGGTCCCTTAGTGGTAACGCAGAAACCGATCACCTCATGGGCTGCGTTCAAACGGCAATTGACGACGTGCTTGCACAGATCCCCTCCGCTGAAATCGTAGTCTTGGGTGATTTCAACGGGCACAATGCCGAATGGCTTGGATCACGTACCACACACTACGCAGGGCGATCTGTGCATAATTTTGCATTAGCGTATGGTCTGTCCCAATTGGTTGAGTCGCCAACGCGGCTCCCGGATGTGGATAGCCACATGCCGTCCTTATTAGATCTTCTGCTGACTACATATCCCGATGGTTACCAGGTCTTTGTCGACACCCCTCTCGGAACGTCTTACCATTTCCTGGTCAGGAGTGTAGTGCCCATCCGACGCCAACGTCGCAGACCACCAGCGACCCGCCGCGTTTGGCACTACAAGTCAGCAGATTGGGATAGGTTGCGTTCCTTTTTTGCATCCTACCCTTGGGGCACGGTTTGTTTTCCTTCGGATGATCCTAGTGCCTGCGCCGTTGCAGTAGCCGATGTGATACTGCAGGGCATGGATATTTTTATACCAAGCTCTGTAGTACCGATCGGTGGCAGATCACAGCCCCGGGTTCGATGCGTCAGTTAAAGCAGCATCTGACTGCAAAAAACAGGCGTATCGAACTTGGGTTGCGGCGCTGGGCACAAAGGATCCGAACTGCAAAGTTCTTAAGAGGAAATATAACCGTGCCTTCAGATTTTTTAAGCGGCAAATCGCCCGTGCGAAGTCAAAGCACGTCTTCAAAATCGGCGAGCAGCTTTCCAGTTACCCGACGGGAACACGCAAGTTCTGGTCGTTGTCGAAAGCTGCTCTCGGTAACTTCAACCAGCCATCCATGCCGCCGTTGCACATGAGGAATGACACCCTGGCCCATACGGCAAAAGAGAAAGCCGATCTCCTGTGCACTATTTTTGCCTCCAACTCGCCTCTTGACGACAACGGAAAAACACCGCCGACCATCCCGTGGTGTCAGAGCTCCATGCCTGAAGTAGAGTTCAGACAGAAAACTGTTAGGCGAGCTCTGTTTTCGTTGGACGTCAGGAAGTCGAGCTGGCCGGATGGAATTTCTCCAATCGTGCTTAGAACGTGTGCTCCTGAGTTGACGCTTGTGCTAACGCGTTTATTCCGGCACTCTTATTCCAAAGGCGTAGTCCCTGACTCATGGAAGTCAGCCCTTGTCCATCCGATCCAAAAAAAGGAGACAGTTCGGATCCGGCAAACTACAGGCCTATTGCTATAACCTCCCTGCTCTCCAAAATCATTGAGAGCATAATTAGCCGCCAACTTCTGGTATACCTAGAGGGTAGTTGATTAACGACCGACAATATGGCTTTCGCCATGGTCGGTCGGCAGGTGATCTTCTGGTACACATAGATGGGCGGCGGCTTTTGGAAGCAAGGGGAAAGGCCTGGCAGTTAGCCTGGATATAGCGAAGGCCTTGAGCGTGTATGGCACAAGGCGCTCCTCTCAAAACTTCCATCATTTGGGCTTCCCGAGAGCTTATGCAAGTGGACTTCCATCTTCCTCACTGGGTGCAGCATACAAGTCGTTGTTGACGGTTTTTGCTCGAATCCCAAGCCCGTGAACGCTGGAGTGCCCCAAAGCTAAGTGCTATCTCCCACGCTGTTTCTTCTGCATATCAATGACATGTTGGACACCTCCAACATACTTTGCTATGCAGACGACAGCACTAGTGATGCCGTATATACGGGCCATGCAGGTCTCTCTCGGGAAAACGTCGACCAGTGCCGGGAGAAACTTGTGTCTTCTATCGAGTCCTCTCTCGAGAAGGTCGCGGAATGGGGTAAATTGAACCTTTTTCAATTTAACCCCCAGAAGACTCAAGTTTGCGCGTTTACCACTGAATAAACCCCATTTGTCGTATCGCCGCTCTTCGATAAAACTTCTCTTAAAGCCTCGCCTTGTATCGGAATACTGGGTCTCGAAATCTAGAGCGATTGCCAATTCCGTGGCCATCTGGAGGGCAAAGCCAAATTGGCTTCGAAGAAGCTGGGCGTCATCAATAGAGCACGGCAATACTTCAAGCCAGTCCATATTAATTTTGTTGTATTGCTGTCACCTCTGGTCTGGCGCACCCCAGTATCAGCTCGATCCATTTGACCGCGTGCAACGCAGAGCAGCTCGAATTGTCGGGGACCCAGTGCTGTGTGTACGGCTGGATCACTTGGAGATCGTAGATCGTTTGGATCGTAGAGACGTCGCTTCATTGTGTGTCTTCTACCGCATTTATCACGGGGAGTGTTCCGAAGAGCTGTTCATCCTGATTCCTGCCACCGAATTCCACCTTCGCACGACACGCCACAAATTAGGATATCATCCCCACCATCTGGATGTGTGGCGGTCCTCCACAGTGCGGTTTTCAAGGAGCTTTCTTCTACGTACTACAAAGCTGTGGAATGAGCTTCCTTGTGCGGTGTTTCCGGTATGATACGACATGGGTACCTTCAAAAAAAGCGCGTACACCTTTTTAAAAGGCCGGCAACGCTCCTGTGATTCCTCTGGTGTTGCAAGAGAATGTGGGCGGCGGTGATCAATTAACACCAGGTGACCCGTACGCTCGTTTGTCCTCCTATTCCATAAAAAAAAAACACGGACTTACCACCCTGCTGCAGTCCGCAGATCGCTCGCGACACTACGCGGGCTCGATCGCACTGCAGCAGGATACCACTGGATATGACACCACGGACCGACCGGTCCCACCCAGTGCCCCGCCTGTAGTTGCAGGCGGCGTTAAAACTACTGAAAGGGGCCATAGCCCCGAACAGTTACCCCGAGGCCCGTAAGGACCTGCGCGGAAGACCCAGGTGTAGTAACTTATGGAAACAATAATACGATAGTAAGATAGATTGGACATTTGGTTGTATGTTTGTATGTTGTCTACTCTTGCACTTGCACTCATAAGATAATTGATATGGGTGATTTAAATATTTACAATTTTTGTTTAAGATTGTTCAAGCTGTAACTCCAATCCTAATCTGCCTGATTTATCAATGCACACGATAAGAATCGTCCTAAAATATTAAATTTTTAATATGCTACCTGTAAGCGCCACAGGGTTACCTGTGCGTTAGCAACATCGAAAATGTGGTTTGATACTCAAATTAAAATTCCTAAATAAGCCTTCTTAGAGTGCCTAACCAAAAGCTTAAAAGATCAAACCAGAAAAGGAAGGCGTCTTATAATATCTCATGTAGGCAAATCCAAAAATAACATTGAAAAATGAAAATTCGCTCATTATGAAAAGTGGTTAAAGGGCATATTGCCAAAGCTGAAAACCTATTCGGTATTTGATTAAATGTCCCTTACCTCTCCCAAAGGTTAGAATCGAACCCCACAACTGTCCGACGGAAAGCGCAAGTTATTGAATAGCTCATACACAAAAATATAAATTATGAAGATTATATGATTAAAGCTCAGTTACTAGTAATCGTAAAAAGAGAAAAATCTAATCATCAAACTTTTTCCGGGGACAAGTTGGCTGCGGAAAATAAAATTTATTATAAAAGTAACCAATTCCGATTCGTTGACATCAAGCTCTTCAGCCCCCGAATCAGAGAGCGAATATTAATATGGAAATTATTTTATTTTATGTTTGGTAACCATTATCAAATAAAGACATTTGTAAATATTTTATTTATGTGTTATGTATTATAAATCAAAATAAGGTTTATTATTAATCTACCTAGAAAAATGTTGATAATATCTGAGTTGTGATTTTGACGATGACATTTCGTTGCATACATTTTTGATCTCGAATTACTTTTCCGAGCAGATTCCGATATAGCAAAATAAAAGAAATGGACAAATGCTTGGATTAGCCTTTGTTCTAGGTATTATGGATACTATACATTCTGGTATTAATTATAAAGCTTATATTTATTGGAAATACACTTCTTCTTTATACTTATTCACACTATTATAATCTGTGGGTCAACGCCAGTATTAATATTATATACATACATACACACTCACGCATTTTTCCCGTCGGGGTACGCAGAGACAATAGAATGCCATTTGCTTCTATCCTTACAAACCTCACGCGCTTCCTCTATATTCATTACTCTTTTCATACATGCTCGCCGGTTGCGGGTGCTCCGGATCTCTCCTTTTCTCAAAGCATTTAGTAATTATATAATTGAATATTATATTCCATTATGTGATCGAATTGAGACTTCATATGGAAAAAGTTCCAGTTTATAATATTTTCGTTAGTTATTAACGTGGTATGTGACATAAAAAAATGGGTGGCGCAACCCAAAAGAACAAAATCTAAAATCTAAACGACACTTTATATACAGAATAAAGGTATAAATAATTCACATTAAGATTAAAACACTCTATCCTCTTATTTAACGACTTAAGTAAGAAACAATACTATTCTATTAGCATTTCCCACTCAATGTGGTCGGCTTACCTCGCAAGAGCCGGGTAAACCACAAATTGAGGATGAGTGCTCCAAATGTATGCTGAGATATTTGAAAGTAATGTGTGCTGTTTACACACATTAAATTGTGTAATCGAGAAAATAAAAAAAAGTGTGTGTGTACATAAGTGTGCACGCAAGAAGTTATAATTCCTTGGCCTAACGAAGCAAAAATCATTAAAACGATTTATTCCTCGTGCTATTTATACGTTCTTAGCAAGAACAATTTTGTAAAAACTTGCAAAGATGGCTTTGACAATTAATTAATAAATAATTAATACGGCTGTATGGGCTTGAACTCTTGCCTGTCCTAATAATGGATGAAGAAACCAAAAAAAAAACTAATGACACAAACATCAGAAAATTTTAGGAACCAACTTCAACCTGTTACTTTAGTGTTACAGCAATGCATTTTAAGATTTAACTCTCGTCATTTTTTCTTTACCCGCCTAAAGAAGTATAACTACAAAAAATCTATAGGTTTATAAAAGTTTATAAACATGAACATAATATACTGTGTTATTAATAAACGCGAAGTAAAGTGTTTCCAAGTTGTCGTCTTTATCTTACCTTTGTCACTACAGAATTACATGACAGGGAAAAGTAATTTTAAACTTGGAATAATTTAACAATGCGTATTATTGATAAGACAGATTAAGATTGCATCTCTATTAAACTATGTTCTTCATATTACTAATATAGGAACCTATATCAATAATAACAAGTCCTAAATACATAAATGATTTTGAAAAATTAATTAACCTGCCGATATACGGCCGTTTTTAATAACCTACCTATCCAGTATATTTACCAGTGAGAGGCTCCTCTGCACAGGATGCCGGCTAGATTATGGGTACTACAACGGCGTCTTTTTCTGCCGTGAAGCATTAATGTCTAAGCATTACTGTGTTTCGGTCCGAAGGGTGCCGTAGCTAGTGAAATTACTGGGCAAATGAGACTTAACATCTTATGTCTAAAGGTGACGAGCGCAGTTGTAGTTCCGTTCAGAATTTTTGGTGTTTTTCAAGAATCATGAGCGGCACTGCATTGAAATGGGCAGGGCGTATTAATTACCATTAGCTGAACGCCCTGCCCGTCTCGTCTCTTATTTTCATTATAAAAATCCTTAGTTTAACATACCAGATCGTCAAATCTATCGTTTTACGCTAACTATCATTTCAATAACCTATCGACATGAAGCATTTTTGATGGGGTAAAAATTAACCTTGTTAACTAATAATAATAATATTGATACACAAATTATCTTGCCCCAAACTTGGCAAAGCCTGTACTATGAATACAAGACAACTATATATTTAATACAATATACTTACTTAAACATACATAAATACATACAAACATCCATGACTCGGAAACATATTCATCATATTATAAATGATTGCACCTACCAGGATTCGAACCCGGGACCTCTAGCTCAGTAGGCAGGGTCACTAACCACTGGCCTATAGAAGTTGTCAATATTTTAACTCGTTATCATCACATATTAAATCGATTATTTTGTAAAGATAACTTTGCTAGAAAACCAATTTAGTTTAAGGTATAATTTATTTACAATAGTAATAGCTCCAGTTAAAGTATTTCAATAAAAATTATTTATTGAAATTAATCACATACAAGCATAAGTTAATATTATAGTTACTAACATGCTAAATTGGAATTCTAGATTATAAAAATAATATGATAAATTTATAAGTAATAATAAAAATGTCTTTGTTAATATCTTCTCTAATATATATAAAATTCTCGTGTCATGGTGTTAAACTTTGAACTCCTCCGTAACGGCTTGACCGATTCTCATGAAATTTTTAGTGCATATTGGGTAGGTCTGAGAATCGGACAACATCTATTTTTCATACCCCTAAATGTTAAGGGTGGTCCACTCGAACTTTTTCTTTAATTTTTTTGAATTTTTTTTAAATTTGTTTGATTATGAGTCAGAATTAAAAAATACATACAACTTCAAATTTTCACCCATCTACGATCAACAGTTACTTTTGTATCGCGATTTTTATCTCGGCAATACAACGTTTACTGGGTCAGCTAGTTTTTCTATAAATTTTAAATGACGCATCTGTGTAATTTATATATAAGCTAGCTTTTAAACGGAATACCAGCTGGAAACATACCATAGGACATAGTAGCGACGCCAATATGTTAGGCAATTACGCATGCACACATAATTATCTGCCGTGCAATCTGATGGATGTAATATGCGAGACAGAAGGCAAGTAAAAGTGTTCTGTAACAGGCAGTGAAAGCCTCGCGTGCTACACAAAGTATCGGTATTTTTCATCATTTCTCGGCGGAGAGATTCCGTTGATAGATATTTACTTGACGCTCGTTCTCACACAGATCACGGTCGGGAATTGCTTGATACGTGACCGAGGACACTGTCCAATACAGAGTCTGTACCGACTAGAGAAACCAGGAATTGTATACTACAGTTCTATGGTTTATATTTTACTACGCATATTGCAGTATAATTTTATTTTTTTATGACAGTAAGAGACAAGACGAGCAGGACGTTAAGCTGATGGTAATTGATACACCCTGCCAATTTCAATGCAGTGACACTCAGTATTGTTGAGAATCCCAAAAATTCTGAGCGGCACTACAATTGCGCTCGTCACCTTGAGATATAAGATGTCAAGTCACATTTGCCCAGTAATTTCACTAGCTACGGCGCCCATCCGATGGAAACACAATAATTCTTACACATTACTACTTCAGGGCAGACATGGGCGCCGGCGCCGTTGTGGGACCCATAATAAAGGAGCCTGCCACTGGTAAACTTCTATCAAAATAACTAGACGATAGGTATTTGTCCATAAAATGTAGAAATAAAACCGCTAGATGGCAATATCAATACAATTGAAGATTAATATGTAGCAAATTCACAAGATAAATAACACATACACCTGAACAATTTTTAACTGACGGATAGTTATAATGGCATCATTATATAAGAACTAGTGATTACACTTAAGCTGAAGAATAAAATAATATTAATACTATAATTTATAATATTATGCAAAATACAACGAGCATACATAAACGCAGATGAAACTCGTGTAAGCACTGTATGTACCTATATT
>CATIXQ010000014.1:11584888-11598287 GCA_949711755.1 Leptidea juvernica
TTAGAGAAAAATCTCTCAAACATTAAAAATAATTTATACTTCAAAACAACGTTTGCCGGGTTACCTACTTAAATATTTTTTTTATTTTTTTTTTTAAATCAACAGAGCAGTCTGACTCATCCTGTCATTTTTTTAAGAACGTGACGCAGTGATTATAAATGAAGCGTGACGTCATTGATGTTTCACCCTACTGTATACTTTAATTTTGTTTCTTAACGTTTTTTAATTATAATAATGGACGAGATGAACAGGACGTTCAGCTGATGGTAATTGATACGCCCTGCCCATAACAATGCAGTATCACACATCATTCTTGGTAAACCCAAAAATTCTAAACGGCTCCACAATAGCGCTTGTCACTTTGAGACATAAGATGTTAAGTATCATTTGCCCAGTAATTTCACTAGCTACGGCGCCCTTCAGACCGCAACTGAGTAATGCTTACACATTACTGCTTCACGGCAGATAAAGGCGCCGTTGTGGTACCCATAATCTAGCTTAGTCTAGCTTTGATTCCGTAATAGTGTCACCATGCTCGTTGGCGGAGTTTCTTTAAGTTATTAAACAAATCTGTAATTAAAAGTATTCTTTCATAATTTTAACCGCCTCTCAGTTCTCAATTCGATTGGTTTTAGTTACCTCAACTTGAAAAAGACTTTGCTTTAATCATGGGGTCTTATGCACACACTATTCTATTTTTTATCATAAGTATTTAAAATTTGATTCTTATTGGTTATTTCGAAAATCACATTATACTCAAGTTATTGAGGAGTTAAATAATTCTAATATACCAGATCCTCTCCATATCATATATAAAAGAAAAATACGAATAAAAAATACATTTTAACATTTTGTATTAAACATTTTAATATTTTCGCAATAGGAACAACGTCTTCCAGAGAGCTGTTACAAAACGTGTCAAGACATAGCTGCTAAGAATCAAGTGAGCCTATTCGGGTGAGAGGAAATATGCCGTTTGTTGCTGAATTTTCATATTTTTTTAGCTCGTCAGACGTTTGTTACTTCGGCGTATTAAATGCATTTATTTTCACAATATAACTTACAATACTTTTTAATCACAGTTACACCAACCCCCGTCAGAAACGAATGGCATTCTGAAAGGGAAGAAACGGCACAGTGTAATAGTATTATTTGCGCTTCCTTACTACTTCAATAATACTTCCTAGGTGTTGACCTATGTTACAAAAGAGCCGACCTTTTTTATGCAGAGGACATTAAGAATTCAGTAGCGTTTGGATAGCCAGGGACTAGATAATGTTAATAGTTCTCGAGTTAGTAGCTCGATTTCATCAAGTTCATCAGATTGTAAATGCTTGATCACGTTGGTTACGAAGAGACGCCTCTTCACTGTGTGTCTTCTAACGCATTTATCACGTGTTCCGAAGAGCTGTTTGAACTGGTTCCTGCCGCCGAATGGCACCTTCGCATGACACACCACGTATTAGGACACACCACGTATTAGAATATAATCCCCACTATTTTGATGTGTGGCGTACGTTTACAGTACAAACAACATGTGGAATGAGCTCCCTCGTTCAGTTTTTCAGGTTGATACCACATATTGTGTATTTTTTAAATAAATAGTAGATAAAAAAACTTAATAACGCGCTATTAGGAAATTTAAAATTAACATCAATTCCTGCCTTAACGACTATGGATGAAAATTATATGATTTAACAAATAAATATAATATATGTATTTCTCAGTTTATGAGATAAGTATTTAAGCGATGTATAAACACAACGTACAGCAGTGGACGTTTTCCGGCTGATGATGATGATGATGAAACAACTAAAATTTAAAAATTTGTATCATCGAACAGTATGTATGTATGGTGATGAAGCTGGAAGGTAAGCATCGGATGTTCACAATGTAACCATTTATTCAAGCCATGTTTGAATTTATAAGTTATTTATATTTTTTCCATTAATTTCCTTGACGTATTTTCTAGTTTTAATAATATCATGTGTTTATATTATACTATGAATGATCTTCAACCATAGCATGCCTACCAAAAAAAAAATCTTAACTAAACTTTACACGAACTGTAAACTTAATTTAATCTTTTGAAAAATATTTCCTTCTATTTTTTTAATGAAAATAAGGGACGAGACGAGCAGGACGTTCAGCTGATGGTAATTGATACGCCCTGCCCATTATTGTAATGGGTGCAGTGCTGCTCAGGATTCTTGAAAAGCCCAAAAACTCTGAGTGGTGCTACAATAATTGCGCTCGTTACCTTGAGACATAAGATGTTAAGTCTTATTTGCCCAGTAATTTCACTAACTGCGCCCTTCAGACCGAAACACAGTAATGCTTACACATTACTGCTTCACTACAGAAATAGGCGCCGTTGTGGTACCTATAAGCTAGCCGGCATGCTATGCAAAGGAGACACCCACTGGTATTTCCTTCTATAATCCTCGTAATATTATTGTGAAGACTTAACAGTATGTTCTTAATGAATATATCACGACTACATAAAAAATAAATAATTCAGAACCATTCTTAGCGTTGTAACTAGAAAGATCAAAACATAAGTTATCCGCACTTCCTCGTGTATATTGTCGCTTGACGGAACTTCTAACGAGTTTTATTTCTCCTAGAAGTGTCCGCATTGTTCTGAAACTAAATTAAAACTACATTTGTTCAGAGACTCTAACTTACGGTTCACTCAAAGGCTAGTTTTATTTGGGTCAATGAAAATGAGATAATATACATATAACATATTGTCTTTGGCGATATTTATTTTCTATTAAAAATGGATGAGACGAGTATGACGTTCAGCTGATGGAAATTGATACGCCCTGAACATTACAACGTAGTGCCGCTCAGGATTCTTGAAAAACCCAAACATTCTCAGCAGCACAACAATTGCGCTCTTCACCTTGAGAGATAAAATGTTAATTCTCATTTGCCCAGTAATTTCACTAGCTACGGCGCCCTTCAGACCGAAGTAGTATAGAAATAGGCGCCGTTGTGGTACCTATAAACTAGCCAGCATCATGTGTAAAGGAGCCTCCCACTGGTGAATATATATTATAACCACAACAATGGATGCTTCAATCATTATATTATGTAAGTACTTATATACGATCAAGCCAAAAGCCTGAACTCTGAAGGCAGTTGATTTAATCGAGCCCTTATTAAATTAAAGCGTTTCCAATTCGACGAAATCCTTTGAAATATGTTATATCGCATACCAACATGAGCTGCGACATATCAGAGATAAATTGGAAATTTTCTACACGTGGCGGGTATAATGGATAAGATAATATATGATTTTGAGCTTTTCTTCGAGGCGCGTACTCAAATGATTATCCTCAAAATAGCATAATAGTTGATTTTCTTCTTGAATGACAGATTTACTAATTTATGTAAAACTTATTCATTTAAGGCTTAGATTGAGGATTTCAAATTCAAATTAAAATATTTTTATTCAAAATAGGATGTGACATCACTTATTGAAAGTCAAAAACTATCACCCATTCCAAAATGAATGCCTCAGACCTGAGAAGAATGGGCGCAAGAAACTCAGCGGGCTTTTTTTTTAAATATGAAATTTATAATTAAAGATCCTGAGGGTGTTCGCTTTATTCCCAGTCCGTGGTGTTATTAAGAAAATCGTTTATGGTATAGTAACGTTTCCCACACAAACGTTTTTTAACAATTCTTTTAAATTTCGTAACACATTTGTTCTGTATATTTTATGGGATCATATTGTAGAAGCATATACATCGCCCAACAAAAGACTTACTAACTCGACCCAACCGAGTAGTAGGCATAGGTAACAAGTTTATGTTTGTTCCTCGTGTTAACATTATGATTGTCAACACTTTCTAGAAAATTCCTCAATGTGTTAATAATAAATGCTTTATTTGGCCAGAAAACATGTAACAATGGGTGTAAACAATTTTACGCGACTTCAAAAGCAGGATAACTTTGAGATTTATGATCCGATTTACGTAATTCTTCTTTAGTTCTATGTGAAATAGATGCCATTTGGTCCCATAAATTTTACATAGTTTGGCCCAGTAGTTTTCACTTAATGAACATTTTTCATGAAAAGTTTTGTCTACGTTGATGATATAAATGGTTTTTGTGTCTTAGGAGTTTTCATTCTGGTTGATTATATATTTTAACTAGCTGACCCAGCAAACGTTGTATTGCCATTTGCCATATGAAGTAAAAAAAATCAATAATAAAAATTTTTGGGGTATAAAAACAGATGACGATCGATTCTCAGAGCTACTAAATATATCGTAAATAAAATTTATCGTACTACAATTATCATTATATTCGATTGCCATCTTGCAACTCCATTGCGTATCTGTGGATGGAAGAGATCAATATTAAAATCGCGATACAAAAATAGGTGTTGATCGGAGACCGGTGGAAATTTGAGGTTGTATGTATTTTTTAATGTTGAATCATAATAAAATTAAAATTAAATAATTGTCCAAAAATTAAAAAAAAATAAGGGTGAACAACCCTTATTACTTAGGGGTATGAAAAATAGATAGTAGCCGATTCTCAGACCTACTGAATATGCATATAAAATTTGGTAAAAATCAGTTAAGCCGTTTCGGAGGAGTAAGTTAACTAACATTGTGACCCGAGAATTTTATATATAAGATTATTTACTGCCACTAAAATGTAAAAAATAAAAATAAACTACGCTTAAAAAATACCGACTACAAAAACTGAGAAGTGTCAAAGTATCTCAAAGTCACGCGTGGTGAGTGCAGGGACCTACTATTACAATTGGCTTGGCACCAACTTCAAAGCTATACCAATATGTAGCACATACAAATAAAAGTATTTTATTTATTAAAGGTGAAGGTTTGCATAAGAGGTGTATTAAATGAAATTTTTAGTTATTTCATACTTTTCGGTTTTTGAAGTCGGTTTTTTTAAATTAATATTAAGTATTAATTCATTATTAAATATATAGTACAAAATTCTAGTTATTATTATAAATCATTCAACATTAATAAACTCTATATAATTATGCATGTAATTTTATTTAAATTCTATGTATTATTATTAGATGTCATTATTTGAAGGCTAAAGTTTTATTTATTTATAAATTATTTACATATGACTTAATAATTAATAACGCTATTCATATAAATAATAATAAAATAAAACTTAAATAATCTAACAAAATTAATGAATTAAAAATAGAAAATATCATTAAGATCGCTATCGGCAGGTAAGCATGAAGCTGGCAACGTTACCTCTTTGTATAGCCAAACTTATCCTTTGACAGAGGTACGTACCAGATCTTGGGTCACCTGTCAAATCGGTTAGACGCCTGGATAGCTCTTTTACGAGTTTTTGTGCCGATGAACCCCAAGGACCCATCGTCTCCACCCCAAAGGGAACAAATATGTATCCATCACCGAGTGATGCATATTTCCTCCGCTTTAGGTTTTCGGCAGATTCCGCCGCTGCACCTCCCGCTCTAGATGAATGTTCAATATGAGAGGGGTTAGCGTGTCCACACAAGTCGCATCCCACACCAGTGGCTTTCCACGACTCCAAGGAATCAAAATAGGCTAAAGTTAATATATTTTTAAAATTCAATTTAATAATACTAACTCTAATGAATAATACCATTCGTTCTTACACTAATACATAGTTAGCGATATCGAAATGGCAACATGAAGAAAATTCGCACAGAAGCACTCATAACAATAAAGACGCAATATTGCAAAATTTTTTTTAGAGTGTCCATGTAGAAAAGAAAATATTTATTGCTAAACTGTTAATTGCTAATAATGTAACCCTCTGTGCTCATCTAGCGGTAGATATCTTGCCAAGTGCCAGATACTATTATTGATATATGAAGTCATATCTGAAGCACAATAAAGCTTAATTTAATAGAAAATACAACCTTCATCGTAATATTGTTACAGCTCCGTGAAATATCAAATTAGCACGAAAGGTGAACATATGGCGACTACCCTTAAAGTTAAACAACTTAAGTACCCTTGTACGTACAGTACGCAGCTGTTGTGTATGTAGTAATAGGGCTGCCAATTGTAAAATAATAATCGTTTTATGGAATCGTATTTGAACATATTTTATATCAAATTTAGAATTGAACTTATTTCTGTTATAGTCTTAGATCCGTGACATTTACCAAGACGTGTTGTTGCAATATGACTCCCTATGGTATACAAATATATTTCTATTTCTATTCTTTATTCCTAGTAATGTAATAAATGTGAATGTAAGTTTGTTTGTTACGATTTTACGCCGGAGATACTGAACCGATTTTGATGAACTTTGGTTCAGCGATAGATTAGAGCTTCGGAAAGGACTACCTTTTATTCAAGAAAAATCCATGGTTCCCGCGGAATTTATGAAAAACTGAAAATCACTTCGATGAGTTATAACCATACCAATAGTAGGTTTAGTTTGCCATCGCAATCTTCCTCGAAATAATATTCATATAATATGTTGCGAACGGGAGCAAAGACGGGAATCAGAAATGGAATAGGACATGAGATAATCTTCAATTTGAAACTTGCATATTATTTTTAAAAACCCTTTATCTACGCGGACGAGGTCGCGGGCCAAAGCTAGTATTATAATAATTATATATTCTATATATTATATTACAGACAAGTATTTAAAAATACTGACAGCTCTTGTGTTCAGTGAAGCATAGGCGAAAGTGGTAACATTCTATCAAGTTACCCCGACGGTTACGTTACCATTCATCTAATATTGTAATTCTGAAAATAATATTAATAATGAAACCTACATCGTTGAGATTATGAAAATCTCTGGTTGACTCCGGTCTTACTAACTTAACTAATTAATATATGAATAAGCTCATTTCTAAATTATACAGACGCAAAGTTTCTTTATAGGCTTGTGGGGGCTAATCTCTGGATTTAATAAAACGGTTTTGAGGATTATTTTGCTACTAGAAAAATAAATAATTTTAAAATAAATTAAATACTAGACAATAAATTAATAATAATATCATAACTGCTTTATTAGAAGGTAGAATGACTAGTACAAACATATTTGTGTTTCAGAATGAGAGAATGTTTTTTATAGCATTTATACTCGTATAGTGCCGTCCAAGACAGGTTTGTAACTACATACATAGTTATAGATGAGATGTGCTTGAATCGTGAGGAGGCGAGAGGCAAGAGGTGAGAGCGGGTCGCGGCAGAAGGACACCGACTCCAAAAATAAGAATAATCGTAACTAGAATTAGATTAATTAATTAGATTGTATAAAAATACGCAATTATTTTTATACTTTTTAGTGCACATTATATCTATTGTTTTGGAATAGTGTTTTTGAAGTCGGTTGTTCTTTTGTTAAATTTTTTTTAATAAATAAATATTGAAAATTGTCGTACTTACGTAACTATAATGTTCTTAAGAAATTTTTGTTCATTGTGATTTTTGATTCTACCGTTGCTTTAATGCTAAAAATTATGTCTTACCAGATAAACCTTTTAAAATATACCAAAGAAAAGATTTTTTTCATTTCATGGAACCAATTCTGGTACTTGATCAAATCACTAGGTTTGTTTAGAGAAATGATAAACTCCTGTTGTTATTTTAACATCCTTCGTGATTTGATCAAATTACTTAGGGGATTGACTAAATCTCTATTTTTTATCATTTCCCTGTGACATATAGATGCCTATAGTGTAGTGAATTGTGAAGGAAAACTACAGTTACCGGACAAGAGACGATTAAAGCTGCATCTGCACACGAGCATACCATCAGCAACCTCTGTGAGATTCCAGGTTAGTGCCCTTGTTCCCTTTATCAATCCTCATGTTCACGCCTTAACGCATCCTACCTACAGTTCACATAATAGCATTGAACCATGTTAACTACCAGATATTTGACACGTATTTAAGGATACCAATACGAGTGAAACCATGCGAAGGAGAACGTGTATTTATAAGGCAGAAATTGTTGACAACCCTTGTTATATTCTATAACGATAAAATAACATTAGATAAGTACAGTAGGTACTCAAGCAATCAACTGAATGTAGGTAGTGTTAAGTGAAATGTTCACAGCGAATAATGTACTACAAAACGTTTGATCCAAATAGAGTATAGAATGATAATATTGTTTTTGTAATGATCATTATATCTACCGGCAAATTTTATACCACTTCGTCTGATTTAAACTTGAGGATGTGCATGATAATTTTCAATTACATTTATTTAAACTGATGTTAATATTGACAAAACAATTATTTATATGACAGTGAGGAAATATTTGGCTTTTAGCAAAATTGATACGTTGGGTACGTATACTTCTAAGTTTAGATTGTCATAAACAGATCCTGAAAAATAGTGTCTGCCCTAAAATTTCCAATGACGAAAGTCACGCTTCACCATTATTAAAAAAAATATTACTTGAAAATAAAATTATCTTTCTTTTATGTGTAGGTGCCTAGAATTTGATTTTGAAGTTCGTATTTCGCCTTTTTAATCGGTGCGATTGAAATTTAAAATAGAAGAGAAGAACTTTGAAAAGTTAAATACCCTTCATTCTATAAGAAATAAAGGAAACTAGTGATAAGCAATACTCCTTCTAGGTTTTTTATTCTTTTATATTAATAATACGACATATTAAATTTTTTTTAACTACTTTGACAAATTGAAAAATATTTTTTTACATGTATTCGGTTGCCGACTAAAGCAAGCTCTGCCTAAAAAAAGGCTGTTGCAACCTCTTTCACATAAAATACACGGTTTACGCAAGGTCGCGCGGCGGTGGCGGCGAGTGCTGGTCGTAGTACGTCGCCCCGTTTGTGCCCGTGTTCATCAAGATAAGAGGAAGTTACCAGAACTATAGCCATCAAAATTCTTTTACACCAAACTCTCCCTATCAAATCAAGTGAAATATCCATGCAAAAGTCTTGCATTCATGCATATACTGCTCTTCAAGAAACAAAGAAAAAATATTTCAATTACAAATAACATTTAATGCTTTTACAGTGATTTGAATAAATAAATATAAAATAATTTAAAATATAAAAAGCTTATCCGAGGTGGTCTCCATTGGCTGCAATACAGTCATTTAAACGTTGAGGCCAGTTATCGATAGAAGCACGCACTCTTTCCATGGGAAAATTCTTCACTGCCAATCGTACGGATTGTTTTAGGGACTCCAAATTATCTTGGCGTTTAGAGTAAGCCGTACTCTCAAAAACTGACAGTAAGTCATAATCCATGATTTTTTCGAATTCTTTCCCTTACTGCTTTGACCGCCTTTTTCGTATGAACACTAAGTGGACGGCCAGATTTTTTCTGTTATAAACAGAGGAAGGCCTCATTGTACCTATTAATAGCCCGGTACCCAAACATTTCACTAATACCAAGCGTATGGAGAGTTTTAAAGATTGCATTTGGATCTATACCTACATTGTGTAATGCAATCAAAGCGATTCGTTTCTTCCTCTCCACTTTAATATCGCAAAATATTGTACACGGTATTGGCGCCAAAATGTATATCTGGTAATAAATAATATTATAATGGCTTAACGTAAAAAGTAAAAATATACCATAACTAATATAACGCAAATGATGAGAGAAATAATACAATATGATGATTTGTTTCACGCTTTCTTTGTATTTTGGAAAAGATGTTCCTATACATTCTCCTATAGAATTACAAGTCGCGTATTGACGATTATTTCTGTTTACGTATTTCCAACAGCAGCACAGGGTCGGATCTAAAAAAAGAAAAATATCCAATCGTTTAAACCAAAAATTATTCGTGTTATGCTGTTCGTTTTCCTTAATAAAAAAAAAAAAAAAACAAAATGCAACTGGCGGTATTGAATCAGAAATCTAACATAAATACAAAATCTTGCTTTGCTAGTGCCAAATGAAGATTTCTTGTATCATAATTAATTTCACTGAGAAAGGTGATTGTGACTTACAGGACCCGCAATCGAATCTAGTTGTCAAGAAAAATAGTAATGAAATCGATACTCAAAACATCATATGGCAGTTCTTAACAAGCATAATATGTAGCACTGCTATAAGCTTTAAGAGAGCAGGCTGTGGGAGAATTACAAACTTATTTCTCATTTTTTTTATATTTTTAATACCTATACCGTCTTTTTGTCCAAAAATGGGGCTTAAAGCCCAACATGGGGTTTGACTATATACAGCCAAGTAAGTTACTGTAAGACCACTTATGGTTCTGTGGTCTGGTGCAGTAAAATTGCCCAAAAGACCGTAATTGCCAAGCTAGGTAGCCCTCAAAAAACTGCATGCACAATATCAATAGGAGCCATTACATCCACGCCGAGAGCAGCTCTAAATACACTTCCAAAACTGACGCCCCTTAACCTATATCTACAACAGGAGGCGAGGCTATTTGTTCAATCCTTACTGAGAAGTCCTGTATTAGAAATGGTTAGTTACGTACGCCATGCTGCCAAAATTCGACTTCATCAGCAACTTTAGTTTTCAATACCCCACAAGAGAGTACTGGATAAATAACAATTACTTGGAAAAAAGGGAGCTTTGAATGGTATATCAATGGATCCAAGTTGAGATCTGATGTTGGCTGTGGAATCTACGGAGAGTGCCCCAAATTTGGCAAATGTGTCAACCTGAGAAATCTTGGCTTCGTTTTCCAGTAGTAGTAGCCATAATAGAATGTGCGGCAATTGAGGGTACATCCTGAATTAAGGCTACGTTGGCAAGTGTATATTTTATATCCACATACATAGTCAGGCGGCCCTTTCCGCTATTGACTCAAACAAAACATTCTCAACTTGTAGACAACAGCCGAACTTTACTGAATACTTTGGGAGAAATAAACTGAGTTACACGTCAATGTGATCCAAGATATGCCAGGATCGAAGGCAATGAATGCGCTGACGAATTTGCAAGAATTGGTTCCAAAAAGTACTTAATTTGGCCCTGAACCCTTCTGTGGTGTCCCAAGTGTCTATTGTGTTAAATCAACCCTTGATACATCATGCTCACAAGAGTGTTATAAATTCTAGGGCAACACTACGGGCTTAACCCATTCCAAAACCCTAATCCAAGCCTTCAACAAGAAGGCTGCGCATGAGAGACCAGGGCTATGCAAAATATATAATAAGATTCATAATCAATCTTTGAAGTGAGCTATAGTTGACAGTGGCTATCACATTAGATTACATTGGTCACAATGAAATAGGGCAGCACTACTGTACCAAAGCCACTTTACAAACCATAACCATAGGTTATATATATATATATATATATTAAAAGACAGAAGCAAAAGATCTATTTACAAATAGGGTTTTTGCTACTACTAGAGTTAAAATTTAAATCACAGCTTACTAAGTCTTATATCTACTTAATGTTACCTAGTAAATATACTTACATACATACATAAAATCACGCCTCTTTCCCGTAGGGGTAGGCAGAGACCACTTCTTTCCACTTGCTACGATCCTTACATACTAGTTTCGCTTCGTCCACTTTCATTATTCCTTTCATACATGCTCTCCGGGTTAGGGTACTCTTGACCTGGCCTTTTTTCAAGACGTTCCTGATATGATCTTGAAACATCCACCTAGGTCTACCCCTTCTAACACTTTCATTCACACTGGCCTTATACACTTTCTTCGTCAATCGTTCTTCATTCATTCTCTCGACATGTCCAAACCATCTCAGCATACCTTTCTCAATTTTTGTCACAACACCTTCTGCCTACTCATAAAGGAGTGCAAAGCTCCATTCACCATGTTTCCTACATTCACTCTTCTTTCAATATCACTCTCATACTTTCCATCTCTTGTAAATTTAGAACCCAGATACACAAACTCATTCACCTGTTCTTTCATATGACTCATCATGAAATACGACAACGCAATACAAAACATGCAATAGTCTTTTTAAAATACCCTGAAAGTATTCGGTTTTAGTTCGCCTCTGTGATAGCTTTTTATCTGAAATTCGCGTTTCTATAACAAGATCTGCTTTAGCACGTATCTCGTCTCTAATGCCACTTGCCTTCTAAATAACGACAATTTCTTCATATCGACAAATAAAAAATAATGTCTATGTTTTATTTTGAAAATAGCACAATGTTTTATTTATCACGTACCTGTTATATTTGACATGGCTCTCCTTTATTGAATGTGTGTACTTAATTTTTATTCTATTGTTTTATTACTATTTACTTACATAACATGTGGAATTTAAATTAAATTCTTAAGTTTCAATTAAACATAGCATATTATTTTTCGTTTTGATTATCCTTTCATAATGTTGCATGTTCATATGAATTTTAAAAGTAAAAGCGACAATAATTTAATTCGACTGATATTATTTTATGTAACAAAAAATATGAAAGGTTATATTATGGATTAACGAAATTCCTTAAGGTATTAAAATGTATTTATCATTGAAAAATTTAAATAAGAATCAATAACAATCAGAACTTGAAATCAAAATATTTGATGAGAATATGTAAGAAATATGAAGAAATAGTTATATTATATTAATATTTTGTGATATAATATAATTATAACTACATGAAAATTATTCTTTAACCACCACTCAAAGAATACTTATCCCAATTACAGCTCAATTAATAGCCTAAAAAGGATACGACCAAAGTTGCACCGTAATAGTTCTTTTCTTAGAGCTCTTAAAACTAAATTAAACATCTAGTAACGTTCAAATATTAATCGAAGAGCAGCTGTTATATCGTCTGAATCACTTAACATTAATTAGATCATTAATACTGATAATTAATTATTAGACCTTATAATAAATAATGTCTGAACTAATTTTATCTGAAATTTCATCTGTTATCTGATATTTCTGTACTTTCTCATGATATTCATAATCTTATTACACTGCTCGTATATAATACTAATATTTAGCAGAGCTGGTTTTAAGACCATGCAAACAATGTCTGGATTTTCGGGTTAAATAGTTGTTTATTTATTACGTATCTTTTCTTCAATAGCTCTGTTTTGTCCCTTCTGTTGTGCGACCCTAATAACTGAGTGATATTTATACAATGTTTTTTTTTTTATCTTGCGACCCATCGTCCTTTTTAATCTTTCATCTCGTCAATATGTGCGATTGTATAGCACAAATAATTGAAAAACATTGTATGTATTTATTTGTAAGGGATCTGTTTATAGAATTTCTTACAGAGATACGAAATGTTCTTCAGATATTGGAAATATGTTTTCTTTCTTTGAACTTCTTACTTTTAGTTTTCTTAACATTTTAAAATGTTATAGCATGTAATAAGTATTTAAAAATTGACCCAATATTTTATATATTTCGTTATGTGAGTACCCTTTTAGACTTTTTATATTATTTCCAATGTCAGCTAAGGTTTTTTGCGACCTT
>CATIXQ010000014.1:11617411-11635480 GCA_949711755.1 Leptidea juvernica
AAATAAAAACTCCTAAAAAAGAAGTACGCAAACTGTAATAACAATATTATCCACGTAAACAAAAATAGTCTTAAAAAAAGTTCATAAAATGAAAAGTATTTGGCCAAACTATGTCAAATTTTAATGTAACCAAATTGCAAACATTTCGCATCAAACTAAAGAAGAATCACGAAAATCGTTACATGTATAAAAAAATACCAATCGAATTCAGGACCTCCTTTTTTCGAAATCGGTTAAAAATCTGGAACCATTATAGGATCATTAATGTGTTTGCCTGATTAGCATTAATTAAAAAATTTAATGTTAATTGAGGTCCGTCACACATATAGATATATTTCTTAACATAAAAGGAGTGTGATATGCAATTATTGAAGACGAATTTGCCGGTGAAAACTAGTAGTAAAATGGGCTTCAGTGAAAAAAATAAAACCTTACATCATATTTATTAATTTAGCAAAATCTACGCGGACATTCGCAGGCAACAACTCGTTAAAATTATTCATGGAGAGCTAACGAGACAAAAGTGTATGTTTTGAAATGAAATATGTGGGTTTTCATATTATCCTGACAACGATACATTAATTAGCGCTGTAATTAATCATGCATTATATAAAATAACGCTTTTTAAATCAGCATTTAAATGTTAGGGCTGTCAGCGGCAGTCATGTCAAAAGTAGCAATGTTAATTCAAATTCAAATTTCAAATTCAAATATTTTTATTCAAATAGGATGTGACATCACTTATTGAAAGTCAAAAAACTACCACCCATTCCAAAATGGATACCTTGCCTGAGAAGAATGGGCGCAACAAACTCAGCGGGCTTTTTTTTTCACCGAATAAATATGTTTACAACTTATTATTTAATAGCCTGAAGGCGGTCACTCCATTCCTAATCTATGGTATCATTAAGAAAGTCATTTATGTTATAGTAACCTTTACCACACAAACGTTTTTTAACAATTCTTTTGAATAACGTAATACTTTTGTTTTGAATTTTTTCTGGGATCTTGTTGTAATAGCATATACATCGCCCCACAAAACACTTACTAACTCGACTTAGCCGAGTAGTAGGCATCATAAGTTTATGTCTGTTCCTATTATCAAGCATATGTGACAAAATATTGTTGTTAAAATGTTTAATTATATATCACGAAATGCCAAAGGAATGCCAAGTCACTTTTTCCTTTCAAACAGAGGTAAATAACATTGTAAGTAGTCGTAGTAAAATAATATTTGAATTTTGGAACGAAGAAATTTGTGTGAATACTTCTACCTGTGTTTGTAAATCTACTTGTAAATATGTCTTTTAAGAGAACTTTTTTTGACCTGTCGTTGAATATGGAACTGGACAGCTTAAGTAGATTGCTTAATTAAGTAATTGATTAGGCTTGATGAAGCTGTATCGTCATCAATCGACTTTCCATAATAATTCAAACATAAAAATATAAGCGTTTTGTAACACTGGTTTCCAAGTTGGTGGCAACCAACGAAACAGTAGTGTCACTAGTATGTATAATTTTTGATAGAAATATTGTGACTAAGTGAAGTTAAGTAAAATATCAATTTAAAAAGTAATTAAGGCCACGGATGAGTAAAAAAAGAAGGACTTCGCGCCGTGATATTAGCAAATGAGGCACCGTTATGATAGTGTGTGTGCGGTTACGGGGGAAACTAGTTACACAATTTTTATTCTCTTTAAATAATCATATATGGCCACAAATATTTGTATAGTATCGTTTTTATACTTTTTCACAACGCCCGACGGCATTTTTAAATATTTTATTGAGACGCAAACTGATCTGTCACAGTCGATGACAATTCTCATAATGGCGTCCTATCGGCCTGTAGTAGTGCAAGTGTGTGCGTGCGGCTATGTATCTACACGTTTACCGGCTTGTTTTGGTGCCTCACTGTTATGTAAGGTGACGCGGAGTCCTTATTTTTTTACTAGTCCGTGGTTATGGCATTGACTATTTTTAAAGCATTGACTATTTTTGACGTTTCAGTATGTTTGTTGCATCACTTTACATATTATATCATATTGTAATTGAAATGATTTGTACATTTCTTCTCAAACCTTTACGAAGTAGCGGTAGGTTCAATTAGAAAAAATATTTTTTTTGACATTCATAAGTGCCATATCCATGACCTACATGATTTTTTTTTTATGGAATAGGAGGACAAACGAGCGTACGGGTCACCTGTTGTTAAGTGACATACAAATACAGAGATTTTGATTTGATCTGTAACTGAGAATGACGATGTAATGTGAAAACTTATGCAATTATGATAAACTTAGAGCGAACTTCCTAACGTGTCTGGAAACATTAATGGTTTAAATTGTTATACATTATTCGTAATTTTTTTATGATAGTAATTATAATAATAATAGACATTTCCACACAGATATAACATACATAAATATATACGGGCGTAAGAGGTCGTAATTACACAGTAAGTTATTTGATAAAAAAAAATATTACTTTACATTTATTATGAATCTTTTTTTAAAATTAATAATGGTTGTAGTAGTACATTTCCTATAGTACCAATAAGAAATAAAACGACTAATATACCTTATTCTTTGTACATTATTAACTTTACCTGCGTGATATATATCATCTAAAAACTATTTATTTATTTATTAAGGAAACAAACAGATACATCAGTAAAAAATGAAGTTACATAAAATGAAGTTACATAAAATATAATGATTGGGCAACAATGGGTATCCACAAAAGTCGTAAACGCTTATATGACCTTTATTATGAGAAACATTACAATAATAGTGAAGAATTTAAAATATATGTAAAAAAATACTCCAAGCTCTTTAAAATAGTTTGTCATAAAGCGAAAACACGTTTCATTGCAGATAAAATTAAAAACAGTAATAATAAAGTAAAAGCGACTTGGAGTGTAATTAACAATGAAACTGGTAGATCGAATTGCCGTAACACCTCTATCTGTTTAAATATTAATAATCGCGTTATAAATTCGGAAATAGAAATTGCAAATGAATTTGATAAATACTTCTCCGAAATCCCGATTGTCACGACCAAATACCTTAACTCTTCGCCAAAAGCAGCATATGATATGCTTAGATTACACGTACCAGTATCTTCTACTGACTTGAAATTTAAGTATGTT
Source organism: Leptidea juvernica (assembly GCA_949711755.1). Taxonomy (NCBI): domain Eukaryota; kingdom Metazoa; phylum Arthropoda; class Insecta; order Lepidoptera; family Pieridae; genus Leptidea; species Leptidea juvernica. Next base: position 11,620,560 of record CATIXQ010000014.1, read on the forward strand.
ACAGGTAGCGATATAATAAAAATCTTCAAATTAATTAACCTAAAAAATACAAAAGACCTATGGGGCCATTCGACTAATATTGTTAAATACATACTTGACATTATAGCACCTGAATTAGCAATAATATTTAATGAATGCATAGATGAGGGTGTGTTCCCTGACCTCATGAAATACAGCAAAGTTATACCTTTGTTTAAATCGGGCAGTTCTTTTGACCCTGCTAATTTCAGACCTATTTCAGTGCTGCCTGTTTTTAGTAAAATTTTTGAAAAACTTTTGCTTCAACAGCTACAAATGCATTTTTGTAAATTAATGAACAAAAATCAGTTTGGTTTCACTAGGGGCTTATCAACAATTAATGCGGGTACTAGACTCATTGAGCACATCTTTGACGCCTGGGAAGAGTCACAGGATGCATTGGGCATTTTTTGTGATTTGTCAAAAGCATTTGACTGCGTCCACCATGAAACTTTACTCCTAAAACTAAAGCATTATGGAGTGAAAAATAGAGCCCTAAATCTGTTAAAATCATATTTAAGCGAAAGAGTTCAGATAGTCGATGTAAATGGCAAACGGTCTTCGGGTAAACCTGTGGGAATAGGTGTTCCACAGGGTTCTATTCTCGGTCCTTTCTTGTTTCTTATATATATTAACGATCTACCGTTTGTGGTAGATGATAGCCATGAGATTGTATTGTTTGCTGATGATACTTCACTTATTTTTAAAGTGAAGCGACGTGCGGATATTGATGACGAGGTAAGCAATGCACTCTCAAAGATAGTGCGTTGGTTTGAGACGACTAATCTGCACTTAAACAGTAAAAAAACAAAGTGTTTACGGTTCATTACACCAAATACAGCGGAGGTACAAACTAACGTACTTATAAATGACCAGAGATTGGAACTTGTGGACACTACGGTCTTCTTGGGTATCACGTTAGATAAAAAGCTTCAGTGGGGTCCACATATTAACCATCTAGCAGATAGACTCAGCTCTGCGGCATATGCAGTTAGAAAGATTAGAGAGTACACGAATGTTGCGACCGCTAGATTAGTGTACTTTAGTTATTTTCACAGCATCATGACGTACGGTATATTACTATGGGGTCATGCTGCTGACATTGATATAGTGTTTGCACTGCAAAAGAGGGCTGTTCGTGCTATATATCAGCTTGGTTATAGACAGTCTCTCAAAGAAAAATTTAAAGAAATTAATATTATGACTGTTTATTGTCAGTACATTTATGAAGATTTAATATATGTTCACAAAAATCGTCACCTTTTTGCTCTTAATAGTGATTTTCATTATTATAACACTAGACATAAGGGATTGCTGGTAACTAATTCTAGTGGGCTTCATAAGATACATAATAGCTTTAAGGGTAAATGTATACACTTCTACAATAAAGTCCCAGCCACTGTTCAGGCATTATCTATAAATAAATTTAAATGTTTTATAAAAAAATGGCTCTGTCGTAAATCCTATTACTCCACTGCTGAATATCTAAATGATCGGACAGCCTGGGACTAGATTGTGATTATTTTATTGCGACTGTACAATATTGTATATTTTTATTGAAAAGAGCGCAAAAAAAAAGAATGCTGGGAGAGTTTCTTGCGCCGCTTCTTCTCTCTCAGAGCGCCATTTGTTTCCGAAGCGGTAGTAGTATCTAGTAGTATAAGAAATGACATCAAAAAGAATTCTAAAGGAATCAATTTTGAGAAAATAAATGCCTTTATAAAAATTATAATATTGAATATATCCTAGAATAGTTTCACTGAGAACACAATAGTATACATATAAACAGACATGACAACAGAACATTAATATAAGATAAACGATACAATATTTAGGCGAATACACAATATTATATAAATCAAGACACAGACAGTCATACCAGTGGATATAATAATGAATAAAGATACAAGGTTTAAGGTAAGGACAGTAATTGTTGTTTTAACTTATTCTTAAAAGACGCACTTGAGCAGCGCGAAAACTATTGTTTACGAAGACAAGTAAATACCTATTGAATATTTTTTTTATTGAAGAGGTGGACAAAGGAGCATACGGGTCCCTTACCTTATGGTAAGTGATCACCGCAGTCCATACTCTCTTGATACACCAGAGGAATCAGAAGAGATCTTTGTGCTGCAGAAGAGGGCTATTCGCGCGATTTATAACCTAGGTCCTAAAGAATCATTAAGAGAAAAATTTAAAGAAATAAACATTTTGACTGTTGCTTCTCAATAAATTTTTGATAATATTCTCTATGTTCATAAGCACATTGAGGAATTTTCTAGATATTGTGACATTCATAATGTTAACACGAGGAACAAACTTTAACTTGTTATGCCTACTACTCTGTTGGGTCGAGTTAGTAAGTCTTTTGTTGGGCGATGTATATGCTTCTACAATATGATCCCAGAAAATGTACAAAACAAATGTGTTACGAAATTTAAAAGAATTGTTAAAAAAAAGTTTGTGTGGGAAGTTTATTATAGCATAAACAATTTTCTTAATGACACCACGGACTGGGGAATAAAGCGAACACCCTCAGGCTCAGGCAGCAATTAAAGAATTATAAATGTTTATTGTACGATATCACATTAAAATCCATATTTTATATTAAAAAAAGCCCGCTGAGTTCCTTGCGCCCTTTCCTCTCAGGTCTGAGCCAGTCTCATTTGAATGGGAGGTAGTTTTATACCTTCAATAAGTTATTTTAAATCCTATTTTGAATAAAAATATTTGAATTTGAATTTGTCGACCTTAAAAAGCGTCGATAAAAGGTAAATTTTAATTCGAAAAACGAAAACTCATTGGTACGTGGTGGGCGAGGATCGAACCGGGGGCTCCGTGGTGAAGGTCAACGATTCAACCTATTGCGTCAGCGACGTTTTGAATTTGAATATATATATATATATTTATATATATTTGAAGTGTTAGTAATCATGATAATGGTAGTTATTATGATGAGCTTTATATTTTGAATGCTTTTATCATAGATTAAGGATTGGTCTCCGCTGCGCTCCAACTAGATACCTTACTGTCTAATAACAATACCTTTTTTATTGCGTCAACTTTATATTGTAGAGTGGATTGGCTATTTCTAAATCTTGACACTTAATGGCATCTTTTATATTGTGTAACTTTAAAACGCTTCGTGTTATTTTACATTGAAATTAATAAAGTACAAAATACTTACTGATGATATTATTATGTGATCCATTTTTGATCCATGTCTTTCCTTTTTCTTGTAGTATTATTTTTACAAAGTTTTACTACGCGATCCGTCATTTTATTTTCAATTATTAAGAAATTTTAACAGATTTTGTGGTACGTCAACGTCATACATTGTTCGAGACTGGCTCGAGTATACCCACTTGGGCGTAGTACTGGTTGCCGCAATTTGCGACTACGCCTGCAGTATTTAGTTGAAACGCAGCGGAGAGCAATCCTTAATCTAAGGCTTTTATATTATGTTCAAATGAGCATATTGTTCAGTAATAAATTCTTTTAACAGTATAAAAAACATCCTTGTAACAATACGTACGGCAAGACGGGAAATAAAAAATATATGGTAGAACGAAAGTATTGAAATAAAATGTTACTACGCCGTCTCATAAAATAAGCCTTTTAAGGCCAATAAATTTGTCGTCATGAAAATTGTCGCCTTATATGAATTTCTTTTACCTTGAGATCAAAAAATCTGATCCCAAGACGATTGATGAAATGTTGAACCGTTTGATAAACAATTGTAGAAGATTGGTTGAAAAAAAATTGACGTTTGCGCAATTTAGTTACTAACCATTTAACCGTAGTCAATATTGGGTGATAAACATAAAAACTTGTGTCAATAATAGTTTGAATTTCAATTTGCTTCAGCAAATTATCATTAATTTATGTTACTTTGTAAGTCATTGCAAATTTATCATTTTAAATTACATTTTTTTCCATCCCATTAAACAATATTAATTATTTCGAACGTCATTTTGAACTCTCTTTTGAGCAAATTAGAGCAAAATAATTTAACATTGACCTATATAACGCTTTACACTTACCTTATAGCTTTTCTTTGATGATTCTCTTATGACAGATTGAAACTTGATATTGGTAATATTCGTTTATAGTAAATAGAGTGATCTTAAATACCAAAACGAACACAAATTATCAGCTGATTAATCACTTAACCCAATATTATTCTTATAGTATTAATGCACTCTAAAGGACGTGTTTGCAAATCCGACAGAAATAAGCTATTTTGCTGTAGAGTTTGTGATGAAATGAAAGTAAATTTAATAAAACTAAAAATTTCCCCAAACAGATCACTTCTTTTTCTCCAAAAAGCGGATAATTTTTGGTTTGAAATTTAGATATTTTATGTTGTAAAAACGATTATCCGTTACCTCTTCACACAAAATTAACGAAATGGAGCTTCATTCAGTATCATTTTTCTGCTACTACTTACATAACATTGTCTCTTAAAAATACGTAACGAAAGCAGATATAATATTTTCAATAACATGGGAAAAATATTAATGAATAATCTTAAAAAAAAAAGAATCATCCAAAATTCACATATTTTCTGATAAGCATGAATCTTAACGACGCCAATTCCGAATGAATAAAAAAATTTTGTATTTTTATTGTGAATACAACTTTTAGTATATTAACAATAATGTTCATTGGAAAGGCGGAATTTGCCTGTGGGTTGTTTTAAGGTTATTTTTTCACAATTACTGCCAAGTTATAAAACCATTGCAAAGAAAACCGCAAAAAAAATGTAAATCTATATAAAAAACATGGGAAATTGTACTTGGTATTAGTTGTCAATGACATGAGATAATAATATGACCTACGTTATTAAAGAGGGGATTGTCTTGCTCAAATTATGTTCATTGGTGCGTTTCATCTACAAAGCCAGAAACGGTCCGTTAATTTCCAAATTACAATATTAATTATCTGCGGGTGAACTATCGGTAGGTTTCTAATAAATGCATAATATGACTTAACATACATATAGAAAGTAAATACAATTGTTAAGTATTTATTGATATGCAAATAAATAATATGAAACGTGACTTTATACGTTTCTGTAGTGAAGCTGCTTATTTAGCATAAATAAAATTGAAATGACGGCTTATAAGATAATAGTAGCTTTTCTTTAAATGCGTTTTAGAATATAAACATATTATTATAATCTTAAGTGATGAGTAATAAATATTTCGAGAAAAAGGTTTCAAATCAAAAATATTAAAAACATTTTTAAAGGGAGGAAAGGACAAACTTGTGTACGAGTTAAGTGATAACTTCTGCGCACAATCTCCTGGAATACTAGAGAAATAAAAAGAGTGTTACCGATCTTTTACGAGGGTGCGCTCCTTACGTTCAATTCGCGATTTGGTTGTTCGATGCAGAAAGTTGTTAGAAAACCACATAAACAAAATATATACGCTAGTTAGTAGGCGGATAGTTTAGTAACTTAGCTTTTCTAAATTTGAAAACAAATATTACACACTATAAAATACAATTCTAACCAACTATATATTATGATGATAGCAAACAGCTGATTTCTATGTTCAATTGCAATCTTATATTGTCGATCTGACATTAAATTAATTAATTTATTTGAATTCATTTACTGCATATTGGTGACCTTTTTTATAATTTATGGGTAGACGTATTAGTCATTCAAGTTACTATAAATTATAATATGAATGTGACAGGTAAGCATTTTCGATACTATATGTATTTGGGAATTAAACCGACATAATAAATGCACATTCAGAATCGATCAACTGATTAACGCAGCCGTAAGTAACTTTGTTTATCTTTTGTCTTCGACTTCTTATTATGCCTATACTATTGCAGGACACCATGAAACAATTTGATGAACTACGGAACTTCTAAGCTCACATTAGTAGGTGCACTGTAGGAGGTGTAGAACAGTCTGTTCTTACTGTTGGAGATATCTATGAGCAAATTTATTGACCTACTCATTTGTATCAAAAAGCGCCTGTATGTTCATCATCCGACAACCTAATTAGCCTAGTGGTTAGTGACCCTGCCTACTGTGCTCCTAAAATAAAGAAGAAGAAGAAACATACGTACACCATAAATCATTGAAATATATATAAAATATTATATATATATTCAAAAACCACAAAATTAAATCAACCATGAACCATAAATTCACTTATTGAACGTCAAATAAAACACTCATTCGAAATATTTAAGCCCCAGGCCAGAGAAAAACTGGTGAAAGAATTGATTGATAATTGAATATAATATTATTTCCAAATATCGGTTCTATCCGATAACCAGTATTGAATTTAAATTCATTTCATTTAAATTCAATTTAATCAACGCGAACAGACTGTCAGTCAATCAGTGAATGAATTGAATAAAATCGTTTAATATTAATAAGACGCACCAAATAACGTCGAAGAATACACTAAGTTGATTAAGCTCCCGCATATAAAAATGTAGCTAGATACAAATATATTTATATACCACACTAAAAGAGCAATATATTTTTTTTTCCATAAATGAGGATGCAAACGGGTAAGACGATCACGTGATCGAAAGTGGTGAATCAGCCCCCCATGGACATCTACCAGGGGTCAAGAGATGGGAGTGAGTGAGAGGCTCCTTTGCAAAGGATACCGGCTAGATTATGGATACCACAACGGCGCCTTTTTCTGCCGTGAAGCAGTAATGTGTAAGTGTTGTTGTGTTTCGGACTGAAGGGCGCCGTAGCTAGTGAAATTACTGGGCAAATGAGACTTAAAATCGTATGTCTCAAGATGACGAGCGCAATTGTAGTGCCGCTCAGAATTTCTGGGTTTCACAAAGCCTGTGCGGCACTGCATTATGATGGGCAGGGCGTATGATTTACCATCAGGTGAACGTCCTGCTCGTCTCGTCCCTTACTGTCATAAAAAAAAGATTTACGCTCTAAGCTTGAAGGTCTCCAAATTGCTATTGATTCCATAGTATGGCTGTGCGAGGCAGGAAGTACAACAGTTGCAAAACGCGCGGTTGTAAAGATGTCAATATGATGTGAATGGAATTTCGCAATTTGAAGTTATGTCCGGTGGTGGAATTTAATCATCTCCTATGAGCACGATGAGCATGCTGTTGAAAAGCAGGAAAAATATCACCACACACATCTCTACGCAACCCCAAAGAATACCGTCGGATCGGAAGGAACTAGTCGAAAAATATTGAACTTAAAATATTTTTCAAACGATTTTTTAAGACACCTTGCGCCTTTGAAAATTCTTAAGGCTAGAAGTTTCCGCAAAAGAATAATTTCTACGTACTTTTATTTTGTATTAATGAAATTTTTATTTGTTTCGCATACATGAGCCTTTAGGGGTACAATACAGTAATATAATTATATGACAATATCAAGAATACCTCGGTTGAAGAAACAAGTTTCATTCGACTCTTATAGGCGATTTCCCGAGAGAGCCCTGCATAGCCAACGTATGAGACATCTCCATTACTATCATCAGCACAAAATTGCCTTGCAGATAAACTATAACGCACAAATGTTCTTTGCAATGATTTTAATATCAAATCACATGTATTTTCCATATACAAATTTTATTTGTTCGTAATATAGTAGTACAAGATTTCAAAAAACATAAATACTTTATTAATAATATGCGTTATAGTAAGTAATATATTATCAACGAAAAATCCTTTCTTATTAATATTAGACCAAAACATATTCTGGTCAGAATTACAATAATTCTATAATACTTTATTGTGATACTAGCTGACACGACAAACGTTGTTCTGTAGATATTAAAAAAAAATGTTTTTCAATGTATTGTCAATAATTTTTCATAACATCAAGAATTATTTCGTAACGTATGTTCCTTGTTGTTAAACTGAAATGTTCCACAGCAGAACTGTCAAACCGTGCGTCAATAAATTCTCTTAAAGAAAATATGTCCATACAAAACAAATATCGGAAATAAAAATATATATGGGTCCCAAATTGAAATAAAACCTATCCTATCTCTCAAGCTGGACTAAACTGCACTCCATGAAGTAATCCCCATTAAAATCCATTCATTAGCTTAGGAGTCCATCGCGGACAAACAACGTGTCATGTAATTTATATATATTAAGATTATATTAAAAAACAGAAATGAAATAGTAAAATTTTAAAAAGTGTCCTACAAAACTGATCATTAAATTTTTTGTTTATTTTTTAAATATCTTTAAAGTTTTTTACTATAATGGTCTTCTTTGCTTTGCTCAATATTCCCCGATAACTACCTTCGTAACTGCAAGCTTCAAGAGTTCGTTAAGCTGGCTTTTCTATGGACTCTGGAAAATGATGCTCAATAGGGTTTTATTTCATTGGTAATTGAATATTATAATAACTATTAAAGCGGCAGAGGTTATTTTCGATGCGATTTCAAAGAGTTTTTTGTTTATCTTGTGGTGTTTTATTTTTTGTTAGTTAGTTAAAAAGAGAACAAACAATAAAACATTTCAATATCTAAATAGTTATTGTAAATTAATTTCAGGAATACCTATTTCCCCACATTTATATGTTTATTTTAATTTTGAAAGATTAATAAATGAAATGAAATTTATTTATTGTGTTGAATATACTATATAGATCTTACATTTACTGTAGTGTCTTCTATTCGGCTAATTTAAAATAGCTTGTAAAAAGTTTACTTAAAATTAAAAAAATCCTTAACACTATATTTTTTTTATCCATTAACATTTACACTGTAACAGGAGTCCTGTAAGTCGTTTCTGTGGTAAGTTTTTTATTTCTAGAGGTATATAATGTGTAGGTACTATTTAGGTATAATGTTGTTTTGGGACAGTGGATATAAACCAGTCTATCCAGTAATTGGGTGGAACTAGAAGTCAATTCTTTTAAATAAATGATTATTTTGTTTAACAAATTTATATGCCTTAAATAATGTATATGGGCAATGTCAAATTATTTAATTTTTTAAACAAGTATATATATGAAAAGGTCGGTCCAACTCCACATAAACAACGAGTACATTTATTTCGAGCAGCAAAAAAAGCTTGATATACTCCTGTGCCATTTTCCCAGATGACAAGATTAGCGTGACATATCCATGGTATGCCATTTTGGAGACTGAGCGTTTGGAGATTAAATAAAACAACTGCTTTAGTAGTATGAAGAACGTGAGGAATATGTGGAATATATATTTTACTTCAGTTACACGATATATATACGAAATCCTTAAAACTAGTTAACCAATTACAATTATTACTTAAAAAATATTTACAAGTTGAGAAATTACACACCAATACTAAAGCTTACATTTTGACCAATAGTTAAACGTATCATTCAATAAGAATTCAGAATAATATTATGTATTCTATCTCGCTCTAAAACTAATGCTATCGCAGTAAGCCGGCCAGCGAGCGCTTGTGTAAACTCGCGTCGATGCTCGATCAGCCGATGTCAATGAGCACCCACTCTGTCGGTCATTGATTAAAATTTAATGAATAGTGATCGACGCCGCGACGCTCTTTAGTAAAGTACGCTCGGCCTTGCTGTGAGGTTGTGTAACGCGGAGCATACGACTGGTCACGTGAGTATATCTGCGGTCTTCAAGAGAACGTGACGATGCTTGTACTTCGATGAGGTGACTACTGGTGATCTGCATGATTCTATGACTTGATGTACAGCATTATGAAATGGTTCTTATAAGAGCTAATATAACGGTATATAAAATTATATGTTCTTTTAAGAACGAATCTTTCGGCATACGCTTATTACAGTTAATATGCACGATTTATATTTCTACGATCTATAATGCTACGAAGGTATTACGTTACAAGTTAGATATTAGACATTTGTATTAATTGATGTTATTGGTTGTGTACCCACAACACCATTAAGGATAACTTATTAAGAGCCATTCGCCTCAGTCTCCTAAGGACATAGACAAATATACAAATTCTGGAGCACACCTTATCAATGTGATCACAGAAATTAAGGTCCTTACTTATAACACCTAAAAATATAGTGCTGTCAACTTTTTCAATATTTATTCCATTATGGTAATACTTAGATCAGTTTGTCTACGTTCTTTTACACAAAATTGCATATTCTTCGTTTTTAATTAATTCACAACTAATTCATTATTATCAAATCAATCAATAATATTATGTTATTTGGATAGTAATGTTATGAAAATATATCATATATCATATGTCATATTGAAATAAAAGGGAGGGTTGACTGTTCTTTATTTGCCACTGAACCATACTAGTGTTAGTGAGTGGGTAGAATGGTGATCTGGTGAATGAATAAATATGGTGAGATATCAATGGTGAACTGGTACAAGATTGTGAAGAGTTATTTTTTAATTATTAAGTGCATAAGTACCAAAAACGTGACTTTCATGTATAGAAAGTAGTAGAAACTTACTACAAAAATGACGATCTTTACAACGAAAATGTAAATGTAAATGCAGGAACTTAAAATATTACGAAATGGGGAATTTTATAATTAAAGTATTTAAAATCAAACAAAAAATGTTTTATGCAGTAAAAACGGTAATAAAATCAAATTAAATACCTTTTATATTTGTTTGTGTTAAGTAATCAATCCTTAAATATGAGTTACTTATTAATTTGCTTGTTATTAAGCATATTTATTTTAATACAAAACTAATAAAATTCTCAAAGTAGTCGTTTATTACAATGTTCAATCAAACCTAAGAGTACTATACAAGCGTAAGTAAACATTGATAAATGATCTATTGTAATCAGAATAATACCAGAGTTTGTCTAACGAGTTTGAAAATATTGTTGTCCTAAAACTATTATTCACCAGTGGACGCTATTCAATGTAATTTTCCTTCCCATTATCTGTCTGGCTTAAGTCTATTTTCGGATACCTTTCTCCATAGAATTCTGTCCAAGGGTTGTAAAATATTAATGAACACAACATTCGTATGTGAAGAACGCTCCTATATAAATACGACACAGAACTTTATTTAAATTACGGACGTGACGTGGATGTAAATATTTGCATTCTATTATTTAAGCACGTTATGTGACATACCGATTGAAAATGTGATATTATTTATATACTGTACAATCAATATCTAGTATTAGTAAGAACTTTAGAAGGAGGGGCCGTGAGTCGTGAGTTGCGAATTTTTGGGAGGGTTTTTATGAAAATAAGGGACGAGACAAGAAGGACTATCAGCTGATGGTAATTAATACGCCCTGCCCATAACAATGCAGTTCCGCTCAGGATTCTTGAAAAACCCACAAATTCTGAGCGGCACTACAATAATTACGCTTGTCACCTTGAGACATAAGATGTTAAGTCTAATTTGCCCAGTAATTTCACTAGCTGCGGCGCCTTTCAGACCTATTCACGGCAAAAATAAAAACGGCTTAAACATACATAAATTCATATAAACATACATAAATACATTTAAACATCCATGACTCGGAAACAAACATCCATATTCATCATATAAGTTATAGGTGAGATGTGCTTGAGTTGTGAGGAGGCGAGAGACGAGAGCGAGTCGCGGCGGAAGGACAGCGATTTTTTGAGTTTTGAGACCGAAAGTTTTGAGGTAACAAACCTCCTCCTTTTTGAAGTCGGTTAAAAATAAAATGTGTTCAATAGGATCACCTGATCGACTAGAAGTATGCCATATTATCGTAATTGAAAACACTTCTTGCAAATTATTCATTTATAAAATAGTCTTTATTTTATTATACTGCTATGAATTAAAGTATATTTATAATGCTAAGTCAATGTTTACATTTAAATAAATTTGTTCCTGTGTTTAACGTCATGGTTAATCCGGAATTGATAGCTGTCTTGAAGGCATTAAATTTAGATTTAAAACAAAATACTAACCTACCCAACCACTACTAACAGACGAAGTGATATTTCTTTGCGGGTCATTTAATAAGTATCCATACAAGGCGGACTGTGCAATAGTTTCATCTGTATTGTATGAACACTCATTTAAAATGAAAAGGGAGACGAAATAAGGCAAACAATTACAGGTATAACCAGTTATAGTAATCTTAATGGGGACAAAACCTAAAATGTCCGCATGCTACTTCGACAGGTTTTGAAGTAAAACGTCTTTACGCTTGCCTGACTTGGGGAATAAGCTGGCAAATGCGTGACGAGAGCGTTACGAGAACTTTGATCGGGTGAGGTAAAGGGAAGTTAAGTTTAGTTTTGTAATCTTAACTTCCCATATATTTTGGAATATGTTTTTTGAAGTAGTGACGGGAAACGTTGATATTTATGTTTTATAACTTTGTTCGTTAAAGTGTGCCAGCACACATTTCGTTTATTTGGTAATTTCATTTCGTTTTTGAACAATTTTATGAATTAATATTTTGTTTAACTTCAGGCGTGTGGTCTAAAGTACACTCGTTTTTTATATCGTTAAATAATATTAGCACGTAAACACCCTTAGGTGTAAACGTGAAACATTTATTATGCATAAGTCAAAGTAATTTACTAAACATTCGCTCTTGCCACAGTAATCCCCTAACTACTCAAACTTAATCCTTTCTGATGGACACTTTTTACGAAAGTATAATATTGACTACGAATATTTAGTAAATTACTTTGACTCATGTACAGTATACTGTATTATGATAGCAATATTCCAAGTAAAAACCTATTCAAATAAATTATTTAATATTTTCAGTGTAAAATTATAAATATGAAATTAATAAAATGATTAATTAATTAACAATACTTAATTTTTTTTTTCGTGTGTTCCTCGCGTGGCAGAGAAGATTCAACCTGTAACTTATGCCACAACGTCTTCAACAAGTACAAAAGACATGCAGTCTTGTGCTTTTAATTATAATACTGTACAGTTTGCTTGAGGCACAAGAAGCACTCTCAGTGGGATAGCCTGGGCTGAAGCCAAGCATCATGCAGTTCAAGATGTTGAGTTAATTGTTTGTCAAGCAGGCTGTCCAGCACCTTCGCTGTAGTAATGGCCAAGGATATAGGTCTGTAGTTGGCTCTATAGGTAGCATAAGCAGTTTTAATTTTAAAAATAGGCACTAGAATTGTTTACATAACGTCTTAAGGTAGGTAACCATTAATGATACACAAAAAAAAACATATTGTGTGCTATTCACACGTGGTAGAAGTGAAATCTTCAAAAATGATGAAGAATTTTACTATACAAAAGAATGAATAATCTCTACAAACGTATAATGCGTATACGTATACAAAACACCATGGTTATTGTGATGCGTTTTCACAAGCTTTGTACTACGCAAGCAAGCACATACACGTATTAACACATTATACATGAGAGGCCCAAGTAAACTGTGGGGGAGTTTGCCTTGTTAAACACGAGTGGAGTAAGTACGAAGCAGAGCACAAAGAGAACCACGAACACCAACGAACAACAACAACGGGTAAGCACTTGTATAATAATTTTAAAATGCATGAATCTCTCAACAGCATATGAGCTCCTGGTACATGCCGCTAGGATGACATATGATTCAACCACTATGAAAGACATTACTATCACCGCTACCTGGTGCTTATATTATACGACGTGCGCATGACGTCAGAATATAATATTAAGGAATACTCGCGTCATACATAAGACAATCTCTTTTCTACTTCTTTTTTTAACAAAACCAGTGTTTTGTTACACATTATACAGTATAATGCATCTCATTTTCTCCCTGTTAAATCTTATGAATTTTTGTGTCTGTCTCATTCTCTCGCCGGCTGAATCCTATACACTTTCTTGTATGTGTCTCTATAGTCTCGCTTTTTCGTTGCATCGAGTTTCAAATTAACAATCACAACGATTCCAAAGAAGTTACAATTCAAGAAAAATAGCACGTACACCTGGCTAGTGCACACTGATATACTTTAGATGCTCGAATCTCGATATTGAGATCATCGTACCTGGTGATTCTCCTCTAAATCTGCAAACGTTCAAACTAACGTACTTTAAAAATTAATATAACGAACACTCCATTTTTTATATAATCCGTAGTAACTTCTTACTATCAGGTGTAACTTAAAATCTCTCTGTCTCTTAACCGGGTTATGTTAAGGAACTACTCATTCAGCCGGAACTACTGCTGGTATTGAATTTGCATGAGTTTTAATGGCTTACATAATCGATGTGAAGTTTCGGGGTATCCCTTTTCAGACAATGTTACGGATTGTTTAACAATGAATTACAAATTAATATAAAATATGTAAGTATTACCAAAATTAATAATTTTACAAGTATCAAATATTAAGTTTTATTGGAGCCTTGTGTATTGTTTAATTTATATATATTTTTAATTCACCTTTTGTATTATATTTTGATAAAGAAGTATATCTCCTTTTTATGTTTAAATTTTGCCCTTCTAAGCTATCTAGCGGTATCACATAGGTTATTTTATGCAGCAACATAAATACTTAATGTATTACAGTTAATGTATTTAGGTTGTGAGACATGATTCTGCCCTCGCCTCGTCTAGAGGCAAAACACGTGTCGAATTGTTTGAAGACAAATATTGTCGGAATTAGCAATCAAGAAAACTCACCACATTTGATGAGTTATGGATTTCCGCAAAATAGCGCGTGCTTCAATAGAAGAATGACCAACTAAAACGGAGATCGATGGTCAAACACATAAAAAAATTCAAATAGAATTAAACAGACGCAACCATAGATATGCTGCGAGATAAATCTTACTGGGAAGTATAATGGCGCTTAGCCATAAGGTAAAGTATGTTTAGTCATGTCTTACATAGGAACAAAGAAGATATAATCTTTGTACCGAACTCTGTGATGTTAATAACTATGCTACGTTTGGAACTTCTATGCATTTGAAATTTAGGTGTTGTGCTAAAGTTATTAAATTCTGCATCAA